>MEHQ01000965.1:0-121107 GCA_008828725.1 Saccharina japonica
ACACCCCAATACCACGGGCAAAGTTTACGGTTGCCTGGCCCTTATAGAGCCAGCGCGCGGCGAGAGTTGCCCCTCGGGGCAACGTCGAAGTCCCGCCGCACCCGGGGATGATATCTTCCTATCCCCGGTTCATGAATCTTTCCATACATCTACAACTCCAACAAACCGGGGACGAAAACAGACATCCCTCGGGTCGATACCGCCCCGCAAGGTGTGGAAACCCCACCACCACTGGCTAATTGCTGATTTGGCTGGGGCGCTGAAGTTCATAGAGCCAGCACGCAGCGAGGGTTGCCCCTCCGGGCAACAGCGAGGTCCCGCCGCACCCGGGGATGATATGATCACACCCGGGTCAGAAATCCTTCCATAAATCTACAACTCCAACGACCCGGGGACGCAAACGGYCATKCCCCGGATCGATACCGCCTCACAAGGTGTTGAAACCCCAATACCACGGAAATATTTACGGTTGCCTGGCCCTCATAGAGTCAGCATGCGGCGAGAGTTGCCCCTCGGGGCAACGTCGAAGTCCCGCGGCACCCGGGGATGATAACGTCCCATCCCCGAGTCATGAATCCTTCCATACATCTACAACTCCAACAACACGGYGACGAAAACAGACATCCCCCGGGTCGATACCGCCCCGCAAGGTGTGGAAACTCCACCACCACTGGCTGATTGCTGATTTGGCTGGGGCGCTGAAGTTCATAGAGCCAGCACGCAGCGAGGGTTGCCCCTCCGGGCAACAGCGACGTCCCGCCGCACCCGGGGATGATATTATCACATCCCCGGGTCGGAAATCCTTCCATACATCTACAAATCCAACAATCCGGGGACGCAAACGGACATCCCCCGGTTCGATACCGCCTTCAAGGTGTGTAAACCCCAATACCACGGAACATTTTCGCTTGCCTGGCCTTCATAGAGCCAGCGTGCGGCGAGAGTTGCCCCTCGGGGCAACGTCGAAGTCCCGCCGCACCCGGAGATGATAACTTCTTATCCCCGGGTCATAAATCCTTCTATACATTTACAACTCCAACAACCCGAGGACGAAAACAGACATCCCTCGGGTCGATACCGCCCCGCAAGGTGTGGAAACCGCACCACCACTGGCTGATTGCTGATTCGGCTGGGGCGCTGAAGTTCTTGGAGCCCGCACGCAGCGAGGGTTGCCCCTCCGGGCAACAGCGAGGTCCCGCCTTACCCGGGGATGATATGATCACATCCCCGGGCCATAAATACTTCCATACATTTACAACTCCAACGACCCGGGGATGCAAACGGACATCCCCCGGGTCGATACCGCCTCACAAGGTGTGGAAACCCCAATATCACGGGCTATTTTACGGTTGCCTGACCCTCATAGAGTCAGCGCACGGCGAGAGTTGCCCCTCGGGGCAACGTCGAAGTCCCGCCGCACCCGGGGATGATAATTGCTCATCCCCGGGTCGTACATCATTCCATACATCTACAACTCCAACAACCCGGGCATGAAACGTACATCTCCCGGGTCGATACCGCCCAAGGTGTGGAACCCACACCACCACTGGCTGATTGCTGATTTGGCTGGGGCGCTGGAGTTCTTGGAGCCAGCACGCAGCGAGGGTTGCCCCTCGGGGCAACAGCGAGGTCCCGCCGCACGCGGGGATGATATGATCCCATCCCCAAGTCGGAAATTCTTCCACACATGTACAACTCCAAAGACCCGAGGACACAAACGGACACCGCCCGGGTCGATACCACCTCACAAGGTGTTGAAACCCCAACCCCACGTTTTTTTTTTCGGTTGCCTGACCCTCATAGAGCCAGCGTGCGGCGGGAGTTGCCCCGGGGCAACGTCGAAGTACCACCGCACCCGGGGATGATAACGTCTCATCCCCGAGTCATACATCCTTCCATACATCTACAAATCCAACAACCCGGGGACGAAAATGACATCCCCGGGCTCGATACCGCCCCGCAAACCCTACCACCATTGGCTGATCGCTGATTTGGCTGCGGCGCTGGAGCCGAGAGATCCAGCACGCAGCGAGGGTTACCCCTCGGGGCAACGGCGAAGTCCCGCCGCTCCAGGGGATTATATGATCCCACCCCCGGGTCAGAAGTCCTTCAATAAATTTACAACTCCAACGACCCGTGGACGAAGCAAACACCCCCCGGGTCGATACCGCCCCACAAGTGTGGAAAACCCAACCCCACGGGCTAATTTTCGGTTGCCTGGCCCTCATAGAGCCAACGTGCGACGAGAGTTTCCCCCCGGGGCAACGTCGAAGCCCCACCGCACCCGGGGATGATAACGCCCCATCCCCGGGTCAGAAATCCTTCCATACACCTACAACTCCAACAAACCGGGGATGAAAATGGGCATCCCCGGGGTCGATACTGCCCCACAAGGTGTGGAAACCCCAACCCCACGGGCTGATTCACGGTTGGCTGTCTCTCATAGAGCCAGCGCGCGGCGCGAGTTGCCCCTCGCGGCAACGGCGAGGTCCCACCGCACCCGGGGATGATAACGTCGCATCCCCGGATCAGAATTCCTTGCGTAAAACTACAACTCCAATAACCCGGGGACGAAAACAGACACCCCCTGGGTCGATACCGCCCCTGGTTATTATTTTCCGGTTCAGAGTGGTACATCACAGCACACTGTTAATGCGAGTACTATGGGCAACGCCAAGCTAGCGCCACGGGCGGAGCCGTGGCCGTACCGCTAGTATACAATAAATACGTCAGCTGTGTAGATTCGAACCGATGAAACAGGTAGCAACTCAACTTTGCGAGCTATATGGATGAGCTGCGACGAGCGAGATGCGATACGTCCCGTTCATATATCCGCCGGCGTACGAGTACGATACTTCTATGGATACTCCATGACAGAGTTTTGGCACAGTGGGAGCCCGGTGTTAAGAAACGTCAGTTTGGCTTCCAGGCTCAAAGTCTTATTTCGTGTGCCCACACCAGCAACATTGACGGCATTTCTTATATAATGTTTCATATTTTTATCGACTTAAATTGTATTTTTTCCAGTGTTTCTTATTTCTTATTCATATATGCCGCGAGAACCACGTATCATGTTGACATTGTACAAGTCAGCCGCAACTGACGAGTGCATTACTACAGTACCACCTGTAATACCTTGGATATGAGGGTACTCTCTTGAACTCCCCAATCAACAAACCTGACCCTCAATGAAGCCTGTTCATACACTCTACTTATACCAAGTATAAACTAACACTACGCGGATCAACTCGCCCCCACCTAAGCTGCAAGCTCCGCGTTGCGGACATTCGGAGTCAGCGCCAGCCCCGACCTCCTCACCCCCTCATGTTGCCCTACCTCCACCCACGCCCCAACAGCAGAGCCCTCATCCGTGCTGTACGACTCCAACGGAAACTTGAAATTGTTCGTGCTTCCATCAGTATGGAGCATGACGCGGTAGTCATACCCACACCTAGACGTCTGGTGTGCTCTACCTGGTACGTGTTATCAACCCTCCGAACCAACCCAGTCCCAATCTCACAAGCACCCCACGTTTAACGAGCGACTGATCTAGGGCTCTTTTTTGTTTTTCCACCAGGGGACATTTCATTTGTGACTTGTGATGAAACCGTCAAACAAAAAACTGTTGGGGGGAAAAACAAATGATGAAAAAAAAAGAATGTCGGCTGTGATGAGACTTTATTACTTGGTTCACTTTTCTGTACGGTACTCGTAGCACGGCTGGAAGGTTTTAACGTTTGGCGTTTCTTATTCCGTACCACGCTCCGGAGCGACCTCGTTTCTTAAATTAGATGAAACAACAATCACTGCTGTTTCTTATTTAGAATTTTTCGTATTTCGTTGCCCGGTTTGAGCTGTCTTTCTTACAGGAAGTTTTGTTTTTGTTCTCACAATCCCAGCCTCCGTTTCTCAACACAATATTTCTTAAATCCGGGCCCCCACTGTACTACACCTCTGGTGTGTACCTGTGTGTACTTGGCTTACTGTACTGTCTTACGAGTAGCTACGCTATGCTATGATGCTGCTGTATGTACCAGAGAGTACTTGGTATGTGTACGAGTGCATACAAGAACATTAGACTTGCTGTTACATCATGGCTGTTATCACATGACAACCGTGATACAGAACAGATCACTTACTCCTAGATGAGAAATGCCTACTGATGTAGTACGAGCTACTTTGTAGCAGATGATCCTGTGTTATCGAGCAGCCACTCTATGATACCGAATACTGCTATAATAGGTGTCATCTCTTAACACGACCCCTCGATGCGTTAACACATCGAATTGAAATGAATTTCGAAATTCAACTATGCAACAGTGTACTCGTTACTTCTGCGTTACATGCCATACGTCCAAAAATGCACACAACAACGATACTAGTTGTTGCAGGGAAAATTTTCAATATGCGTTACTAAGAGTTGATTCATTCTGCTATTATACCCGGGGAGTTACACAAAACAAGCGGATACAACACATCCTGTTCTGCTACTGTACGCGTTTCTGCATGTGTTATGCAAGTTTTAGCTATCAGTCCATAACAATACTTGACTAATCAGACGTGACTATATCCCAGTCAGTCAAAACGACAATGGAATAGAAGATGTTAGTAATAGTCTAAAACAGTGAATCTGTTCATCATTCCGCAACAAGAATAGGAGTGAACAGCCCAGCAATGTTCCTGCCGCCCATAAAACGAACAAAGGAACACATGGACACTGCCAGCTGTTTAAAGCTGCAACAAGACATACTGTTTTCAGAGAGACATCACCCCTCGTGTATGCTAATCTCTCGTTTGTACTCGTCCAGCTGGCGGGTTCTCCTGCCATACATCCCGAAGTACTGGAGATGTCGTAGTTAAATTTGCTATTTAACTACCGAATCGAAAATGCTAATTCGACTTGGTTACAATGTACCCTTACTTGGTACTTACTGAATACGATATATCGCAGTCTTGCACAACACCGGTCTTTACTGTACTGTAGGGAAGATGGACGGGATACGCTACCAAACAACGTACGAACAAAAAACTTCCAGTGATCAGTGCATTAAACAAGGAATTGAATATCTGCCCGTCCCGTACAAAAGAACATGAAACACTCTACAGCTTCGATAAGGGAGGTCATGCATTTCACGCTTCCAGTGGCTCGACCTTGATGGTGCTGGGCTCGGCTCGTGTGGAGACGCGAGCCAGACACAGCTCTCGGGAAGCGGACACGACCCCTGGTGAAGCAGGCGGTGATGTCTCAGCTGGTGCTCCGGTGATGCCAGATGACGATGATCCAGCTGATGATCCGGGACTGCCAGATGATGATGATCCAGCTGACGATCCAGTGATCGCAGATGCCCCAGATGTTGGTGACCCAGTGACTCCGGACGTTGATGCTCCGATGAGCCCAGATGTTATTGCTCCGATGATCCCAGATGCGAATGTTCCGATGATCCCAGATGTTGATGATCGAATGATCCCAGATGATGCTGCTCCATGGATTAGGTGGCATCTTTGGTTTTCGTTGGGGATTTTGATTGCCCAGTTTTCCTCCTCCGAGATCCGAAATGGGTCTCTATTGGTGTAGGCGAAATCCACACACATGGCCGGAGGGTGTGCTCCCGATGTTCTCTTGGCGTGCGCGCTGTCGAAGGTCTCCTCGACGCTTGGATTGGGTCTCGTACTGGCTGTCTCGTGATGCGGTGCACCCGGTGTGACTCCAGCCGAAGAGGAAGATGCGACCCCGGGCGAGGCAACAGGTGCGTCCCCGGGTGAGATAGAAGTTATGACTCCTGATGATGGCGTTCCGGTCCCTGATGAGGAATCTTCAGCCCTTGGTGATGGTGTTCCGGCTCTTGGTGTGGATACTCCAGCTCCCGCCGATGACGCTCCGGCTGTTGTTGTCGATGACTTGGCCTCGTCCAGAAGGTTGCTTGCGTGTTGTTGCGGTCTGTCTAGGATGTGCTCTCGTTGGCGCTCCACCTCTGCAACAGTATCCTCTTCAGGCGTGCTGCCCTGGATTTGCGCACGTTGGCGTTTCATCTCAGAGACAGTGGCCTCCTCAGACGTGTTGCTACCGCTCCTTAGCATGCACTTGTTCTTGGCCACCAAATGGTCCGACGTGCCGCTGTCCACAATGATCGTGAACCTGTCGGCGTTGGGTTGGAAACCCCTTCCGCCGTTGCCTGTCACCAGTCCCTTTATGGCGTTGGTGAGGTTGCCGCTGTTGTGAAAACCAAATCCCCCATGACGATAGGTAGTACTTGGCCAAGCGGTCTTGTTTGACACCCGCAGTCCGTAGTCCGAACTGAACGCGTGGTGCGTACAGCAGAGCTTCGTGATGAAGTTGTCGTACAGTTGCTCTCTTTTGCCATTGCTCGGGCGATACCAAGGCTTACAGCAGTAGGTTAGACTATACCTTGTCCCTGTTATCGTTGCTCGGGCAATGCCAACGCTTACAGCTGTAGGTTAGACTATACCTTGTCCCTGTTATCGTTGCTCGGACAATGCCAAGGCTTACAGCAGTAGGTTAGACTATACCTTGTCCCTGTTATCGTTGCTCGGACAATGCCAAGGCTTACAGCAGTAGGTTAGACTATATATTGTCCTTTTTGTCGTTGCTTGGGCAATACCAAGGCTTACAGCAGTAGGTTAGACTATACTTTGTCCTTTTTGTCGTTGCTCGGGCAATACCAAGGCTTACAGCAGTAGGTTAGACTATACCTTGTACCTGTTATCGTTGCTCGGACAATGCCAAGGCTTACAGCGGTAGGTTAGACTATACCTTGTCGCTGTTATCGTTGCTCGGGCGATACCGAGGCTTACAGCAGTAGGTTAGACTATACCTTGTCAAGAGTTTCCACGATGTACGGGAGGCTCCTTGCGAAGTCAGGGTTCCTTTAACAGACGGCGGAGCCGTCGGGAATTGCTTCTATACGGCTGTTGCTTGGGGCGTCCAAGGCTAACGATTCACGGTATGAACTACGCTAGGCAGAGCTCCTACTCTCAGAGAAACTGAATTGTGTTGGAGGTGCTGCAGCATACAGCAGATACTCGACGTTTTGTCGAGAGTTTTAGTCCACGTCTAAAAACCTAAACGTAGCAGAAGTCAGGGTTCCATTAACAGACGGCGGTGCAGTCGGGAATTGCTTCTATAGCGCTGTTGCTTGGGGCTTCCAAGGCTAACGTTCCACAGTATGGACTACGCCAAGCAGAGCTCCTAACCTCAGCGGTACTGGGTTGTGATGAAGTTACTTTTTGGCGGTGTACAGCAGTAGCACTCGACGAACTGTCAAGATTTTTAGTCCACGTCTAAAAACTAAACGTAGCGGAGGGTTGAAAAGGAGCAACCTCCAACCCACGCGGAGATGCTCTCTGGGTATCGCTATCACACGCAGTTGTAGTAGTTACAACAATGTCCGTAGGATCCTCTTCGTAGACGCCCGCAGTAAAAGGTATACCGGTCTCTCTCGCGTTTATGCAAATACTCGATGTTTTCACTCGAGAATATCTGCCGTTGAAACAGCAGTAGCGAATTATACGTGCTCGATTTGAAAGACTGCGTGATTTGTATACGCGCAGGTGTTCGTACTCTACCAGCAGTATAGCGGCAGCAGCAGTGCAGCAGCAGTGATGGTGGTAGTAGTCTAGAACCGACCCGTCACGTACACACGAAGTAAATCGATTCCCACGTATCGCAGTGGGGACCCCGCTGTAGTTACCCCGCGTCCGCGTCGTACTCGTATTGAATACGTAGTCGAAACGAATAAACACCAAAATTCCTCCGCACGACGAATACGTATCATACGAGTACTCGGTGTTTTTTTTTGTTTTTTTTTCGTCGGGAGGTTGAATGGATACAGCCCCCAACAACGCAGTGAAAAGCTCTCTGGGTATCACTATCTCAGCCGGTGCAGTTAGATTGCAGCTCTGGGTAGGACCCGCTCAGACGCTCGCGGTACCCTGTACCGCGCTTCACTCACGTTTGGCTTCCAAGTTGGTGTCCTCTCCTCGTACTTGTGAAGAAGTACCCCGGCAGTTGTACTCGTAGCAGCAAGCAGCAGATATCTTGACTTTGAGTCTTGAATCAGTCCTCCTCTTGCTGTGAAGCTTGTAGCTCGGGGTGGAGGCCGTGAACCACCGTGCCCGTACGAGCCGCGCTTACGCGATACGAGGCATCGTAACCTATTGAGGGTGTAGTTGTAGCGTGTGTATCAGCGCGTAGCTGATGTGTACGCTGTAGACCCGCTTGCCGATTGCCGGCGAAGACAAGGCCTAAAATGGAGGTAAGCGCGAGCTCACTGTGAGGTGAGCTTGTACGAGAAGCTTCAAAGAGAAGAGAAGAAGAAGAAGATGATGAAGGTGACCCCAGGCCTTAGTTGATTATGTCCAGCAGACAATAGCTCGTGGAGAGCATGTTGTTGAAGAGAGCTGAAGAGGAGTGAGAGCGTGTGCGAGCGATGCACGTGAACTCGTATTCTCAATTCCCAAACATAAATAGGATACGCGTACGACCCCAAATAAGAAACCAAGTCATCACCCTGCGCCCTGCGCTATTTCCGAAAGATGATATACCGGTATTTCAGGGTATTGTACTCGACATGAATCATGACAGTCCCGTTCATATATCCGCCTTGTACGTACGTACGATACTTCTATGATACTATGGTATTATTTCTCTCTGTTGCGGATCACTTAATGTAAGTATTGGATTGGATGAGGCCTCCTGCGCCGGCAGGGGGTCCTCGGCCGCGGATATACTATCCGCACTGAAGGTGCCTCGGCTGAGGTGCCTTCAGCGCGACAGCATTTCCTGGAAATGATCGCAACTACAGAAAAATACTATCATTGTAGGGTGGGTGGGATGGTCTTAAATTTTTCCCGCGTTCGTCGTATTTTATCGAGGTTCCCGGGGAGACAAGGCGCAAGTGATCTCACTCCGTACAGTTCCCCAGTGAATCTCATCGAAGGTGTGGTTCCAACATGTGTTCCAAATTTTGGAAACATATTCTTAGATGTCGATATTACTCATGACAGAGCTTTGGCATCGATCGACAAACCCAACGAGTGCGACATGAACTCTGAACGGATCGCGCTGGTTAGGGGCCCCGACCCACCCTAGTATCACAGTTCTCACACCTCGGTCGATGATATACTTGTATGGAGAGCGCCATCCAGGCGTCTGATGAAAAAACATTTGGCAGCTACTCGTAATGTGTTGGAAAAATACGACAAACAATCTCGATCCCTCTACGATAGCATAAACCTAGTTGATACCTGGTACCAGGTATCATACAAGAAAAATACCTGTTTTCAAGTTTGATATCGATCGGCAAACCCAACGAGCGCGTCGTGAACCCTCAACGGATCGCGCTGGTTAGGGCCTCCGACCCACCCTAGTATCACAGTTCTCACACCTCGGTTGATGGTGTGTGTCGGGCGCCCACCAGGCGTCTGATAAAAAAACATCTACAAAAACTTTCGATCCCTCTGATATCATACGCAGTTGATATCATACAAGAAATAGACCATTTTTCCAGTTTGACATCGGTCGACAAACCCAACGAGTGCGTCATGAACTCTGAACAGATCGCGCTGGTTAGGGGCTTCGACTCGCCCTAGCTAGTATCACAGTTCTCCCACCTCGGTCGATGATATATGCAGAGCGCCGATGAAAAAACATTTGGCACCTGATGTGTTGACAACAGACGACAAAAACTCTCGATCCCTGTATGAGATCATACGTAGTTGATATCATGCAAGAAATAAACCATTTTTCAAGAGTTTGACATCGATCGACAAACGAGTGCGTCATGGACTCTCAAGGGATCGCGCTGGTTAGGGCCTCCGACCCATCCTAGTATCACAGTTCTCACTCCTCGATCGATGGTATGTGGCGGGCGCCGACCAGGCGTCTGATAAAAACACATTTGACAGCTGATGTGTTGAAAACAGACGACAAAAAAAAAACTATCCCTCTGATAGGATCTTCGACGGCTGCACGAGGAAGCTTACAAAAGGTAATTTTCGAGTGTGTGAGAGATATTAAAAAAAAACAAGTTGATATTGACGGCAACTCTAGTTGAAGTCATTATTTGGGCATCACGCTGTCTATATCTAGTAGATAGCTTGTAGATGTATGGTGTTTAGGAAAATATGCCAAACGACATGCCAAATAAAATGTACCTGGTATAGGTTTTTGTACGCCCATTTCAAAATATATACAACATAAATGCNAAGAGGAGTGAGAGCGTGTGCGAGCGATGCACGTGAACTCGTATTCTCAATTCCCAAACATAAATAGGATACGCGTACGACCCCAAATAAGAAACCAAGTCATCACCCTGCGCCCTGCGCTATTTCCGAAAGATGATATACCGGTATTTCAGGGTATTGTACTCGACATGAATCATGACAGTCCCGTTCATATATCCGCCTTGTACGTACGTACGATACTTCTATGATACTATGGTATTCTTTCTCTCTGTTGCGGATCACTTAATGTAAGTATTGGATTGGATGAGGCCTCCTGCGCCGGCAGGGGGTCCTCGGCCGCGGATATACTATCCGCACTGAAGGTGCCTCGGCTGAGGTGCCTTCAGCGCGACAGCATTTCCTGGAAATGATCGCAACTACAGAAAAATACTATCATTGTAGGGTGGGTGGGATGGTCTTAAATGTTTCCCTCGTTCGTCGTATTTTATCGAGGTTCCCGGGGAGACAAGGCGCAAGTGATCTCACTCCGTACAGTTCCCCAGTGAATCTCATCGAAGGTGTGGTTCCAACATGTGTTCCAAATTTTGGAACAATATTCTTAGATGTCGATATTACTCATGACAGAGCTTTGGCATCGATCGACAAACCCAACGAGTGCGACATGAACTCTGAACGGATCGCGCTGGTTAGGGGCCCCGACCCACCCTAGTATCACAGTTCTCACACCTCGGTCGATGATATACTTGTATGGAGAGCGCCATCCAGGCGTCTGATGAAAAAACATTTGGCAGCTACTCGTAATGTGTTGGAAAAATACGACAAACAATCTCGATCCCTCTACGATAGCATAAACCTAGTTGATACCTGGTACCAGGTATCATACAAGAAAAATACCTGTTTTCAAGTTTGATATCGATCGGCAAACCCAACGAGCGCGTCGTGAACCCTCAACGGATCGCGCTGGTTAGGGCCTCCGACCCACCCTAGTATCACAGTTCTCACACCTCGGTTGATGGTGTGTGTCGGGCGCCCACCAGGCGTCTGATAAAAAAACATCTACAAAAACTTTCGATCCCTCTGATATCATACGCAGTTGATATCATACAAGAAATAGACCATTTTTCCAGTTTGACATCGGTCGACAAACCCAACGAGTGCGTCATGAACTCTGAACAGATCGCGCTGGTTAGGGGCTTCGACTCGCCCTAGCTAGTATCACAGTTCTCCCACCTCGGTCGATGATATATGCAGAGCGCCGATGAAAAAACATTTGGCACCTGATGTGTTGACAACAGACGACAAAAACTCTCGATCCCTGTATGAGATCATACGTAGTTGATATCATGCAAGAAATAAACCATTTTTCAAGAGTTTGACATCGATCGACAAACGAGTGCGTCATGGACTCTCAAGGGATCGCGCTGGTTAGGGCCTCCGACCCATCCTAGTATCACAGTTCTCACTCCTCGGTCGATGGTATGTGGCGGGCGCCGACCAGGCGTCTGATAAAAACACATTTGACAGCTGATGTGTTGAAAACAGACGACAAAAAAAAAACTATCCCTCTGATAGGATCTTCGACGGCTGCACGAGGAAGCTTACAAAAGGTAATTTTCGAGTGTGTGAGAGATATAAAAAAAAAACAAGTTGATATTGACGGCAACTCTAGTTGAAGTCATTATTTGGGCATCACGCTGTCTATATATAGTAGATAGCTTGTAGATGTATGGTGTTTAGGAAAATATGCCAAACGACATGCCAAATAAAATGTACCTGGTATAGGTTTTTGTACGCCCATTTCAAAATATATACAACATAAATGCATGTATGTGTTCTACAGTAGTGTACGAATATAACGTATGGGATTTAGGGTTTCCATACTATAATGCAGTACAAATTTACAGATGGATTTTAGTATTGTACCATGGTATAATATAAGCCATAAACACCGAAAATAAGCAACTATCTTGCTTAGCAACTAACTTGCTTAACCGAGCAAAAAAAAAAAAAAACGATAAGCAAAGCAACCTTTAGCGGTTGCTTACCAACACCAGTGGCGATCCCTTGACGACAGGTTGTTTTGGATCACGGAAAACAAAATGAAATAAATGAAATACAAACTCGTCAGAACTGCAAAACTCATCCAACTCAAATTCCAAGTAATTTGTCCCCGAAAAAGTGGGACCGGTTTTCAAGAGATTAAGTCAAAATCCCGAAGTTTCTACGAGTACAGCACAGGACACCGAATAATTAAGAAAACGAGCAGCAAAAAAGGCGGGCTGAGATTCGCAGGAAAATCAGAAATTCGGGAGTCGTTATACTGAATTTAGGGTAGAATGCATCCATTCCCAAATAGGAAGTACAGCCTGAATCCGATTGTATCTTTCTTATAAGATGTTCTGTACGGTAGCACTCAGTATCGAAGTCAAAGGAGAACTATGTAAGAGTCACGTCGCTGGCGAACACGTGCCGGGTCTCCGTGAGAAACGTTTCAGGAGTGAAGGGGGGACTGACTTGAGCAGAGCCAGTGGCTGCCTCTGGGACACAATAGCGGGGAGATATGTGGGCCCACCCAGGGTATTTCACCAAAGGGTGTGTGGGCGATAGACCACATATCTGTGCAGGACATATAGAAGGTGTATGGGCGAAATATGCGACAGTGCGTGTGCGACACTGGCCGCTGAGGGTTGTGAGTTGTAGACTACGAAGGGAGAGGGGGAGCGCTTGAGAATCAATTGTTCACGGTGAACTTCTGCATCATACGGGCGTGCGCCCACGATACTCACGGGACACTCTTCGGTTAAATCGGGCTGGAGACCATGACAACCGCCCGAGGAACATAAGACGCCGTAACACTGGCAGTGTTGGAAGGATATGCGTCGAGGCTCTTTCTCTGTTAAAATAGACCAAAGTTCGAGGCTCACGACCTGGTGGGATAATTCGTGTCGTCACGGAGACAGAGCTGCGACACATTCCAACAAGAAGGGCTGGTAACACATACAAGAAGAGCGCCTAAGGATTTCCGGCCCGCGGATCAGTACGAGACACCGCGAGTATCGCGGGCATGATTGCGTTGAAGAATAGCAAGAAAGGGAGAGAGGCCCTTCACGTCATTCTCGTGGGAGGCAGGCCGGCGACGCGTCCTTGGGTAGCCACGCTGTTTAGGGCCCGAAGTTTCTTTAAATACCGCGAGAGTTAGACAACGCCTAACAGTGCCCACGCCATCACAGTTTCTGCTGTTGCCCCGTCCCTGACGGCGGGAAGGGGAGGGGGGTACCCATGTCATGCATGGCCGTAGGCGTATGGCCATAAACCTTGACACCTCTACCATGCCGCGGGGCACGTCAATTTTTCACCTAGCAGAGAGATATTCCCTGCACCAAGCGCGAAGCGCTGTGAGGTGTTCGGCGAGTCGCATGAAAGATGATCTGCATCCTACTAAGAACCGCTTGAGGAGCAAACGTTCTTGCATATGGATGACAGCGTCGAATGGGGGGGGGGGTCTAACAGAGAGTACCCGGGGTTTCTATGGTCCCCAGTAGCGAATGTGGTGCAAGTTGTGGGTTCCATCTGTGTTACGCGGAAACTCCTGGGTCTTTAAAATAATTGCAGCGTGTTGCTGGCCACCAAGAGCGTTGCAGAACAGGGGGGTTAGAGCTGGCCACATCCGTAGCCAAAGGGGCGTTACGAATATAAGAATGCGGCTTCATAAGGTGTTGGTCGAACTCGGCGAATCTTGGCCGTCACTACGGAACGATATCGGAATAGCGGTGTGCTGGATGCACTATACCACGCCGTATCTTCGTCTTCTCTCGGGGTGGCCGCCCGACTGGGCCACGGCGCGCACAAGGCCGCCGACCTATTACTCCCGCGCTGTATGGGGAATACTCTCGCACGGGGTTGGACACGTTTGCGACGAAGAAACGACAGACATTCCTGGGACCCTCAAGGGACAGAAGGGGTAAAGAGGCAGGTGGTTATCACGGCACAACGTGATGAGTGGGCGGAACCTCCTCGGTCGAGCAGGTGCTGGTAGGGGATATGCTACAGGTGAAGGAGGCTGGCGGCTCGCTAGCGAGGAGAAGGCGCCCACGCGAAACCAGGGCACTACAGAAGCAATGGATGGAGGTTGTGGAATGTAACAGCCGTCGAGCGATTGGCTCTCAGCTATCAAGGATCCGGATAATCATTGCAACGTTCTCGACCTCGCAGTCGGTACACCTTCAACACGCGTTTGAAAACGAGCTCCTACACTTGACGTAGCGCGTAGATGTTAAGCTACCAGAGACCTACGATAGCAGTCCCGCTCTACTGTACCGTGTGGTCAATAGGGCGGGCGGTCAAGGTTGGAAAGGGGATTCGGAGACGAGAATGCACGGCACAGTACCGAAGCGGGGCGGAGGCGGTATTATTTACCAACGAAAATATCCGAGGTAAACTGGCTTCGTTGAAAATTGACGTGTTGCATGTTTTGTAGGAAATAAAAGGGGGACTGTCACCCTCAGCCTACGTCAGGGTGTTGCTAGGGCAGAAGAGGGGCTTCGGGCTGCGAACAAGGGTGTTACAGGGCTTCTCGATCGGCACGCAGGTTAGGCGGGTTTTTGCAGGTATTGGTGGGTTAAGCCGTGTGGTGGCGAAACGATATAAAACCTCCGAGCGTCGTTCTGGCGCCGAGAGGTGGAAAACCGCGTGAGCGCTGGAGGTGGGGGCTGAATTCGGCTGCGACAAGATAACGTCGAGCAAGAACGGGGGGTCCATTCATAACTATGCAAGCCGTGCTCCGCTCATTATATGTGTTCATTACAACTCCGTGTCGCCTAGGGTTTCATGAGTAATACGCGTGGCGACTGTCCGAACCAGTCCTACGCGAAGGGGGGATTTACGTAGGCAGAGGCGGAGCTGTCGGAAAGATCCCTCATAACACTGGAGGTTTTGAGGAGCTGTTACAGGTCGGGGGCGCCTCCTCGAGGAAATCGGTCCCCAATCGAATGCAAACTATTGTAGGTATAATTACTGTTTTGGCCACGCAAACACGAAATAAAGTTAAGGTCCAACACTGTGAGCATCTTGCGCCAGTGAGTCATGTCTGTCCAGCTCAAGTGTCTTCGGATCGTGCGTACCATCACCCCCTTTGCCCCCTGTGAGGGCAGTTGACGCTTCATTATCAACTGCGTTGGATTGTTCCGACTTCTGCAAAACTGGCGTTTGTGGGCATGCTGAAGCTCTCACGAAAGTTACGAACTACCTTGTGGAGTACTCCGCTCGGACTCAAAACAGTGGGTGAGACCAAAATTCACGTGTGGCAATCCTGATCAAATTGGAGTCTGAAAGCCGAAGCCTGCTGTAGCGAGTAAATTGACAGGAAGTTACCCGATCTGCCCGACCACGTAGTCGATTAGGTTCGCCCCAAGTGTCGGGCATTTTCGTATTTTCTGAGTATTTGCAAAACGCTTACCCGGCCTAACCCGGGTTTCCTTGGCACTTGCGGTAGGGTGCATCACATGCGCGTCCCAACAACCGCGAGTTACAAGCATTCACCCACCATCACGAAAAACATGCAGCGGCATGTTCTCAACCGCAACAGATCGCTCACCAAAGCCCTACATCGCACACCAAGTGTGTCTTGCCTGCGGGTGTGGGCCCCTTCAAACACAATTGTACCTGCTGCCTGAAGAGCTCTAGTTCCCCACGGCAATGACAACTTTACAGGTTTCCGGAGGGTTTCCAATCGACTCGTAAGACCCAAAAGCTTTCCTCCGCAAAAGCGCAAGGAAAGCTCCACAGCATAAAACAAGTGAGAAAAAATATTGCACCACACACATACTCGTGCGACCGCTACCGCAGGACTCCGGGTTTCACTTCGGAGTTGCAGTGTTTCATCCATGCATTATCCGTGCTCTCTCGGCGAAAAAAACGAAGCTGTGTAGCGTCTCTTCATTGCACAAAACTTTTAGCGATGTCCGTTGACGCGATAATTGAATCATGAGCGCCTGCCCGTATCGGGAGTGGGGGGGGGGTGGTGTGATGGAAATGAGACTGTTGTGTGGCATGCGTTGTAAGTGTTTCTGGGTCTATAAAACAACCAGCGGGTGAATCGGCAAGACGAGACAACCCGCAAAAATAAAACATCAACCATACATAAAAACTGAGATCAATAACCTCGACGAACAAAAACAATATCCACACTCATCCAAACATCACACAAGTACGTACGTAACCCACATCCTCGAAACCCACCCCTCTCCGCCTCAACCTGCGAATCCACAAAAACAGGATGAGAGCGTACAAAAACAAAAACCGAATATGTGCCACTAGCTCATGTTCATCTACACCCCGTGGGCCACCTTTCTCCCCGATCCCCTTCACAAGTAACCATACAAAACCACCCAACCAACTGAATTTCTCTGTCAGCCTGCGCCCCCAGCCCATACAACAACTCTTGCGTTCGACAATCAAAACCCTGAGCCCCTTCCCGCCCCCGCCCGCGCCCCCGCCCCTGCGTTCGCGCCGTCATTTTTGCTGGGGGGGGCGGCCCCACCCGCCATTGACCCTTCCGCTTCAGCCCCCGGTATAGCGTCGGGTGCAGATGACGGAGGGCCGGCTGCCCCGTGGTGTCCGCCGGCAGTGCCCACCCAAAGAGTGGCAAACTTTCTGGGCACGTGCTTGACCAGGTCGGTGGGTGTGAGAGGGGCAAGCGCTCTCCCAGCTGAAGCCGACGTGGCCGGGGTTCTCGCAGCCCGGCGCCTGCCCATCCGCTTTTCGTCCGACAGTCTGCGGGCCAAGCAGGCAGGAGTGACGGCGGCGAAGGAGAAAGAGGCGATGCGGGGGCGGGGGTGACGGGGGTGCTGATTTGTTGCTCGCCTTGGTCATTTGACCATTGGCCGACGGAGGGGGGGGGGGGTGTACTCGATATTCATGCATGGCCGTAGTCGTATGACCATAGACCCTCGCATCCCTACAATGCCGGGACGGAGCGTGTCGGGTTTTCACGGACGAGGCAGACATTGCTAGCACCAAGCGCGAAGCGCCGTGAGGTATTGGGCGAGTCGCATGGAGGGTAAGATGCATCCTGCTAAGAACCGCCTGTGAGGCGGACTTGCGTATGAATTTGCGTATGAATGACAGCCTCCAATGAATTGATTTAATTTCCGACGTGGCCACTTCCAGAGGCAGCAATGGGTATTACTATGTATATCTGCTTTGTGGGTGCCTTACCATATGCACACTACGTGGTACGATAATTCCCCTTGTGCGGAGTTAAAGGGGGTGTCATGGGATAGGCGGGAACGGGGAGCGGGGGAGCATGCCCTGATCGACGTTTAGACAGAGCTGTACTACTGGCTCGAGCTTACTATACCAAGTGCTGTTCGCGGCAAGTAATGTCGCGTATTAAGGCTTGCGCTGACGTACCAGCCTTCAAAACATGGCATAGGTGATAACATTCAAAACAACTCCGTGTGTCACAAACGTGTGTGATGTGGAGGAAGCCGTGGAAGGTGCTCCGTCAAAGCCAAGCGGTTTCCGTATTGCCCATCACCGCACAGCATAGAGGGGGGGGGGGACAGAAAACATCGCGGGTCGCCACGTTTGAGAAACAAAACAGCTCTGCGCGCAGTCACCTTGTTGAGGCATCGACGCCCTCAGTTACGCGCGCCACAGCCCCCAGCGCGCCGGCCACGGGGGCCGCAACCGCGCCTACGATCCCCTTCGCCATCCCCGCGATGAAGCCGGCAAACCCCTCTTCTTTCGCACCCTCCGCAGGGAGGTCTATCAACCCCGTGATCCCTGCCTTCATGCTCTCGTAGAAAACCTGCAGTCACCAGGCCGCCGGGTGAGGGGGTCAACAGAGCAATGATGGGTGCAGTTGTACGTACCAGTTGTCAATAGTACGTGTCCGGTAAAAGCCGTATGAAGCTCGTCACAAAGCACCATTCCAGGACATCACTTCAACAATCAACCTCACCCGCAAAAGCAGACAGCTTATGGAGAAACGTCGCATCAATGTTTGCAAGCATTTTTGTTTGAGCCAAACAGAACCAAGGCTCACACTATCACCGCGCCACACCAAAGGCCCGCACCAGGGCTCAAATTCCGAGGGAAGGGGAGCGCCTGTCCACCCAGCAATACCCCAAATATTCGCACCTTTCCACCCTGTATCACCCCGTGCTCGAGGTCCTTGACCTCTCCCTGCCTTTCCCCGTCGTCTCCGCTCCCCATCCCCGCTCCGTGTTCCGCGATGGCTGTGCCACTTAGACCGCGTATCATGGCTTCCAAAGACCCTGCAAGTTCCAAAACACCGGCAAAAAGGCAACTAAAACTCAAACATGCCTTGCTGTGCAGCAGATCATTTTTGCTTTACCCGGCACATCAGCGATGCATTTTCACGCATCCAGTAACCTCGGAACAGTTGAACAGTTGGGCAAGAACACAAGGATTCGTTTCTGCACTGTAAACATGTACGCACTTGTTGGGTGTTGAACGCGCGTACCCGCAGACCGAACATTATTGATTCCGACTGCAGAGACTTTACAAAGGCCCCGAACGATTTTAGGTAGAGAGACCAGCGAGGGAGTGCCTTACCCAGTCTTTTAGGTGCTTCAGGCAATAAGATGTCAAGCGTATGCCCCCCAGAGGATGACGCTATGGGGCAACGGGGTTGGGGGTGAGTGGAAGGAGATCGAATCGGTCCTCACGTCGATGAGCCTCGTCTACCCACGACCCAGGGCTAAACACACACAGCCGATACTAAGCACAGACTTTGAACAGACGCAAGCCCAACCCGTGCTGGCTCCTACCAATTACCTGGCACTTGGTACACGTCAGCTGTGAAACGAAATAGAGAGCGCTGGCCGGACAGCAGCACCTCCTCCGAAAATCGCATAAAAACCAGCATTCCAGGGGCTGCGAAAAATGGTGTAAAAGGCCAACACGTACGTACCCGTTATCTTGGCAGCGCTGCCAAACGTGCCGCCCACAAGCCCCTTCACCAGGACCTTAGCACCCGCGCCCATAGTGTGCGCATCTCCGGTCATCTCTGCCTTGGTCTTGTGGAAGAACTGGACCACGCTGTCTCCCAGCTTCAGCCAAAAAAACAAGAGGAAAAAGAAACGGTTGAAAGCCCTGGTCAGGACTCCTCCCATAAATACGTAGTCGTCAGCTTTAGTCGTCTGTTATTCATGGTGCCATACTACCGTAGTGACCATGTACTCAGATTGTTTGCTCTCCCATGCCGAGTGCTTAAATTGTGTCGCATGCCGCGTTTACCTACACACTACTGTAGTAAGGGTTGCGTGTACTTATCAGGCGTTAGTTCCCCTCCCGCGAACTTCGCCCCGGCGCTCGTACCGAGACACGACACGCCCTGCACCAGGTCACCCCCGATTGGCCCGGTATTTTCCGAAACAAGACCCCCTGCCGAGCCGTGCAACGTTCCCCTCAGGGGTTTTCCCCTTTGAACCCAAACGTTTTTCACTGGCAGGCTCAATCAACGGAAGAGCTGACCAATGTCTTTGGGTTCAATGATTATTCTACAATGTTGTTCGATAGATACCTATCTACCTAGCCCCTGGGATTGTCTATTGGGCAAGGCTTGCAGTGTTTCTCACACCCCGGCTGCTGAGTGAGCTACATATAGAGTTACTCCAGAGAGGGACCTCATGAAAAAAAAGGTGGCCAGTACGTACCCTTACCGCGAACACGTCTTTTTGTTTATTTTTTTTGGGGGGGGGTGGGGTGTTTTCTTTGCTATTTATCAAAATGGCAAAAGACCTAGCCGAAGGGGCGAACGCACGTGCTTGTGGGGAGAGAGGCGAGGTGGTAACAACGAGCCCGATGCGCTTGCGCATCGTGTTGCACATCCTGCACAAAACCCGTTTATACTGCTGCAAAACCACCTGTGCCACCACGATAAACAACCGAAAGACCTCTCCGGAGATCGCACCACCACCACCACCACCACCTCGTCACATCAGCGAACCGTAGCGCAATTGGCCTCACTACCGTACAACAAGCTAGATAGCACACCCCCCCGGAAGAAAATACAAGGATGATTTACGCACATAACATGCCAAGCGCGGTGTCTATGGAAAGAGATCTTGACAAGATCTTGCCAAGGCCACCAACTTTCGCTGTGTTTGTCCTCGCTGTTTTCGATAACACAGGCTCGGAAATTAATCCCAGGGGCGGGGGCGAAACCACGAACGCAGCGCGCACCTTGCCAACGAGAGACAACGGGTCGCCCAGAAGCTCCATCGACCCCACGACCTTGTACCCCTGGGCCACAGCCTGCTGAGTCAGAGCCGACACCACCAGCCCCGACAAACCGCGAGCGCTCCCGCAGTAGTGCGTCACCACGAGCTCGTCGAAAACGAAAGTAGGGTTGACATGGGCAATGCTGGCGAGCGGGAGATACGAGCGTAAGAAGGGGAGCAGGTTGAGGGGCGACGGTTAAACGTATCTCGCCGAGATTGGCGTTCGACGGCGGAAAGCTGGGGGGGCAGGGGAGGTAAGCGTAAGGGTAAGGGTAAGGGCAGGTTGGGATCCACCGAGAGTGTTGTTCGGCGGCTGAAAGCTCGCGGGAGGGGGGAGGGGTTCCAGGTTTCACTTGTATCGCAGTCTACGAGATGCCGGAAAAAAGGAGCTGAAGTGACCGCCGCAAAGGGCCAGGAGCTACTGCTGTCGGTTCGCAACAAATGGTGGCAGAAAAGTAGTACAGGAGGGGGCTACGGTACGTATTACTGATGACAAACATATATTCACGTTAGAGAGAAGAAGCGACGGATGCTGCAGTGAAAACTAACCCCTGCCGTCACGACAACCTCACAATGGCCTTGGCGACACTGTGACCAAGCAAACTCAGTAAAGCGTTGAGCGCACACGGGACGGATGCCGATACATAGGAACTCTTCAAGCAGTGCATGAAATGCAACCAACATCGCGACAAAAGGAGCAAGCGCGAGACGACTCTTTGGAAGTGACAACACAAGTTGTCCTCGGCCAAGCACCGTGCAGAGCCAAACGTGAGCCCATGCGCACCGCCAAGGCGGTCAAATTCGCAAACAAGCATCCAGCAGCAACGTTGCACATCCCCTTTACGGAATTGCCCGCTCACCTGCTACCGAGCACCGACAGAACGGTCAGAAACCCGCCCCCAAGAACGGTCAGTCCTCCTGCAAAGGGCCGGGAACGCACAATGGGGGGAGGGCCCGAAAAAAAAAAAAACTAAAGGGTGTTACATGGGGCCATAGTAAATAGGACCAAATATTGTGAGTAAAAATAGATAAACATATAGGTTTGTGTGCACCTTAGGTCCAATTTACTATGGTCCCCCGCAATAGGGTGTTATATCATACCTGCTAGCTCTCGCTATTCGTTACTCGCGAAGAACTCGCGCTGGTTGATAGTTGTAACTGTCATCAAAACTGTCTGCTCTGGTGGAAGGCAGCAAAACACAACCATTTTAAACGGAGAGATCGTCGTAGCGTTTTGTTTTTCGGACCGTTTCTTTCGGGTGGCGCGAATCTCCTATCGGCACATTCTCTGTGGGATCCCCGGCTTTACGAGAGCTAAAAATGAGCCCCTATAGGAATAGGCCGCCGTGTACAACTACAACTTGTTTCGCCCGTAACAACTGTTTGACTCCGGGCGAGTGGGGTACGCCTAGCAAATACCCAGGGGCTGTTACCAGCAATCGAATAACCGCTCCTGGTGGCCAAAACCACCGAGTCGCCGACGGTCGTAGCGAGTGTGAGGATAACTCACGGTGCCGTCACCTCAAAGCTTCGAGCATAGCACAAAAAGGATGGCCCAGAGCTTCCGGTGAAACCAACAGGACGACGGGTTACTTTCCGCGCTTGCTTGTTTTCAAAATCGGTGCCAGCATTGCTACGCAAAAACGGCAAGGATCTGCCGCTCTCCCAAAAAAGGTGCTACAATTTCCCTGCAACCAAGCTCCGCGCAAAACGTTGTACTTCCACAGCGACAGGCAACAAGCAGCGTCACTCCTGCCGGCGTTGGGGGCGGGGGGGGGTACCTGTTGTCGCCTCAGGGTCCTCGAGGGCCACGGCGTCCGGCGACAGTGCCCCCTGACCAACCAAAAGCTCAACACGAACCACTATGGTCGAGTGTCGGAACGCTTCCAGGTACACCATGGACAGGTCGCGTTTTGCTGGCGTCGGCACCTGAACGTTTGAGAGGCAGCGTCCGGCAGGACAAGAGGAAGACAGGGGGGAGCAAACGATGAGTGGCGGGTGACGGGCGACGGCACAAGCAGGCTTTCTCAAGCAATAACAAAACCCATGGCGGGGATTCGGACGACAAGAGACGGCATAGTGTGTACCGTCACGCAGTTCGGACACTCATGGAAAATAGCGCCTTCATGATGGTCACATTATGGGAACAAAAAATACATTTCAGTCTCCAATAGTCCTCTACCAGCCGCGCTGCACCCTCCACCGGGCGCCGGGCACTAATGCAGTCGGTGCTTGAGATTGTTCTACACTCCACTTCACGAGAAGGACGCAATAATTATCACTATTTCGGCAGGTGTCGCGATGTCGCAACATCCATTCGCCGACGTCGCTGCAGAAACATTATTATCGTCCGCGCCCTGCGTTTTAGTGCTCGCAGTTTCAATACAACCAACAAGACCCTTACACAAGCCGAGGTACCATAAAGACACAAGTCGGAGGACAACTCGCCTGGCCAAGATGGCTAAATGTATAGAAGAAGCCCGCCTATACCTAAAGACCTGACCCGTGACCTCAAGATATTACCACCAATCGCTATTATGTACGAACGGACAGGATATACGCATTAATATACCTGTATGTGGTAAAGTCAAAATACAACGGCAGGCAAAGCCAGCCAGGGGGCTGGAAACGTTCAAGACTATCGAGTTTTCAACTAACTAGAGGCGTTTCCAGCTCGTGTATTGACGTGAGAGCGGTAAACTTCTCCTTGTGGTCAAATTTTCATCCACGGGGTTCAGCTGCGAGAGACAGGCGCTTGGGTCGAGCATCCGTGCCTTACGTCTTACCCGGGTGAAGGTTGTGATGTGCTGCGGCAAATGCATTTGCTCTGAAGTCTGACAGCTGGAAGATAAAACATAAAATGCAGGCCCCACAGCTGCTACACAAACCAACGATGACCGACAACGTATTAATGGTACCGAAGATGGTTGCACGGGTGCAGGTAAAACAAAACCTCCGACACCGCACTACCCATTGTCGAGATCCCCAGACAAGGGGGGGGAGGGGGGGGTACTCATGTCGTGCATGGCCGTAGTCGTACATATGACTATAGACCCTAGCATCCCTACAATGGCGGGATGGAGCACGTTGGGTTTTCACCAAACAGGCAAACATTGCTTGCACCAAGCGCGAAGCGCCGTGAGGTATTGCGCGAGTCGCATGAAGGGTAAGCTGCATCCTGCTATTAATAAGAAACCAAGTAAACGAAAAACAAGAAAAATCGCGTTTCGTAACTTCGTCAAGAAATCCCACCCCACTAGTTTGTTTTTCGGTGTGACCTGTGGTGTCGATTTGTCGTTTTGATATGCACCCCGGGTGGTAACCATATTAGTGTTCAACGAAGACGCCTAGCTAACTAAAGCCAAACCCATACGAGCGATGAAAGACCAGCGAACGCATGCCGTCTCAAGCTTCCGACTGCATTAACCTACGATACGCGACTGGGTTGGATTGCAGCCACCTGGGCACCCGTCGCTCTGCAACATCACAAGTAGTATCATATTGGTCGCCAATTTTCCATAGGATCAAAACGTCATTACCCGATACGTTTTTTACTTTCGTCATTCGTATCCGAGACAAGGTTTTCCACGACTCTTGTGCGCCTAGATTGCCCTCAGACTCGCTCGTCCTGGTCACCCTGACTTTTGCCAGGGCAGCCACAAACCCACGACAGCATGCCAGTTACCCAACCCTGTTTTGCACGGAAGGGCCGCACACGTGCGATCGACGTGTCGTAGGTATAGATGCCACACCAGGTACCTCAGCCTTTTGTAAAGTTGGCATCGTCTCCTGGAAACCCGAGCGAGGCTTTACAGCCTCACCGCTGACGCACACGGGGTTATTCCAGTGCCTTGAGCAGGGCGTGCGTGAATGACTTGCCAACCATTCTCGGTGACAACCGGCCGTGCACACCCCCTCACCGTGTGTCGTACGGTGGCCTTGGCGTTCTTGCGGCACATTTTGGCGAGAACCTCCTCGCTGATCAGCTCCGGCAGCAAGGACCCGGCCAGCCTAAGAAGGTGGAGGACGAACTCGACGTCGATGTTAGCCCGTGTTTCCTGCAGACCGTCCCGCCGATGGCAGTTTTGCGCGTTGGCGCGAACGGGTGAGGAAGGCAGCCAATCAGGCGGATAGACCGGGAAAGTTTAGGATTACCTCCGTAGAAATGGTTTTGGGCACTTGTTGTGAAAAGAAAAATGATAAACGAGCAAAAATAATTGCTACGGAGCAAGCGAGGTGTGCAGTTGAGCGGGGACCTTGAAGACGCAAACTGCGTTAACCTCGCGCCAGAAGTGGTCTCACTCTTCTAACCCAAACTGCGCGAAACAAACCGTACGCAGAGCCCATTTTGCATTCCGGCGTGCTGTGAATCTCGCGACAACACGTGCCGTGCAGCACCAGCCCACGTCCCGAAGAGACAAATTGACTCTATTTAACGACCAACCCTACATCTAGTACACGGTATTTTTCCTTGCCTGAAGCTCCAAATCAAAGCTCTTGAGGTGCGGCATGCTCAGGGTCGCCACTTCCCTCTCGTACAAAACCCGCACGAAGGGTACAGGCATTGCTGCGGACGAAGAACCTTCTGCCCCTTCCCCCCCCCCCCCGCTCCAACCACCGCTGCCGCCCCTGAGATGGCTGTTGAAGCCGCTGTCCGACGGCTGAAACACGATGGGCATTCGAGTCCGCCGCCGCATGTCGTCCACCTTACCTCGTCGAAAAACAAACGCCGGGCAAGGCAGATACAAAAATTGATTTCAAGTTTTTGGCGTCTCGTTGTATCTACTGCGTCAGGCTGGTAATAATTGCCGGGCAACAGGCAAAGTAGAGAGTTTAACCCGTTTACTTCAGGAACATTTCGTCGTCGCTTTGCCTCCTACAAAGTTTGGGATCAATGAGGCGTCTCTGCTGCGATCAGCCGGAGACTCTAACCCAGGGCTACTACCCCGGGTTTGACTCGATGGCAAATCAACGCGGCACCTCATCACGAAGAGTAGTTACCCCGGTAAAACAAAACGCTACAAAAAAAAACGTTCCCCAACATAAGCTCCAAGCGTTTTGTCCCCAAGAACGTGAATGCCGATCGAACAGGGTTAAGAGGTTCCCTTCAAAAGTGCACCATGTACCTTTATGTTCCTAAAACGCCACGAGTCTCGGTGGAGGCCTGGCCGCGTGCACCGAGCGCAACGCACAGGGCACCCCCCCCCCCCCCCCCCGTTCCAACCAAAACAATAACCCACCTGCACGTGGAATATCTGCAGCTCCACGGCATTTCCACCGCTGCGTTTCGCCATCGTCACGCTGTCCACGTGGGCGGACATCACCTCCGATGGGCCCTTGAGAAAAGAAAGTTAGGCCGGCAGCCGGGAGGGAATGGACATCACTTGGGATGGCCTCAGCTTTGCCGACGGCCGTATTACCCTTGCCTCTCCCATGCCATATTTCACATAACAGTGTAAAATGCTGGTCGCGTTCTCTATCGACTTACTCAGTTGCTGTGGTTCTTGTTGATGTTTATCACATTAACTCGAGGCAACAACTAGTACCAGGTGTATATATATGTGCTTCGGTAGACAGGCTAAAACGTTTGGAACGAAAAAACTAAAAAAAAACAAGAGAAAACACAAAAACAAAAACAAAGCCTCGAGCAAACCACACAAAAGTTGAAACAAACGCTCGTATATTCGACATCAAAAACAGAAAAACAACACCTGGTATGCAGTGCTCGTATACAGACTCGGAAAAATAGTAAACTTACCAACCTTCCGCGCGGTGTCTCTATAACATGTAGGCCCACCGCAGGTCGGTAAGAGGGTGTCCTGATAGGTTAAGCCCTAGTACCTATCGAACAAATAAATTAGCAATATCCCAAAGACAGCAACGGCACCGCACCCATGCTATCGAAGCGTTGCACAACTGCGTCCTTACCTCCACGGAGCACTCGACGACATTGAAGCTAAAGCCAGCCAACCGGACGCCGACATCTAGTTGGGTGTACAACCGCTTCATCTACAGACGAAGTGCGAAACAGCAAGCCGAAAGGGACGAGGAAGAGGTTGAAGGAAGCCAGTAGCCACATGATTTCAACTCAGAAAATAAAACGAGCTACGTATAATACGGTGGTGGCAGGACAAGAGCATGATCGACGACGGAAGAGCACAAAGTAGCCGCCTTCCAGGGACAAACTTGGAACCGGGACGGTGGTATGCTGCCCGATGCAAACGAAAGAGAGCAAACAACACGTCGGGTGGGGGGGGGGGGGGTACTCATGTCGCGCACGGCCGTAGTTGTATGACCATAGATCCTCGCATCCCTAAAACGCCGGGACGGAGCACGTTGGGGTTTCACCAACCAGGCAGACATTGCTTGCGCCAAGCGCGAAGCGCCGTGAAGTATTGGGCGAGTCGCATGGAGGGTGAGCTGCATCCCGCTAAGAACCGCCTGTGAAGCGGACTTGCACATGGACGACAGCCTCCAATTAGTTGATTAAATTTCTGGCGTGGCCACTTTCAGAGACAGCAATTACAATGTATCTGCCTCGTGGGTGCCTTACCATATACCAGGTACACATTACGTGATACGATGTCGGGGGGCAAACAACAAATGATCACGAAAACGGCACAGCGAGGACAGTACCCCAACTGGTGCCGCGTCCGCCATCGTTATGGTTTGATCCTCTCACCCTCGTCACACTGTCCGCGTTAACCCCCTGGGCGTGGCTGTCGGACAGGCGTACGTCGCCAAAGCTCAGCATGCGCGTGCGGCCCTCCACCCGCACCTCGGAAAACAGCCTGCAAGAGGGATGGAGCGAAGGAGGAGACCACGCAAACCCGCAAAGATAAGTCTACCATAAATCAAGTGGAAAGGCTGACCTTGACAGCAGATGCATGCATGAGCATGATTAGTCCACTGGAGTGCGAGCAAACTCGGGTTCTGCTGCTGCTGCTGCTCCACCCTGATCAAAACGGCCTGAGCAATGTCAACACTTTAATAGCTCCTACATATTGTCCAGAATCCACGTGAATGGTGGTCACGTTTGCCCTCTCCCAACGGTAAATGTCTCCGCGAAAACAGCATGATCGCAAGTTTTACCTCCGCCAGTTCTATCGCTTGGGGTCTCGGTGTGGCCTATCGAAAGACCCACAACGCTTCGTGCAGGTATCATAGTGCAATGCCTCATCAAAATGGGCTGGGAGCTGGTTGGATTCCACGGCTAGTTATTACGAATAGTTGGGTGGGGAAGCCAGCCAAGCAAAACGGGGGAACCTACTGATGTAGTAATCAGAACCAATTATGGTGTGCAAACATTAGGGGGGATGTATGATTGTTCGGTACAACGTGGGTTCCAAATACTATTTCCAATACCCCCCCGTAATAACTGGCTTTCTTTATCAATGAAAACACACAATTCGGTCCACAAAAACGCACTAAGCAGACACAAAGACAACGCAGAGCTCCGCAAAAACAATACCGCACCCACCTAACTGTAATACACTAAACCAATGAAAACCAAACTAGTCGGCGGCTTACAGGTAGCCAACCCACAGCCCAACAGATCAAGAGGCGAACATTCCCCCCGTCAAGTCGATGGCATGGCATAGATAAACGGCCCCTGTCTTGTCCCTCTGAACGTTCCCATAGTGTCACCTCTTGACGCGCGTGCCGGTTGCCACCAGCGTGATAACGCTGCGAGTGATGCTTTCTTCTTCCAGGGGGTCCCTCTCGCCGATCGTGTCCAAGTAGTACTCCTGCGGTGCGAATATGGTTCCAGACATAAAACCGCAAAAGTGAAAAACAAAAACAAAAAAAAACGTGACGAATTAAACAAAAGCATGATCACATGATCACCGTTGTCGACGCGCCTGTGATAAACACAAGTATAGTGACACATAATACATAAGAGTAGAGATGAAAAGCACGTGCACACGTTACATCCGACGACGCGTCTGCTACGATAGAGGTATAAGGTATACCTTAGATGTGTCCACCTGCACGTGGAATATCTGCAGCTCCACGGCATTTCCACCGCTGCGTTTCGCCATCGTCACGCTGTCCACGTGGGCGGACATCACCTCCGATGGGCCCTTGAGAAAAGAAAGTTAGGCCGGCAGCCGGGAGGGAATGGACATCACTTGGGATGGCCTCAGCTTTGCCGACGGCCGTATTACCCTTGCCTCTCCCATGCCATATTTCACATAACAGTGTAAAATGCTGGTCGCGTTCTCTATCGACTTACTCAGTTGCTGTGGTTCTTGTTGATGTTTATCACATTAACTCGAGGCAACAACTAGTACCAGGTGTATATATATGTGCTTCGGTAGACAGGCTAAAACGTTTGGAACGAAAAAACTAAAAAAAAACAAGAGAAAACACAAAAACAAAAACAAAGCCTCGAGCAAACCACACAAAAGTTGAAACAAACGCTCGTATATTCGACATCAAAAACAGAAAAACAACACCTGGTATGCAGTGCTCGTATACAGACTCGGAAAAATAGTAAACTTACCAACCTTCCGCGCGGTGTCTCTATAACATGTAGGCCCACCGCAGGTCGGTAAGAGGGTGTCCTGATAGGTTAAGCCCTAGTACCTATCGAACAAATAAATTAGCAATATCCCAAAGACAGCAACGGCACCGCACCCATGCTATCGAAGCGTTGCACAACTGCGTCCTTACCTCCACGGAGCACTCGACGACATTGAAGCTAAAGCCAGCCAACCGGACGCCGACATCTAGTTGGGTGTACAACCGCTTCATCTACAGACGAAGTGCGAAACAGCAAGCCGAAAGGGACGAGGAAGAGGTTGAAGGAAGCCAGTAGCCACATGATTTCAACTCAGAAAAGAAAACGAGCTACGTATAATACGGTGGTGGCAGGACAAGAGCATGATCGACGACGGAAGAGCACAAAGTAGCCGCCTTCCAGGGACAAACTTGGAACCGGGACGGTGGTATGCTGCCCGATGCAAACGAAAGAGAGCAAACAACACGTCGGGTGGGGGGGGGGGGGGTACTCATGTCGCGCACGGCCGTAGTTGTATGACCATAGATCCTCGCATCCCTAAAACGCCGGGACGGAGCACGTTGGGGTTTCACCAACCAGGCAGACATTGCTTGCGCCAAGCGCGAAGCGCCGTGAAGTATTGGGCGAGTCGCATGGAGGGTGAGCTGCATCCCGCTAAGAACCGCCTGTGAAGCGGACTTGCACATGGACGACAGCCTCCAATTAGTTGATTAAATTTCTGGCGTGGCCACTTTCAGAGACAGCAATTACAATGTATCTGCCTCGTGGGTGCCTTACCATATACCAGGTACACATTACGTGATACGATGTCGGGGGGCAAACAACAAATGATCACGAAAACGGCACAGCGAGGACAGTACCCCAACTGGTGCCGCGGCCGCCATCGTTATGGTTTGATCCTCTCACCCTCGTCACACTGTCCGCGTTAACCCCCTGGGCGTGGCTGTCGGACAGGCGTACGTCGCCAAAGCTCAGCATGCGCGTGCGGCCCTCCACCCGCACCTCGGAAAACAGCCTGCAAGAGGGATGGAGCGAAGGAGGAGACCACGCAAACCCGCAAAGATAAGTCTACCATAAATCAAGTGGAAAGGCTGACCTTGACAGCAGATGCATGCATGAGCATGATTAGTCCACTGGAGTGCGAGCAAACTCGGGTTCTGCTGCTGCTGCTGCTCCACCCTGATCAAAACGGCCTGAGCAATGTCAACACTTAATAGCTCCTACATATTGTCCAGAATCCACGTGAATGGTGGTCACGTTTGCCCTCTCCCAACGGTAAATGTCTCCGCGAAAACAGCATGATCGCAAGTTTTACCTCCGCCAGTTCTATCGCTTGGGGTCTCGGTGTGGCCTATCGAAAGACCCACAACGCTTCGTGCAGGTATCATAGTGCAATGCCTCATCAAAATGGGCTGGGAGCTGGTTGGATTCCACGGCTAGTTATTACGAATAGTTGGGTGGGGAAGCCAGCCAAGCAAAACGGGGGAACCTACTGATGTAGTAATCAGAACCAATTATGGTGTGCAAACATTAGGGGGGATGTATGATTGTTCGGTACAACGTGGGTTCCAAATACTATTTCCAATACCCCCCCGTAATAACTGGCTTTCTTTATCAATGAAAACACACAATTCGGTCCACAAAAACGCACTAAGCAGACACAAAGACAACGCAGAGCTCCGCAAAAACAATACCGCACCCACCTAACTGTAATACACTAAACCAATGAAAACCAAACTAGTCGGCGGCTTACAGGTAGCCAACCCACAGCCCAACAGATCAAGAGGCGAACATTCCCCCCGTCAAGTCGATGGCATGGCATAGATAAACGGCCCCTGTCTTGTCCCTCTGAACGTTCCCATAGTGTCACCTCTTGACGCGCGTGCCGGTTGCCACCAGCGTGATAACGCTGCGAGTGATGCTTTCTTCTTCCAGGGGGTCCCTCTCGCCGATCGTGTCCAAGTAGTACTCCTGCGGTGCGAATATGGTTCCAGACATAAAACCGCAAAAGTGAAAAACAAAAACAAAAAAAAACGTGACGAATTAAACAAAAGCATGATCACATGATCACCGTTGTCGACGCGCCTGTGATAAACACAAGTATAGTGACATAATACATAAGAGTAGAGATGAAAAGCACGTGCACACGTTACATCCGACGACGCGTCTGCTACGATAGAGGTATAAGGTATACCTTTTTGTGGCTGAAACGTTTTCTGAATAACCTAATAAAGGCTCCTTAACCCGAATTCGTAGAACAAAAACATTATTTGTGTCGCATTATTTTTCATGGTATACTTAAAAGGCCGTGGGATTGTCCATCAGGTAGCAAGCTTTTGTTTTTGTTTTTTCTTTTACAATCAGTTTTTTTTACTTACTATTAGCTTAATATATAGCTCAACAAGTAAGGAGCCAAACGAAAAAAATGGTACACCTCTACCTTGAGGCCATCATGCGCCCCACGTCGGCCACCACGCCGTGCAGGTTCGCTACCCCCCTGTGGCACTACGGACCCCGAGCTACAATAGGAGTGGCGCCCCCTATATTAAACTAGCAAGTCTACGTAGCCCACTGTAAATATCAAGAGCACGAGGCGGCCCTGTACCTCGCTCAAAACACGGGCCGTAAGCATATGTTGTTGGTGCAGCGCAACAAACAACTCCACGGCGGTGCAAACAGCGAAAACAACCACTGGCGCGCGCGCGTGGCCCTGAGCTACGGAAGACGGAAGCAAAAGGCCCTGAAAGTGCCCCCCCCTGTCAATAACTTCGACGCAGTCATCCATACGCAAGAAAGCCCGCTTCACAAGCAGTTTTTAATAGGATGCAGCCCACACCCTTCACGCGACTCGCCGAACACCTCACGGAAGCTTCTTCGCGCTTGGTGCGAGCAATGGCTGCCTGGCCGGTGAAAGTTCGGCGTGCTCCGTCCCGGCATTGTAGGGATGCAAGGGTCTCCGGTCATCCTTCGTACGACTACGGCCATGCATGACATGCGGCTAATTAGTACACCCCCTCCCCTACCGCAGCCTTGGTCTATGATGGAGGCGTCGGACAGACCACGATCTACGTAGATCATCCAGATCCTAACCTGCCGTTACGAGATGCTGTGCAGGACCTGTACAGTACAGATCCAACCCAGGAAAATATGCCCTATAGATGATGCAGTTTATTACGGCTCCCAATCGGCAACGTGACCTACAGTAGATAATACAGATCATACAGATCATACAGATCATGCAGATCATACAGATCATCTTCCCTGAAAGATCTAGACCATGAAGTGGGAATCGATGATCTGTCGATGATCTGTCCGATGTGTTCTATGATGATCCATCAAGTCACCTCGCTGTGCCTAGCCCCAGTGCTCGACGAGACCAAGGCCGTCTCGAACGCCACCTCCACCGCCCGCGGCTTGTTGGGCTCCTGCCACAGAAAGGCGTGCCACGATAACGGAGGAAGAATGTGCCACCCCATGCTCTTGTGCGCGTCCACCTGCGGTTCTCATGGTATACCGGGCGGACGGCAGGGCGGTAAGAACAGAAGTGGTTACGCTTTGCGGTGGGTTTGCGCCAAGCGTGTGGTTGGTTGTAAAAAAAAGTGCGCCGAGCAGACGCACGGGTTAAAAAAGCATAGGAAGGGACGTTACAGGGAACGTTTGTACAAGAAACCCCGTGCTCTTGAAGGGTCGGGGATAGTGTTTAGTTAAGAAACAAACGTTGAACTCACGAATCACAGTTGCTGTGTCATGTCAGAGTTTTGATGGAATTGGACACAGCCTCAGGGAAAATCTAAAATGCACAGGAATACAATTACTTCATCCTACGATTTGGCGATATTATTGGCGGGAAAACACGGCCGCAACAGCCGAAGGAACAAAAAAGTTCCCATCCTCCGGCATCACTCAACTTTGGTGTTGTTGTTCTCACATGAACCCATCGCCATGATCTAGTCCGTGGTCACAGTACAGGGCCCAATAACTCTGGAGAGGAATAATACGTTAAAAACAAAAATGAACATGTCCCCACCTGGCGATACGCTAGCGTTTCTGCACTCGATCGGTTCTCCACGCGAAAAGGAGGGAACTGCCCCGCCGTCGTAAGCGTAAGAAACACCGTTGCCCGCTGGAGAGACACGAACGCCGCCGCGAGGTGCCGCCGCCCGCGCGAGTCCACCACCCACAAGTGCGTCTCGCCCATCTCCTCCGCTAGCACCGGCCGAGACAACCCCGCGGCTAGCGCAGTTCCAAACCCGCCACCCCCGCCAACGTCGCCTCCGTCGTCGCCGCCATCGTGTTCCCCACCACCACTGTCTGCAGTCGCCCGCACCAGCACGCATTTACGGTGGTCGTCTGCGTCCCCGCCAATCCCCAGGACGCTACCGCCACCACCGCGGCTGCGACCAGTAGCAGCGGCGAGGCCCTTAACCAGCTGATCGGCCGCGTTAAACGCGTAGACGATCACAGCCGCGGAGGTCGGAACCGCCTGCGCAAGGTGTTCAGTGCCACCAACAGCGTCGGCGAAGATGGAGGCGGTGGGGGGAGTAGGGGGGGGGGCGGTCTCCCTAGCCCCGCTCCCTCCTTCCGCCGAGGCACCCGCTATCCCGGCTGACATGAATCGTCGATGGTCGCTGAATCGAAGGAGGGGTTCCTCTCGGCGGGGCGGAGCAGCTGGAGGGATGCATTTGCTCAGGCGCGCAACTGTCCCCGCCTTGGGCGACATAACCGTGGGCATCACCTGTCAACGGCGGTACATTCAGAATGGGGAGGCGAGAGGTTGTCTTAAATCGTGGAGGGAAATTCTTGCCGGCGGAATCGTAAATAAGTCACTTTCACGGGCAAAGGCACAGCATGGCGCCCGTACCAGCAAACCAAAAACACGCTATAAACGGAAAATAAACCACCAGATACGCCGGTCGCGTTTGGAACGCGTATGGTGTCATAAACTGGGCTAGCCATACTTCATATATTTTGAATTGCCGCGTATTATAGTTCTCGGTGACCCGGAAAGGCAAAAGCCACTGGGAGGACAGATCATCACGCGGTCTGGCGCGTAGAAATCTAGACCGTTGCAGGGACGCATACCCAACAAGTCCCTAACCAATACCATTCGCACCTCCACCGGAATCCCGAGGAAATTTCGCACTATCAGCCGTGGGTAGAGCGTCACAACGCGCGTGCGGTGGAAATGCCCGGTAAGCGCCGACACCGACACCCCTAGTGTCGCCCCAGAGGTGTCCAGAGGCCCCGCCGTCTTCGCCGCCTCCACGTTGAACTTCCGGCTCCACCTCCTGCCAACCCGATCGAACGGCACCGGTATCTGCGACAATGGACCGTCCTTCTCGATATCCCACAGGGCCGAGATACGCTGGAGGCTCCCCTTCTGTTCACTCGATCTCCCACCGCCGTGAGCACCACCTCCGCCGCCGCCGCCGCCGGACACACCGCCCCCGCCTCCGCTACCTTTCCAAGCCGCTGCCTCTTCCCCTCCCGTCCACGCCCTAGGGCGACCGCCCGCGCCTGCTCTACCGACCGCCGAGGCACCAGCTACCGCGTCTGTCGTCGACATCCCGCGGCGGCGGAGCCCGACAAAGTCGTGCTCAGAACAGCACTCCCCGGGCTCACCCCCCGCCATGCTGGCAGCCCCGACATCAACGTCGCTACCGCTGCCGGCCGCAAGGTCCTGCAGGGACTGGAAGGAGCGCGAGCCAGCGGAGGATCTGAGAGAAGACAGGGATCTGACGTGGGAGGGAAGCACCGACGCCGCGAAGTCATCCATGACCTCGCCGCCTGCGATGATGCCCGCTGAGTCCGACACGACCGTGGAAGAGCGCGACCACGTGGAACAAGGTATGCTAACCTCCCTTTCCCGTCTCGCCCACGTGTGTGTGCTCCACGCCTGCCCCCCCCCGCGGGTGCCGCCGTCACCACCATCGACGACACCGCCGTGGAGGTCGCTGCTGTTGACGCCAATGTGTAGCGGTGGGGGCAGAGGCCGCGGGGGACAAGCGGCTGCCGCGAGGGGGGGGGCGACGTGCACGAGAACGAAGTAGCCGCGCTTGGCCCACTTGCACCCTTTGGCACCGTTGCCGCCGAGCCAGACTAACCCGGTCGCACACCTCTTGCGGTACACCTTGTTTCGCGGGGGGGAAAGTAGTGAACACGGAGATGGGGGCGATGCGAGGCCACGGATACGTTAGAGATGAGCAGGGAATTAGGTCGCGGAAAAGTAGAAAACACGGAGAGAAGGGGCAATGCAAGGTCACGAAGACGTAAAGGAAGGGCGCATGTCAGAGCGAAGCACTGTGCATCCACGGCTTAAACAAAGATGACACTGGGCCTTATCCATATCATACAGTACATACACCTAGTACGCCGTGCGAAGCAAATAAAAGGAGGAAAAAATGCAATAAGGCGACATCAGCGGTGGCTTCCTTACAAAAAAACAACGATATTAAATCGTCCCAAAGCTTTGGCGAGGTTAGGAAGCAAACTCACTTTGTACACGTAGGGGATTCTGTACTGCGCCCCGGCGACCTCAACGCCTTCCCACAATGAAAACCCCGAGGCCGCGAGCCACAATGGGACGGACTGAGCACGGCCGTCGAAAATCACCAGCACGACCGAGTCCTAAAGCAGGACACAAATAAACAACCGCGGAAGAGCGGGAACGAGGGAATTAGTTACGAGAAGCGCGGGCGAGTGATAGGCACGCGGTTGAATTCCAGCCAGCACTTAACCCCTTAATAAACTGCAACCTTTTTGTTTTGGGATATACTACTTGGAATTAGTGTTGGACGTTTTCTTTCAAAAGTGTATGTAATGTCAAGGGGGGTAAAAGCGGGAAATGTGCTGACTCACCACTGCACCGCGAGGCACTCTCTGCTTGTTGAGTGTGGACAAACCGTGGGCAAAATATAGACAGGCCACCAAACAGAGCAGTACCGCTGATCGATGCGCCTCACCCCTTCGGAGTTGTGCCCACGCTTTGGGGAGAAAAATTACTTGGAAATGCGAGTGAGTCCACTGCGAGGCCAAAAACATCCGAAGCACGCAGTCCGTGCAGGCTAATATATGCCTCGTGGCAAAGCGAAGCCGCCGATAAAGCAAGCGCGCACAGACGGTGCCTCAGTGTTCCCCGGCCGCAGCTGTTACCTATACCTGCATCAGGGAGAGTCTCCATAGGCGTGATCCGCCCGCCCGCTTGTCTCCCTGCGCTGTCTGGACACAGGTTAGACGTAGACCCTGTAGCTCCGACGGGAGTGACGGTATCGTGTACTCGCGGTCCTGCAAACAAACCGCCGTTTGGGGCACAAAGCGGAGGTGGGGCGTCAAGTAGGAACTCAAAAGACAGCGGGGGGGGGGGGGGGGGGTGTACTCATGTCGCGCACGGCCGTAGTCGTATGACCATAGACCCTCGCACCCCTACAATGCCGGGACGGAGCACGTTGGGTTTTCACCAACCAAGCAGACATTGCTTGCACCAAGCGCGAAGCGCCGTGAGGTATTGGGCGAGTCGCAAGGAGGGTGAGATGCATCCTGCTAAGAACCGCCTCTGAGGCGGACTTGCATATGGACGACAGCTTCAATGAGTTAATTTAACTTATGGTGTGGCCACTCCCCGAGACAGCAATGGGAGCACTATGTAACTGTCTCGCGGGTGCCTTACCATCTACACACTACGTGATACGATGATTCCCCTTGTGCGGAGCAAAGGTTCTCCACCCCGCACAAATGATCTAACTAGACTGCCAGCTTTGGTGACCGCCAAAAAAAAAAAACGGTACCCTGGTTGTCCAGCTCACGCAGTGACAGGCGTGTTTTACAGCGTCGTCGCCAACCGACGCCAACCCAACCAAGACAGCGGGCGGGGGCATAAAGCGGGGGTGGCCGTCAAGTAGGAACGCAAAAGACCGAGGGCACGAAAAAAGCGGGGGCGGGCTTCGAGGAGGAACTCAATGACAAAAGGGGGTGCTTTTAACTTCTCGGACTCGTAATCTCAACAAAATTTTGAACCACTTGTGTTTTTCGGCCCCTCCACCTCCTCCGAAAAGAAAACATAACATTATACGTACACGCATTGCCCGCGACGAATACAAACGTCCAACCCTCCCAGAGACAGAAACACCGACAAGCCCTCACCACGTAGGGGCGGTCTCCCGGGCCAAAGTCAGGAAGTATGCGATATCGCCGCCGGCACACGATACTCTCCGTCACGTCTCTATCCACCAGGGCGTCGCGAACATCCGCTTCTTCGCCCCACGCTGCTGTGAGGGCCGTCCCCGCCACCCCCGCCGCCCTCGCCCTCGCCCCGTTTAGGGGCGATCGCCACGGAACGGTGGGCGACATTGGTCGCGGCGGTGACCCGATCGGCGGCGGCGGCGGCGGCGGTAGCGGTCGCCGAGGCGGTACCGTGGTGAGCACGACGGTATAATTCGCCAGCATACCCCTTGGTGCGGGTCCATCCGGGGTCACGGCGGCCCCGCTGAAAAAACGGGAAAGCGTTGGGCATGAGCATGAGCAGCGTCATTTTCAAAGACGACTATTAAAATACTGGGGGGGGGGGGGTGTACTCATGTTGTGCACGACCGTAGTCATATGACCATAGACCCTCGCATTCCTACAATGCCGGGACGGAGCACGTTGGGTTTTCACCAACCAGGCAGGGGGGGGGGGTCGGGATAAGGAGACGCCGGCGGCGGCGGACGCATGCTACGGTAGAGGTGCACCGTGTTTTTGCCTCATAAGGGTGTTCACTTGAAGAACTCCATACCTCACCCAAAAACTTATTTTGGAGGAAAATAAAAAGCGCTACCCGATGAACAATCCCATGGCCCAAGACAACCGCGCGTCAAAACCAATGCGGCAAAACGCTGCTCGAGCCCTGAAGGAAAAGCGGAATCGCTTGCTTGGAAGGCGCGTAGAGAAACACGCCTGGCCGACCAGTGTTTCCACCGTTGCGGTTGTGGGTGAAGCGGGTCCGACGTGAAATGAAGCCCACTCGAACCGGGGCAACGTTTAAAGGGAACACTTGGCGATATTCTGTTGAAACAAATGCGGGCGCTGCTTGGAGCTCTACCGCAAGGTTTTGAGCAAACAAGCCACGAAAACAATATGTGGCGGCTACAAAGTACCAGCAAGGGTAAAAATATCAGCATAGCTGGAGTACATGAATGCGAAGAGGAAATCCACACCCTTATATATTTCATAGCACAAAGGGCCAGTTTATTAGCACGAGTACGTACCTCAAATCCGTCAAGGCCTGGGCAAGATCTCGACCGTTGTCGCTACCGCCAAGCTTGATCAAAGTCCTCGCGCGGAAGAAGCGTCTGTGCACTTGTAGGGTCAGCCCTGGCTCCGACGTCACCACCTCGGCGTTCTGCCTCCACAACATACATCACGGCACGCCATCGAGGTTGAATTGGTCGGGGAAACTATATGAGATCGGGGGAAAGGGGTTCAAAACGTTGCTTCCACGCGGTGTGAAAAATTGAACCAAATAGATGCGCCAGACAAGACAGTCCCAAACTGTTGTCAAGTTTACACTCGAGGCTTTAGAACGGCCAATGCGTTTTGAGAAGCAAGTTGCTCGAATGCTTCGGAAATGGGTAGCATTTGTTATCTGGACATACTCGTAGAGGTTATATGCGTGTAGACACCGGAGGAGACCTGTTGCCCGTGACTTGGAGCTCCTGAGTGCAACTCACACAGTCAAGCAATTCCCACGAATACGGGGAAACATAGTAATCAGAACTAAAGATGGCTTGTAAACATTAGGAGGGATACATGTCTTTTGGTTCCATCGTGGGTTATAATTACTAATTCCAATACCCCCCGGCAATGCCACTCCTTCAACTTCTGCCTCCCTTTCCTACACCAACATACCAGGCAACCGTATGCTCAGACCCACCCTGTGCCCTGCGCCGTCCCCCACGTCACACCACGTCACTACACGAACATGTGCACCCTACGTGTGCAAGCTATGAAAAGACAGATCAGCACTACTGACGCAAAACATACGGCAAAGCAAACCTCCCGTCGGCAAACTGCGAACACGTACGTACGTACCGGAATCTTCCGGAAACCCGCGTACTCCAGCCAAGACGGCAGCTTGTGGCGGGGAGTCCTGGAGTCCACACAGACGTGCACGAGGGCGTCGCGGGTGACCCAGAACGTCATAAACGCCTCCTTGTCGGGGGCGGGTGGCTCCCTCCATGGCGTCAAAATCTGCGGCCGGACGCGTGCTACGTTAGAGGTGGCACTTTTTTGGCTGAAACATTTTCTGGATGACATGAAAGGGGGGGGGGGGTGTACTCAGTAGCCGCATGTCGTGCACGGCCGTAGTCGTATGACCATAGACCCTCGCATCCCTACAATGCCGGGACGGAGCACGTTGGGTTTTCACCAACCAGGCAGACATTGCTAGCACCAAACGGGGGGGGGGGGGGGTGTACTCATATATCGTGCACGGCCGTAGTCGTATGACGATAGACCCTCGCATCCCTACAATGCCGGGACGGAGCACGTTGGGTTTTCACCAACCAGGCAGACATTGCTTGCACCAAGCGCGAAGCGCCGTGAGGTATTGGGCGAGTCGCATGGAGGGTGAGCTGCATCCTGCTAAGAACCGCCTCTGAGGCGGACTTGCATATGGACGACAGCCTCCAATTAATTGATTTAGTTTCTGGCGTGGCCACTCCTAGAGACAGCAATGGGTATCACTATGTATCTGCCTCATGGGTGCCTTACCATATACGCACTACGCGATACGATCATTCCCCTTGTGCGGAGTTGAGTTTATCAACCCCGCACAAATGATCTACCAGACCGCCAGACTTGGTGACCAAAAAACAAAAACGGTACCCTGGTTGTCTAGCTCACGCAGTGAGAGGCATGCTTTACAGCTTCGTCGCCAAGCGACGCCAACCCAACCTATAAATATATTATATACAAGGCTTTCCTACGGAGTGGTCTTAATATAGTAAAGGCGACGCAAGAAAAACGGGTCACCTCGCCAGCAGCAGAGCGTCAACATAATGCACAGCAGCACCTGCAGCAGCAAAAAAGACAGAAGCGACAAACTGCGCTGCTGCATCTTCACCTAAAGACGAGGAGTGCGGACAAAGCGTTTATTGTGTAGACGAAGAAGGAAACTAATAACAATAAACATTGTGCACGTAGATATATACGAACTCTCGTTTTATGTTTTACCATGCTGCCACCTGATGGTCGAACATTTACGTACAGTACCTCCCTAAATTATAGTACGTACTTCTATGCCGGTGTCTTCCTCTCCTTCGTGTTGCTTCGCCCGTGCAGCAGTTATCTGTTCTCTTGGGCACGCATGCTTTTCTTCTAGGGGTGCTTCTGACTCCGTGCATTTCATAATTCGTTTGACTGTCTTTTCATCCTTACTCTTTGGTTCGGCTCGTGTCGATGTGTTCTCGTACCCTGTAAGTTGACATTTCACTTGATTTACTCATTCATTTACGTTTAATTTGTTTGGTTTTTCTCTGTCTCACAGTCTGTGACCACATAATAATTTGTATCGCTCTAAGATTAGGGATCCGGACAATGGGTGCATGTGGTGTGACTGGCCATACCATTACATGCATGTACTGCTGCAGTTAGGTTGTAAAACGCATTACAGGGTACAGTAGAAAGAACGGGTTTCCTGTGAAGACAACACACACTGCTGTTTTATACATATACTACTAGTGGTACCCCGAACCACGCCAGGGCGGGGCCGGTATAAAGCGGACAGAAACAAAAGTACAAAATAAGAACTGGGTCACGATCCACACACGCAGTCAACCACGTATCAACCGCCCACCGACACCCACCCACCCACACCCACCCACTCTCACGTACTTACCAACATCCACTCACATCACTCACACCCACCCACCCAACCACCGACCCACCCACCCGACCACGTACGTACGTGCGCACCAACCGATCGACACCCACACGCACCAACCGATCCACCCGTCCACAATCTACAACAACAACAACAGAGTGAAATCAGTATACAGCAGCACCAGTACGTACAGCAATAATAATAGTAGTAGTCCTTATATAACCCATCTACAGCAGCATTAACAACAACTGCAGCAGCAGCAGCAGTCCAGCAGTACGACTCGTACGTACGTACAGCGGACACAAACTAAACGCCGGCATGGATGCGCAGCCCTTGTACGTACAGCAGTGTAAACAAAACGCCGGCATGGATGCACAGCCCTTGTACGTACAGCAGTAGCCTTTTTTGTTTTTTTTTCGGTCGATTTTTTACGTCTGGCCTTTTTATCTTGAAATTAGTGTAAAAGTGGCTAACTCGCGATGTTATGGGCCGATTTCGATTTTGACCGAAGTTCTGGAGATCCATATTTTCACATCTGGGGGACTCTTTAGGAAAAAATTACTTGATTTTAGTATGGACAGGAAAATTACTTGATTTTAGTGTGGATATTTTGTATATCTTGAAATTAGTGTGGATTTTTGGACCCGGGCCGCAAAGCCCTCCGAATACGCTGGGAACCCCTCCTCTCCCGCGGGTAGATGTCAGTTGGGCTGTTTGCATAATACGTCAGTACAATACGTCAGTTTGGCTGTTACGTCAGTTGCTGTTTGCGAAGAGCTCAGTTGGCCTGTTTGAAGGGCTGGTTGCGAAACAAAAGGTCTGTTTGCAAAGAGCTGTGTATCAGTTGGTCTGTACGGACAAAGAGCATCGAGTAACTACGGACCTCTAATCGTGAAAGAATAGATATGTTTATTTAGGGAGGGGGTGGCAGGATCGTCGGAATTTCATCATTTGTGCTGCACTATTTTTCGTTGTATACTTAGGCGCCATGGGATTGTTCACCGGGTAGCACATGAATTTCCCCCCAAAAATAATATTTGTTTATGTGGGTGCCATGCTCTCGACCCAACCGTCGCATGGATATGTCCTGCGTCGGTTCCACCATTCGTCGAGGTCATAGATATCTGTATCTTATTGTACTACTGTGGTCGCAAGCCTGGATGCTCCAACAACCTGGCGTTTACTCGACGCTACACAGACAAGAAAGGAAAGTGCCACAGGCTCAAGCAGAACCTGAGCCCTGTACTCATATATATGCTTTTAGTATGGAGCTCCTCAAGTGAAGAGCCTCAGAAAAAAAACAATTGGTACACCTCTACCATATAGCACGCGTTGGTGAGACGAGGGCAAGAACGGCTGGATGCTTCATGTCGCTAGTCGCGGCAAAGTCGACCGGGTGATACATGATACATACACCCCAGTACTATATGTCGATCGACAGCGGTCGGCCCTTTTTCCTATCGCAAAAACAATTCCACTCTAATTCCAGGCAGTTTGTCCCCAAAAACGTCGGTGCATTGCTGAAAAGCGGATAAGACCAGCAGCTGGGCGGGTCTCCGGGGGGGGCACGTGTGAGGCTCGTTGAATCATCAGCTGGTGGAAGGAGGAGGGGGGGTGTAGTCGGTATGCATGCATAACCGTAGTCGTATGACCACAGACCTTCGCATCCCTACAATGCCGGGACGGAGCATGTCGGGTTTCCACCGACCCGGCAGACATTGCTAGCACCAAGCGCGGGGAGCGGCAGCGGGTTGCTTTCCAGTAGCGTCAAAAGGTCTTACCAGGTACTACATAATTATACCCGGTAATAAAACGCTTCGTTTTTGTTTGGTCTTGTGAATTTCGTTACCTGAACAGCTGACCGCGGGGAAGACGCTGCCTCCGCTATTGCCTCCGGGAAGGCCACAACGCGAACGGCGCAGTCGGTGTACAGCGGCGACCCCGGCCCGGGGCTCGTGGCACAGTGGTACAGGGACGACGAATCCGACTCGACCTGACGCGCGTCGTTCCGGGGTTCGAAACGTGAGAATACGCGCGTCGAGTGGATGTGGGTAAATGACGTGATGAAGTGAAAGAGCGCGGCCTTTGGAGCGGTGAGAAACGGCGGGGGCTATTGTCCACAGCTTTGTGTGTCTGGGGGACCTTCTATCCCGAGATACAACGAATTTTTTATTATACTGTTTCATGCAAGCGGTCTTTACATTTCGGGACAGATTCATATTTTCAACGCGGGAAACCGGAATATGACCCACCCACCTGTAGATCGCACACGCAAAGCCCGGCATCTTCAGCCCGCGCGGCTAAAGCGTACGGCATGACCTCCAGCGTTTGAGCCGGGCACCCCAGCATAACGGGCAAGCTCCTGCCGCCGAAGAAATCGAGGCTCTCCTCATCACCCACGTAAGTCGCGTCTCGAAGTAGCAATCGCGAGACCTTGGCAGAAACAAAATGACAGGCAAAAAACTCAGACCGGAACTAACCAAGAGTGCGACTTTACGTGGCAAGTTTGGGAGCGGGACGACCTTACGGGTGAGCGGGGGGGGAGGGGGGGGGCACGGTTGGGGTACTAACTAGATTATGGAAGTCGACGTATGGCGCGCGCCCCACGCGTTGTCTCGACACATGATGTTGAACGAAAATATGGTATAAAAAATGAGTTGGATGATGTGTGCACAACTCATTCGACCGTTGTCAATAACTAGCTGCACATGCCAATATTCTGCCAACACATCAAACAGGGGTAAGCTTGGTTCCAAACGCTAATTATCGCGCCGAAAACCAGGCAGTATAAACTGCCGTACGCACGTATATACGAGTCTCGCGGCTTCTGGATCACGCTGCTGTCCATGCCAAAGATAACGAAATAACTAACCTGAGCACGAGCGCTCTCTTCAGCTGATGACACAGCGCTCCGCTGCTGAACGTCGCGACCCCCACGAAACGAGTGCTCTGCATTGCCGCCGGCATTGTTCGAGACTCTGCTCCGCAGGTCATCAACGTTGTGGCCATCGAAACGCCCACTATCGCCGCCACTGGTACCGCCACCGTCTGCGACATTCTTCTTCTCTGGGCTGCTGGACCGAATGCTGAACGTCGACTTCTGGGGATAGCTGTCATGTCATGTGGAGACGTCACAGAAAGAAAGCGAGAGTTGTTGGGGTTGAGGTTGGGAACGACTACGCGAAACATGCAAGAGGCGCAGAGACTTTTTATTTGTCCACCGTGACATCACCAGCTCCCTTCAAGAGACAGGCAGTGATGCCTACAGCAGCGAGGGAGTCCAGCGGCAGGTTCAAGTATCCAGGGATTAATCGTTGTGACAGAAACTGCTCCACAGCAAAGCGGAAGCAATGCGACTTTCGCGCACAGCACGACATCAAGCACGCAAGTCAGCCAGCCAACAAGCAAGCCAGCACCCCTTCATCAACAGCCTCACCGCTCTTACTGGAGCGATGAAAACCGAAGGCGAAAGGCATATAACCCTAACCTGCAACACGAGACATCGCTAGTTTCAAGTTCAAGATCAGAAACAATCGACGGGGTGTCCCACAAAAAATGCCAAACCTGGCGCGGTAGTTAAGCGCCAGCCCAGTCTTGTTCACGATCCAGTAAGGCGCGTAGAAGGTGAGTCGCCGGGCGGATGAGCGGGCCCACGATCGTACAGCCTTCATCTCTGGGCATTGTTGCCGACGGGATCGTCCCCCACGTGCCTCTTGGCCGTCGGGCGCTCCGAACTCCACTCCCGCCGCTGCAGACCTTCCCCAGTCTTCCCGAGCAGCTCTGTGCCACGTGATGTCCTGCCCAGAGCGCCAAACGCGCAGGAGACGCACAACGGAGAAAATATCGTTTAGCTGTCGCTAGGCACATCGCGCAGCAGGACATTTGTCACTGTAGTCAATGTGTGTACGTTGATGGACGGCGTATGTCGAATGCTTTAGGAAAACTCAGAATATATTCTTATTTTTTTGGCGTGGTCAAAATTTGAAACTCGCATTCGCTTGTAATAATATATTGTGACAACGAGAATCGAAAAACAAAAACCCATCACAACGGAACACACACAGCATCAGTATCCTGTGGAAACGGCCGGGCCTGCATGCATCCTGTCCTTCTTCCTACAAGACTCATCGGAGCTCTACGTCCTCCGCTTTCAACCGACGGCCGTGATTAAGGCATTGGGACATCTACTCAAGAGCCGCAGCGCACCACAACAGCACCCGCCTTACAGCAGGCGCGGTATATAGGCGCCTTCTGGTTTTACCGTCAGTACCTCAGGTTGCCTCGAGTTGAAAGCACTTCGGCGGGTGTGATCGGTCGTCGAGATTATCAAGAAGTCCGACCAATGGTAGCAGGGTGGAGGCGGTACGTCCGTTGGAGGCTGCTTGGCGTCTGCTGGGTCTGGAAGCCGCGCCCGTACGTAAAACGGGCGGCTGTTGTCTACGCGTCCAACCTGTATGCCGGCCGAACATCAGCGGGGGACAACCAAAAGAGAGTCGGCTTGATTATATCGATCACTCTAACAGCGTTTGACAAAGGCGTGGGAGAGTTGAACGATCACTTGGGTGAAATAACCAAACGAGCCCATGCACATGTGTACCAGCCTGTCCGGAAATGTAAGGACCATTTGTTTTCATGTTAGTACCCAAACCGTCCTTACACTTCCGTGCAGAGTTGTACAGCTTTCTCGGGCATCGATTACCAGTGCATGTACGAGCTCAACGGGGCACAGCGAATTCCATGCAACATGCATCTCCCACCCTCTTTCTGGGTTCCGTCCATAACACCTTATCTCCGACACGAACGCGTGAGACCTTCGGGACGAGGAACATCACCTTCGCCTCTTGCCCGCTCCCAACCAGGCCTATCCACACGCTTTGAAGCCCGTGAATCACATCGTAGTCGTCGCGATACGAGTCAAGCCAGGGTGCACGGTGCTTGTGCCCCACGTCCGGGGTACGGTCTCCTCCATTGCCATCAGCGCCGATACCGCGGCCACCGGTGCCACCGCCAGCCCCGCGGTTGCCATTTCGACTCCTGCCGCCCCGACCACCACCGGCGACCCCATCTAAGCGCCCGGCATCTTCAGCTCCGACGGAAGTCGGAAGAAAGAACAAATCCAGGGCCGGGTTGCGAGCAGCGGCCTTGGTGGGAGCGGCCATCCTTCTCGCCCCCGTTCCCTGACTCGCAGCCACTGATGATGCCACAGACTCCACGTCGCTGTCGCTGCTGTTGTCCCCATCCTTCCACCTCAACGACGCCTCTATCTCGTCTGCTTCGAACGCGTTCGAAGCGTCGTCGGCGGCACCGCCGGGTCGACCACGGTTGCTGCGCTCCCCTCCACCACCAGCAGAGACGGCGGGTGGTGCGGCCGCGGCGGCAGCTAGAGGGGGTTGAAATACCTCCACTTCGATAGCGCAAGGTAGCGCATTGGTGAACAGGTAGGAGGGCTGGACGATAAGCATCCAGTCCGCGCCGGAGGCCGGAGTTCGAGGTAACGGTGAGGACAAGGGGGACTTCTTCGACCTGCCTCCCCCGCCGCTCTTTGACTCTGCCCCGGTGGTCTCGGCGGCGTCATGCACACTTCGAGGCGGCGTCGACGCTGCGCGTCGGTGGGGTGATTGTGGCTGCGCGTCGGATCCATCTCGCACGGATTCAACGTCACCCCCGAAACCCCCCTCAGGCACCAAGATACTGCCGGAACCGAACCTGAACGGTTCTCCCCTGGCCGCTGAGGCAGGGGCGGCGGGTGTGGTTGCGGCCGCGCTTCCTGTCGACATGCCACCACTAAACGACCCTCCGTTATGCCTGGTTAGCCTCAGGCACACGGAGTTCCGCTCCATGTCGCCCGTGAGGCGGAGAGCGTTCGGCACTGCCGGGTCGAGGAGGGCAGGCGACAGCCGGAGGGGACGGGACCACGCGTTCGTCGCGTCCCCGGCTATCCGCAGCCGCCAGGAAGCTAGCACGGAGAGCGGAAGCGCCACGCGAGCCCCAGGGCCGAGAACCACAATGGTTTCACTCCCGTCCGCTCCAGAAGCTGCCCGATCTTCACGCGAACTTCCCATGGTCACGCCTTTGGTCGCCCTCGCCGTCGCGACCACCGCCGCTGCGGCCGCAGCCTCTGCCATGTCCACCTCCACATCAGAAGCAGACGAGTTCTGCAGGCAAACGTTTGTCCTTAGCTCGGCAATAAGCCCAGAGCCAGCCGTCGACGCGTCTTCGCCGTCATCGTGCGTGCGGCTGCTACTACCACCGGTGCTGGCGGAAGCGTTCTTCTCAAGAACGTCCACCACTAACGCGAGACCCTTCCCACGGGTGGCGGCCCTAGCGCCTAGTACCCGCTCAGCAACGCCCCGCGAGCTCTTACTCGCTCTGCCGCCCGTTATCTGCGGCGCCAGCTGGAAAAGCGGGTACGCGCAAGTGCCTCTGCCTCCGATTCTTACGCAGGAAAGCGCCTCGAATCCCGGTACGAAGACGACAAGCTCCGCGGCGACTCCGTCTCCCCACTCCGTCCGGGCGGGCAACAAACACTCAATCGATTGCCCCGCCGCCACCTTCGTCAACCGGGAAAAGTCGTGGCCACCGACAAAAGCCGCAGTGCTTTCTAGCCGAGTCTCGCCGACGGTTCCAACACCAGGGTCAGCATCCCTCTCGTCCCCATCATCAGCGATCCCATCGCGGCCAGAAGAACTCCATCCGTTCTCCTCGCTCCCCTCCTCTCTTGGGCGAAGCAAGCCTTGGATCACTACGTCTACTCCGAGAGCGTTACGAATGAGCAGGGTACCCCCGCCTCCCGCGCTCTGAGTCGCGCCGATCATGGGTTCTGTGTATCTGGGACGACGAGGAAAAATAGAGAGGGTGTTCCAACATGAATCGCAACAAATCCGTGTGACAGGTCAAGCTGGGGTTGCGAGGGCAATGCCGTGGCTGCTTTGGGCAGATGTGTCCCATACAGCTGTTTTGAATCCATAAAGGATGAGTGACACCGTCGAACCCATTTACACGTCGGTTAGATCACGATCTACAGAAGATCATCTGTAGATCATCTAGATCCTAACCTGCCGTGCTGAGATGTTGGGCAGGATCTGTATAGTACAGGTCCAACTCAGGAAGCATGCGGTGAGGCATGCAGATTATACGGCTCCCACCCGGCAAACATGAGCTAGACCATACAGACCAGGAATATATCTGCCCTAAAGGATCTGTAGATCATGAAGCGGGAATGATCTATCTGATCTGTCCCATTTGTGAACCCAACCATTGGGCGGACCGGCTCAAAGAAAAAAAAAGAAGGGCGACTCCATTCAACTGAATTCAACAACGCCACAAACATAATAGAATTGATATGATCACAATGTCCCGGGTGCACGTGCCAGGTGCCATCAGCATCGCACTACAGTAGGCAACAACAACAAAACACAGTCCATAGTTAACGATGTGCCTACCTGCCAGCCCAGTTCCGCGCGACGAGAGCGGCAACGACCTTGATATTTTCCACCAAGGCGGATGTGACATTCACCACCAGGTGTTCGGGCATCTGCAATTCGAACGTGCCACGGCAAATAGTTCATACAGACGGAAATGGAGCAAGCAATCGGTTCCGACCACCGAGCGGAAATTCAAATTTACGAGGTCTTGAATGCGTGTCATATATCAGAATAGTCGAAGGATAAAGCTGTGAACCCGAGAGACCATCAGCTAAACATGTTTCAGAGGCGGAAACAACTTCCATCTTCCAAAGGTATTCCTCTACACAATGTTTTTGCTCAACCCCAAAAAGGAGACTCGCTTGGCGGTTCATGTCAGACGAATAAGGTGCACCGGGCCGACACTAAGCCTTTATCAGAACCAGTGCCGTTCTCAGCAGTCAATAGATTTCCAACTCCCAACACAATATGTTCTGGCAAACGGCACACGTCGCTCAGCCCGTGGCATACCGCCACGGCAACTTTAGTACATACTTCGAGGGGCTTCCGCAGAACAAACAAAGCCAATAAACCAAATAGAGTCAACACAAAATGAAGCCTATCAACCAACCGGTCAACATCGACCACCAACGTCATGTTTCCAACCATCCTCTGAAAGCGCTGACCTCGACCCGGAGCTCCGTAGTGATCTCCCCGATCTCACTGTGGCAGTCCACAAGCCCCACCCACGGCTCGATGAAGTGCTCCCGGGCGTCCACCAGCGGGTTGTAGTAGGTACCACCGCCCCCTGCGCTTATTCTCAAGGTAAGGCTGTCCGGCCGGCCAAGCCAATCCCCGGGGTGCAGGTGCCGCAAGGCGAGGCTGCCCGATGCGTGACTCAGGTGTACCTGAATGGTGGCGAACGAGCACAGCAGAGCGTGCGGGGTAGATTATCGCATCCCGGCACATAATATTTAGACCTGCACCCACGTGTGTGGGGACAGACTTACTTCGGAATTAGTGTCCGATCATGTTTGCAATATCATGGGGGACATAGTAATCACAACAAAATATGGCGCGTACACATACGGAGATATGTTGTTTTTGGGTCTATCGTGGGTTCTGACTACTATGCGCCCCCCGTAATAGTAAAAAGGGTTAAGGCGAGTGTCAAAGAGGGCGAACAAAAAAGGGTGCCGGCCACGAAATGGAGGGGTCGAAACGCGTTTGCGACCGTGTCAACGTAAGATGGCAGACCGACGAGGGTAAGCTACGTAGTAGAAGGCACTGGGCGTTTCTGCCGGACTCGCTCGTCAGAGTGTCTCCCTTGATTTCCTCACCAGCACGCAAGCCATGCATGCACGGCTCCGTAAATAGCTACGACAGGCAATCGGGACACACAACCAGTATGTACCTACAGTAGCGCCTTCACGAGCAAGGCTGAAGAGAGATCGAGGGGGATTTCTCCGTGCACTCATTCCCGTCAGTCAAGGGGCGCAGGCACTCATCTCGGATAGTCAGGGGGGGGATGGGGGGGTCGCGTGCGTGTTGCCTCTTCGATGGTGTCGTCAGCACGCAGGCCACGCACGACGCTTTACCGCTACGATGGGCAATTGGGACACAATACAGTAGACACTTGGCCGGTCTCGTACCTCTGCTTTCACGCGAACCGCCTCCTCGGCAGCACTGGGATCTACCACCCGAAAAGAGACAGTGCCCAGGTCAAACGCAGTCGTGTACTGGTATTCGACGAGCGCGAGTTCGAGGCCAAGCTCTGCGGCTGTTGCCGCGGCTGCGTCTAGCTGCGACCGGGAAGTGCCACCTGAAAAAAAAACAGGCGGTGTGCAACACGCGTACATTTTCGGAGGCAATTTTCATTAATAGCTCGTGTCTAGCTGTGATCGAAGGTTATGCCAACAGCAGCGGGTGATATGCATGCATGATGCAATGCGCCTGCTACAACGCCCCAAGATAAAACAAATAAGTAGGCAAAAGCTTGGAGGCTACGAAACGTCTCGGGTAGTCCCTCAGTACAGGTATACCAGGTACATGTTTTCGATACGATGCCGCCCTTAGCGAAAACAGATCGACACCGAAATGCACGAGACACCACCGGAAGAAAGAATTCCACAACCCTTTGGCGGAAGCACCATTCAACCGTTGCCATGACATGAAAAAAAAACAGAGGAATCGTTGTCACATCGTCCTGTACTGCTCAACACGCCGTCCCAACACTCGACAAAAATGAAAGCTCTGGCGCATATCGACGCGATAAATAAGAGAGAGAGAAAAAATCACTCTGCAACTCGACCTCCGCGCCTGGGGCGCGTAAGTGAACCAACAGACAGTCCGAATGCATATCACTGTCAGACCTGTAGAGCTGTGGGCTCGCTGGAAGTCACGGGTCGCGGCTACTGTAGTTATGACTGTAGTTGGATGGCGTAGTGACCCAACTAACTGACATTATATTTATACTCCGCAAAATAACGCACGCAAGAACTAGCTGTATGTAATACCTAGCCAACTAAAACAAAAGTGGGCGAACCTACAGTAAGTCAGCCAACCCACAGCCCCCCCACACACACACCTGGTAACAGCTTGCTCCGCGACTTGGCACGACTCTTTCTCCTCTCGTCTACCAGCGCGCGCACCGCCTGGGCAAGCGAACCCTTGCCGCCCGCGACAACCTGAGGCCGAAGTATCCAATGCGGGCATGCCGTTTCGTTTTCCCCGTTCCCGGAGTCGCCGTCCGGAAGGAGCCCATGCGGCGTCGGCGACCGCGAGGGGAGCGGCAACGTCGAAGTAGAAAACGACCTTCGGGCGGCTGAGTTGTGGCTATCCCCGCCGAGTACGCCACCGCTACCGCTCCCGGGGGAAGCGAGCCTGCGGATTTCTCGTTGGTCGAGGCTGGAACGGCGGAGGTGCGGGGTGTCCGGGCTGTCGGCACCGACCAAGAGAAAGTAGTGGGCGCACCCCTTGCGCCACCCCTCGTTGCACCCAAGGCGAACCTGTTGAACGTTCAGCGAGGGATGTTGCGCCGATGAGGAGGACGAGGAGGAGGAGGAGGCATGCATTCCGCATTTCAAAGTAGACAAAAAACGAAAGTGTTATTAATAACCAATAGTCAGTGCCAGCGCACGACGTATAGCACGACGTATATAGGGTTAGACTGCCATTGCAAGCGCACAACATCGTAGACAACAACAACAAAAAGTTAGCTGATTTGCCCTTGCCACCGCGCACAAGGTCGACCTATCGGAATTGTTCCCGGTAAGGGGGGACGCAGAGGCTGAGGGAGACAGGCAAAGACCGAGTCAGCGCGGAAAAATTAACGCTGCTGTCATAAAGAGGGCTAAAACGGGGCTCACACCTGACCCTTTGCGTAGCGTTTTCGCCACACCCCGAAGGGGCCCTCCGTGGTGTGTACGACCCAGTCGGTGCCTTCGAAGTACAGCAGCCACACCGGCAGTCGCGTCAGCCGCTTATCGTAGCAGACATACACCTTAGGGCAGCACGGAAATAAAATTGACAATAATTCGTTCAGGAAACTGTGCCTCTGGGGCCGTGTATCGCGCGAAAAAATCCCTGCTGGCAAGAAAGGGATTATTCCGTAGGGCGATGCTTGCGCGGGAAGGCTGTGACAATGAAGGAAAGCAGCATCCAGCGTGGTCCAGTGCATCCAGATCGATACCCTAAAGGATGACACTTTCGCGAAAACGGTGAGACGCATAATCGCTTTGTACCTTAAAATCTGCAACTCTCGCAGACATTGAAGACGCGTAATGCAGAACACGCGCGAACGACCTACCACACAGCTTGAAAAAATCAGTATCACCTACCAAATCGGTCGAATTCACATACAGTGGGTACCCCGACTTAAGAGAGGGTACGTTAAGATAATAGTACAGTTAAGAGAGACCGAATCGGCTGGACCCGCCTACACTAAACCTATCTATTCCTCACTGTGAACAAGAGAGAAAGCTATTATAGTTAAGAGAGCTGTTTTGGCCTGGACCACACCTCTCATAAGTCGGGGTACCCACTGTATGCATCGTATTACTAGAGGTTAAGGCCGACCCCTCCGCCGCACTGGCGGAGGTTTCATAATTTGGAACTAAGGCCCCGTCCTCGATACGGATGTTTGGTCGCCCTGGCAAGCGCAGCAAGCATGGACGGCCACAAGCCTATGCCGTAGACCCTGTTGCTTGCCGTGCTCTACATCTCTCTCGCGCGTGCCGTGCGATTCCACACTAAATCCTAGGTAAACCCCTTGAAAGAATCGGTCGCACTAGCTAAAATAGGTTATACGATGTATTGGCATATAGAACATGCGCGTCCGACGTGTCACGCAGCTTGAAAAGCTGAGTATCAACCACCCCATCGGTCGAACTCACAGCTGACGTACTCATACGTAATATTGTTATCAAATCGAGTTTGTTTTTACAGACGTGTGGACCTCTCACCACGGCAGGCCTGTCCAGCGTGAACGTCAAGAAAGCGCGAACGCCGCTCAAACCCCTGTCCTTGCTGTTGGTCATGATGCCGCTCAAGAGCACGCCCGCCCCGCCACCCGTCTTCGCCCCCCCCCTGGTCGAGGACCCCATCCCCTCCTCGCTCCCGCCTCCCTCTACAAGCGCCGCCGGCAGGTGCGTGATCACCACCGCCGGCTTGTCCACGTAGAAGGGCTGCCCCTCGCGCACAGGGCACGGCATGGGCAGGTACGAATGACCCGACGAAGCTTTGATAGAGCCACACCTTACGCCGAAAAAGGGGGTGGGGGGGGGGGGGCACGGGCGCGTTGTTGGACGAAGACAAATTACGGGCAATCGATGCCCGAGAAAGATGTAAAACCGAGACCATTTTCAGGCGAGCGTGACAACAATCTCTTGGAGAAGCGCACGTGGGGACCTTCGCAAAACATTGAGCAGCATGGTGCCGTGTAACGAATTGAGAAAAACCGAGCAAAACGTAGGAGAAATGTTTAGAAGACCTTCGCATAATATTGAGCAGCATGGTGTTGAATAACTACGGCAGAACACGTGAGCTAAAGACAAGGAAATAATCATGTACGTATGAAGTATAACCCTAACCTTGGGACGGCGAAAAGGGAGGGGACGACCAGGTGCGCCCAAATAGAACGCGCCACGCCATAGTTCTTAAAGGCGCGGACCATGCGGGTCTGCAACACGCGCGCCTGCTGCCTGCCGGCGGACAGGGGCGTCGCGCCGGCCTCTTTCATCACACCCCAAATCTCCGGCAGAGGATCGACTGGTGAAATACCTGTGCAAGCAGACGGAAGATGATAAATCGCCAAACATCGTCAATCGGCCAATCGAACGAATCGGCACGATCCAGGGGATAGCGACTACTCGTACGATTCGGAGACTCTCAGAAAACTTTCACGAAGTACCGTTTCATTCGCCACCCGACAATGTGCCGTGTAGGTCTACCGGTATCACTTAACCGTTAAACTGATCTACAACAGTAGAAATAGATATGGATATATGTTAGATGCGATGAGACCTAGCGCGAAATCGGGACAAGGCGCATCGTAAGGAGATTATGAACCTTCTCTCATGTCGGTAACGAGAGCGGTAATGGGGGGCATCTCGTCGCGACCCCACGAATGGCTTGTCTCGTCCCTTCAAAGCAGAGTAGCCCTTACCCCTAACTACCCTCCTAAACTAACCCGCATTTATTTAGCATCCACGCAAAATCCCACGCGCTCTACGAGGTACATCGCCCGCAAACGTGGGCTTCCGATGCATGCTGTATACCAGGTATATGATACGGGGTGCACCTTACTATTTGCTGATGATAGGATAATCACTTGATTATAGTATAGGATATATATATATATATACCCCACCCACACCAAAATGAAAGTGCGACCCTACGAGCATTTCAATGGTCTAGGCATACATCGAAAAAATCGTGAAAACACGCAAATGATGTTCCAGCGATATTGGGTAAATACGTAATTACCGGGTAATTCTTCAGTGGGGGGGTATACCAATAGTCAGTATTAGTCAGTAATAGTCAGCAATAGTCAGTAATAGTCAGAAATAGTCAGAAATAGTCAGAAATAGTCAGAAATAGTCTGTAATAGTCAGTAATAAGAAGAAATAGTCAAGCCAGAAATATTTTGACCAAAAGTGCTACTACCTCTATATCGTAGCACGCGTCTCCTGGCGGTGCACAAACGCCTCCATTCTGCCGCGTCCAGAGTGTTTACGCTGGGGGTAACCTACGCAGGGCGGCCGCTGGTCAGCACAATCCGTTATCTTCCAGTGGATACAGCGGAGAACAAAAAACAGTCGCGGTGACCTCCGCACTCTACTTTCGAAAAACAAAACTCGCTTCTAGCGCTACGTTACGACCCACGAAGCAGGGGGCGAAAAACGTACAGCAGGCTTCATATGTACCAGGTAGCGTTTATGCAAGCTATGAAATGTTGTCAGACTTTCGATTTTCTCGTCCGGGACGGCGAACGGGTGTGACATACCACTCAGGACGGGAGTGTAAGGACCTTCTGGTATTCATATTAATGACCTGAACCGTATGTTTTTCGAGAGTAGTACAGTACAGGTTTTACGCGGAGGTGCGCAAAGTGCGTGCGGTGGTTGGGTGGAAACGCGCTTTGGATAACTGCTAGGGACAGCCAAGGGTGGGGTGAACTTCTGGGAACAGCCAAGGGTGGCTGCAATACACTCGCTCTACAGATAGTGTTTTTCTCGGGCCGACCACGCAAAGCACAACACGCTTTGGAATAAATGTTGGTTAGAAGGGATAACCTACTACTCCACTCAGCCAGCACTCATCACTGACTTGAGTGGAGTAGTAGGTTGCCCCTTGTACCGAACAAAATACATACTTGTCATATGTGAGTTCGACTCGGCCTCGGCAGTGATCATGCCGTTTAACCAACAAAAAAACATTTGGGCATCTGCCTTCGCGCACCTGCCAATCGGTGGGGTAGTGACGGGTAGCCCGCGAGGATGCCTCTCTTGAGCTCATCTGATGCAAACTCCTCGCACCTGAAAGGATGCCAATTATGACGCGGCGGAGGATTGACACGACGTCACGAAAAGGGGCTCAGACGCGTAGAGTTAGGGCATGCCAACCAACGTAAAGCGCGAGAAATCAACACAAACGCAGCACATTCCAAAGCAGTCTAAACGCCTATACCCCCGCACATTACTTTACGAAGGGAATAGAATGTGTGTTACAGTTAGTGAAGTATACAGAAACAATGACGCCAAATGGGGAGAGGAGGGGAGCGCATTATAAAAGAAAAACGTCGACTCGAGCAAAATATATAACCTTGTCTCGCTGCAGTGTCTCGATGGCTGACACTCAAACCTATCCTACGGCAGCGAAACGCGGACAAATAGGTACAAACTATTTTCGACATCAATACCAGGACTCATTTTTCAGCCGGACCCTAAAATATGGATATCTGAACACCCACGGGTGCAGTAATTAAGGCTATGTAAGCCCTAGAGCCATAGATTACCTCGCCATGACGTATCCTTCGTGTGGCTGCTCCTCCATGAAGCTCTGGAGGGCCAAGATGAAATGGTCCAGGCTAATGCTTCCCCCTCGCCAGCTATCCCGCGACGACCTCCGTTTTCTCCGACTCGACCTCCGACTGCCCCTCCCACTCGCACCGATTCCCTCGTCACTAGAACCGCCCGAACCAGCGTTTATTTCGTCGTCAATGCCTCCTCTCGCAGCACCACCCCCGTGAAACACGGAAAAGTGTGCAAGAAGTGCGGCCGGGGACACCAACTTCTTGTGGCACTGAGGGCAGATAAACCCTTCCACGCCGTCGTGTGTTGATGTAGATGTCATCGTTTCCTCGCCCTGCTTCCCGAGCCACCCCGGGCGAAGCCTGGTGCGCCACCGCTTTCTGCTCCTAACTCCTGCGCTGCGGCTGCCGCTGCCATCACCGCCGCCACTCCCACCCACACCGCTGTTTTCCAGGTCTAAAAAAGCCGGACGAGCAAGGGTACGTACACAAAAATAGAGCTTGGGGCACCAGGCCCTCACGGTGATACGAATCTACGCGTCAGTGACAATATTCAATGATACGGCACCCGCGCAGCACACCGGCTGTAGCAGTGCGCAATGCTGAGCGTTTCGAGCATCTATCCCGCCATACACACGTTGGCAGATGGCTAGGGCATGGGCAACGCATCGACTTCAAGAGTACACTCGCATGGATGTGCGCTCATTCACGATGATAAGCGTCCGTACTAGTCAGGTCACGGCAGCTCAAAGCAATCGACGCAGAGACTATATATCGCGCAGCGGCCAACCCCACCACCCCACTAATACCACCCTCCTAATGCCAAGGTGGAGCCCTCGGTGTACTATCACGTCGGGCGTACGCAAAAAACCAGCACGCCTTGCACACCAACAGCGCGCCAAATAATTAACTCTTACTTCGTAACACGCTGACTCTACCGCTGCCCTTGTGCCCAGAGTCGGCAATAGGACTTCTCGCTCCATTACCTTCCGAGAATCGCCGCCCACTGGTCGGCGACGCGCTGTGAGCACGCCCTCGTGCCGGCGTTCGGCGCTTTGCTTCGTCTTCCACCGCCAGCACCACCAGCATAAACTCCTCCGCCTGAACGCCAGTCATACATACGTGCGGCAAGGGGGGCGTCTTCCTCGTCATTTCCTGCAAGCGTCGTACCGCGAACATCATGTCTGCCGTCGTGCGCTGGGGTCTAAAGCCACACTATTCCTTCGGCAGGATGCGTTCCCGTTCGCAGTGCCCACTGAGGCGGCCCGTGATGACTTTTAAGGAGTATGTGTGTGTGGGTGGTCGTCGTTGAGGTGTCGATGAGGTACAGGCGGCTGAGGAGGCCGGAGCCTGGCGGAAGTATCGATTGCCCTCGGGAAACATCGCCTCGGGTAGGCTTTCTGCGGTGACAAGAAGCACAACCCATAAACAAGGTGTGTGGAAGGGCCGCACTCCCAAGTCACAAACGGTTCAATCAGCGGAGACATACGCGCTGGTCGATTGGACGTTGGGACGCGCGCCGAGAAAAATAGGAGGAAGGACCTGACCTCGCAACATTCAGCCCCATAAACAGAAATTTAAAACTAGCGCATTCGTGGCTGCCCCCCTGGCAAGCGATACGCTATCGCATCTGTGCGGCAGTCGCACCTCGCGGCGGATTTCGCTCTCTGTCAGCGCCTTCGCGCGTAAGAAATCTCGCAGTAACTCCACCACGTCCCGTATGTGCAAGAGCTCCTCGGTGTTGCCAAAGCCGGGATACGCGCTAGCATCAGCAACGGCGGCACCCGAAGCGAGGCCCGAGATGCTGCTCGAATGGTGATCTGTGCCTGGTACGGACAAGGGGGAGCAAGTAGAAAAGGCGATGGGGCAGCGGGGGGGGGGCAGCATGAGGACACTTTTGCCTCAATTTGGGAATTGGGATGCATATGCAAGGCATACAAGCCGAAATATCGTACCCGCGGCTCTGGTTTTCGCCCCAAACGCGATTGTTAACCCTTCCCCCCGGCACGAACACCTCGACATTCGAGCGAGACGAGCCTGGCGCATAAACTACAACGACGGCGCCAAACGTATGCCTGGCGAAAGAGCAAGCCCCCCTCTCATAGTCCGCATGTTGTCTTGTCAATCTGAGCGAACATAGACACAACTTGAAAAGCCGGGAGGGGGAAAGGGCGGCGGGGGTGACCGTTAACGTACTGGGTGCACGTTGGAAAGTGGCGCGAAGCTGCTGAATCGCGGCGTTCCTCTTGCTGTTGGCCTCCTCCAGCAGGCGTTGCTGCACGGCCTCAAGCTCCAGCTCTTTCTCCTCTTTGCTCTTGGGCGGCTTGAAGGCCTGAACAAGCAAAGGAGTCGGCCATAGCGTAGCATAACCGTGACGACTGTTAGAGCTGCGGTAAGAATACTGCAGCTTAGAGTTTCGCTACAAAAATCACGACGTCTGCCGATACGGGGGTCAACTGCTACCTTCTGGAAGTCGTCCGTGTACAACAGTTGTTGAGATGAATCAAATAATGGTCGAAAATGCGATGGCATTGACGCAGACCGACGTGACAAAAACTGAAGAGCGGCAAGGCGACCCTCAGCTGCAGGATGCCTTTGAGGAAACACAAATAGCAAGAAAGGACTACACCTACGGCAATTTACCAGTTATGTAAATAGGCGTTATTGGTCCCATGGGGGGTAAGTGTCCGTGCACCCAGCAAGACCACGAATTCAAGGCAGAGTGGCTGGCCACTACCGCGTACTTGCCGCACGTGCCCACACATACGCACCCGCACGATGCCTTTGGCCATGGTCACCAGGACGGCCACGTCAAGGTCGGACACCCGCAGCACCAGGTTCGAAGCGTGAACAGAGAAGCATCGCGACACGACTTGAACCGGCTCGGGAACCATCTGATCGCCTCCACGCCCTTCAGTATCTGCCTCCTCCGCCTCCACGTCCAACCGGCCGCCAGCATCTTCAGCTCTCGCACGGTCGCCGGTGTCGTTCGCTTTCTTTGTTGGTCCAGCTGCGTCCGAAGAATCAGCTGGCAATTGGTCTTGCCCGTCTGTCATGACGTGCTCGCGTACCCCCTCAGGGGAGCTGCCTGTAGCCGCAGCTTCCCTGTTGGGACCGGAAACGATTCCTGATGCTGTCGGCTCCCGGTCGCTTTCCCCGTCGCTAGGCAGGGATCGACGAGGCGGTGCCACCGCCCACGCCACCGTGATGTCTACCTCTCCCATCGTATTGCCGGTCGGGTCGGTAAGCTTCACCCACCGACGCGCTGGGTCTGCGCCAGGAAACAGGAGAAGCTCGGCGCTTGCGAGGGAACAAATGGCCGATGCCCCCCCCACGCCTCCTTCTCCCCTTTCTCCTCCCCCTCCTCCTCCTCCTCCTCCTCCTGCCCCTCCTCCCTCTGCACATTCCGTGCGGGTGCCCTCTCGCAAGGTTTCGTCCACTTCGTCGCCAAACTCGGCATCAATGCTGCTACTCTGATCTAGCATCGACAAAATCAGTTGAGCGCCACCGCCACCTCTGTCTCCCACGTCGTCGGCGCCCGTGACCGCATCTCCCATGTCCACCCCGCCAAGGAGGCATGAGGGGTCAAGCACAAAGAAATTTTCCAAACTTTCCTCGGCGTCAGAAGCCACCGTGTCGATCGGGACCACACGCCGAAGCGAAGGCAGGCGACCTCTTCCCGGAACGCGCGGTGGAAGTCCTCCCGCAGCCTTCGGCGTCTCAACATTGACCCCCGCGTCCACAGTGGTAGCGTCGCACTGTTTTCCATCACCGCCTTTCGCGCCTACGTCTATCGGACACGACCTGACAGCCCCTCCTCCGGGCTCGGCACGCACGACGATTGGGCGCCGTCGCCGGCTGCCGGCAAGAGGCCGCTCAATCACTCCTCTGGTTCCGCCACCTACCGGAACAGCAGCTGCTACTGAGTCTCTCATTCGGCACCTATGGACTGTAACCGCAAGGCCGGACGGCATCCACCCTAGGCGAAGTCGCACTTCTCCTGCCACATCTCGAGGCTGTCGCGGACGGAACCAACGAGCAGGCCTCACCGTCGACGATGAAGCCGGCGTGGTAACATCTCGCCGAGGTCTCCCCCATCCCCATCGTCTGCGCACGGTCGCAGGGGGTGCTGGAATCACCTCTCCTCGATCTAAGCCCGTACCCTTGCTCGTTGCAGGTGCCGTGCTACCAACGCGAGTGTTCCCGCTGGCACCAGCACCACTCCCGAGGTTTCTGGCGCCGGCAACACCAGGAGAATAGAGCGGATACCGCGCCCAGTCGTCAGGCGCCCCCGGTAGCTCTGCCCACGCCTCGCCTACGAGTTCGCCACCGGGTGCCAGAAGCCGGACTTTCGCGGTAACCTCCGGCTCCGCTTTCCGGTACGCTTCGTCCTCCTCGTTGTCGTCTTCCTCTGATTGCGCTCCCTCTCCTTCTGGATCGTCGATAATGACCGCGGCGGGGCTACCACTCGCTTGAGTTCCAGGCGTGAAATCGCCTGCGGAGGTGGCTGTAGCAGCCACGCCATTGCTGTGTGTGCGTCTTCGTCGGCCGCGACGTCGACGGAGCCGGCAACGGCACGCAAATTCGAGCTCAATGCCGTCGCCAATAGCACTCGGCAACACTTCCGCCGCCAGAAATGATCGCTTCTGGCCGTTCACCTAAAATAGAGGACGCACGGTCCCCGGGTCGACAAAGAACCGCGCAGCGGAAAAACAAAACAACGACAAGCGGAACGGGTGTTGTGGTAGGTGGGAGGGCTTGGGACATCGTACTCTGGATTCGCAGCACAAAAACAGGCCACCTCGTGTTCAGCACGTAGAGGGCTTATCCCAAGGCGAAAACCCGCCCGTTGATATCGGCGTCGTTAAACATCCTTCCATATCAGTCAAGCTGAAGGCTTTATTGGTGGAGTCCTCAGGGTTGCGTGAACATGATCTTATCTATATTCTTACGATATAATACGCTAAGGCAGTACATCAGTGATTAACAGAAGGGAAAACGGGTAGCGTATGCCGTTACTTACCTCGACCTCGACAGTTGTAGAACCCTTCCGCGAAGCCGCTGCCGCCAGAAGCTGCACCTCCGAAACAGCAACGCGGAACACCCCGGCGACCGTGTCTTCGTCCAAGCTACCCTCGCCCTCGTATTTTTCTTCGTGCGCAGGGTCCGCACTTCCTCTGCCTTCCCCCTTTTCCGTATTCGACCGAACCACACCGCCGTCAGAGTCGCTCCCCGACAACACTCCGCGCCCGTCCGTTGTGCCCGACCTGCGCACCCCGCCCGTAGCGCGCGCAACCACCGTCCCGTAACCGATTTGCACCGTAAAAGGATCCAACAGTGGGCGGGAGTCAGCGGTCATTAACCCTTGTCCAAGCCATGTCCGCTCTACAGCCATCAAGGCGCTTGGACCGCCGCCGAGAAGCTGGGCAAGTCGCCGGGCTGGAGCGACGTCAGGCATGTCACCGTCTTCGTTGATGCCGGCTTCATCCGTGTACCGGTAGAAGCAAGGAAGCAGTGTCGCGCGCTCGAGCTGCATATCCACCGACTCCCCGGCACCAGAGCTACTGACCGTGAGCGCGCCAGACGATCGCAAAGCGAGGACGTTCTTGCCGGTGTCGCGTCCCTGCTGTGCCGTCGGATCCTGCATGAGGACCAAGTCCAGGTTAGACCACTGAAAATCAATCGACAGGGACCTGCCCGAAAGCGCCAGGTAGTGCCAGCCTGGAAGCATGAACACATCTTCGGTAGGAGTCTGCATCGTGCCCTCCACGGGCGATGCGCTGCCAGGGGCCACCCGCGCCGCGGCCCCTGTGCCATCCTCGTCCTCGGGGTCCACCGAAACAGCCATCATCGTTAAGCTGTCGTCCGCTGTAGAATCAGAAGTGGCCAAAAGAGACACCGGGTCTGGGGGAGAAACGTCAAGCGCAGCAGAGGCGACACCGAGTGCGGTTTCATCCCCACCCGCGCCGGAGCGACCGATGCTGTCTAGCCCGCCGTCAGTCAAATCTCCTACTAGATCCATACGGCCTGACGACAACGACGACCTCAACCGGTGCTCTTGCTCATCGTGAAGGTCCTCAAGGGCCCGCTCGACGAGCATTTCGCTATCCAGTCCATCAAGGTGGGAGAAAACCTGGCGTAGACCACCGCGGGGGTCCTGACCCTCCTCGTCGCTGCTGTCTTCACTATCTTCCCCCTCCCCTTCCTCCTCCCCCTCCCCGTTCTCCTTCCCCTCCTCTTCCCCCTCCCGCCCCCCTTCCTCCTCCCCCTCTTTTTCTTTTTCCCCCTCCGCGTTCACGGCGTTGCTTTCGCTTTCACCTTCTTCCCGTTGCCTCGCGTTCCCCTGTCGTCTCATCGACGAAGAAACCTCCGTAACCTCGCTGCCCCCGCGTCTGCTCTCTTCCCCCCTTGCCGCCTCCAGCGCAACGGTCTCCGCCCCCTTAACACTCTCGTCTCTCTCTGGGTCAAGAGGACGTTGCTCTCCATTTCCTCCATGTGTAAACGCCTCGTCGCCGTTGCCGCTCGGAGTAAACGATTTCTCTTCGCTATCGCCGTCTTGCTTTTCCGCAAGCCGCACTCGAGCGAGGGTACGCTCGGGGTACTGCCCACCGGATGCCCAGCGGCGACGAAAGGAGTCGGCCGCCGTCCTCGCCACATCCAGCACCGGCGCGAGCAGGGTCCCCGCCTGCACGTTGCTACCGTGTCCTTCGAGTGACATGCGGTAGTCGCTCCACATTCGAAAGGTGCCACCCAACTCAGGTATAGCGCTCTCACTCTCCCCTCCACCGTCCTCCGAGTCTCCTCGTCCTCGGGCCCTTTTATCGGCACGGTCGCCGCCTTGCTGTGGCGTAACCGCTCCTGTTGGGCCTAGAATGCACGTGGAACCGTATCCGAGACGGGTTGCGGTAGCCTCGTCGAGCACAACAGGGTGTTGCATCGTGCCTCCGGACATGAGCCACGGTAGCGCAGGCTCGCCGTCAACTCCGTTCGCCGCTCGAGACTGTAGCCTACAATGAAAGACGGGGGGCGTCATCGGGGCATTGCCGACGTTTATAGCACGAGGTGAAAAAAGTCGCGAGAATAACAAGCCGGGGAGTACGCGCTGGAGAGCTGATGATAAAACGTGTTGGCTCGCGCGGAAGGGGGGAACTCCCCTGTGCAAGAAAAGAAGGATATCGCCAGAGAAACAAGCTAGACCCTAAACAAACGCGCAGAAAACTCGCTCAGCACGGAGCAGGGCGTCGGCTAGAGAGTCCCATTTGTTGCCAATCGTTTTAGGTCCCAGAAAGCATGCAATGCTATGTAAATGGTACAGCGTTCTTCTGAATGTGCCTCGACCCGTTCAACAAACCGAAGGTGCTGCGCCCGAGGTCTGATGAAAAATGCGAGGCAGGCACGGGGGTAGGTCAGCTGTGAAAGTAAGTACGTATACCGTGTGAGCTCGGGTCAGAGAGTGGCGCCGGACGAGGACAGAGATGAAAAACAAAAACATAAAACCATCGACATTTCCTCCCGTTCGCTGTCTATCGCCGTACCGATTGCTGGCTTTAGTCCGGGCGATGAACATCCTGAAACGCCCTTCCATCCTGCTAGCGAGCATCACCGCCTGCAGCGGAGACTTGAACGCCTTGTCCTCCGGCTCACCTCGGTCCTTATCCGCCTGGCGCGACGAAAACGATGGAACGCAAGCCCACTCTGAACGTCAGCCCGAAATTAAACCAACCACACTTCATTTTTGCACACGATCACCGTGAGGTGGGCAGGGGGGGTGGCGGCGACACAAGCTCGAAAAAGTGGTTCTCATGCAGGATGTCCATGGCAACCCCCCCTCGCGTATCCCCACGAATAACAGGGAGGGGGAAACAACATTGCCTAAAATAACCCCGCTCCGTTGAATAACAGCGAGGGGACACATTTTGGCCGAAAACACCTAATTCTTCCATGCCATCTCCTGCAACGAACTCGCTGTTCACGAGCACAGTCACCTTCGCGAAAAGGCGGATCTCCACTTGACGAGCTATGAAGGTCTCGACCATGATCTCTCGAAGGCACGTGCTTTTCTCCCATGCTGACAGCAGCAGGCCTTGTACTCTCGCGGCGTATCGGGCAAGCTCCTCGTACTGTTGTCATGCGCGTCACACAGCGGTTCGGTGGACCAGAAAGAGCCCAAGCCAATCACGGGGGTCGTTATTAGTACCGTGGTCAAGGCAGCACAGGAAGCACTCAGCAAAACTTGGAATGCAAAACGTTGAGAACGAAAATAAGCCTCAGGCAGCCTGCGGTAGCAGCACACCAAGGTCGATTGAAGCGCAATAACCGGCGCCCGCCTCGTGCATCACTTCGCAGTTTCTCACGCACGTGTAGTGTGTTGGTAAGTACGGCAACGCGCAGGGGAAGAGCAAAACGGCGCTGTTGGAATGATCGTTGAATCATGACGGTTGCCTCCGAAAAAAAATACATGACACGTTTAGGTTGTGTAAGATCGCCCTGCATGCGCAGAGGCATTCTAATAACGTGTGTTCGACGAGAAAATCGCTGACCGCGACTAGTCGTACGTGTCTCGCGCACGAGTAGTACGCCCGGCATATGTCACATGTTGCAGGACAATCGTCTCGCCTGAGGGTCTGACTCTTGAATGCCTGACATGAGCTCAGGGTCAAGCGGAGGATTTTCTGGCGGCTCGTCCCCCACGTCCTCCAGGCGCCAGCCCCGAGCTTTTTTCCGCAAGACGAGTATATCGCGGTACGACATATGTCGCTCGAGCGCCTGCTCAATGAACCACAACGGTGGTGCAAAACAACACCGGACGGACAACGGCGCACAGCGCACAACGCGCGGTCATCGTTAATTTGGTGGGACCGGTGATCAAGCGAAATCGCGATGAAATGCGACCGTTTGCTCTTTGCAGGCATTCTAACCCCGACGGCGGTAGGGAACACACTATGATCTCGAGCCTGCGGAGAAGGGGAACACAGATGCACCGAAAAATCAAAACAGAACAGAAAAACTAGCGTTGGGCCGATCGTCTACGCCTGGCTCGATAAATGCGTGCAGGATTTTGTGGAACGGTCAGACTGGGCCTCCTGTTCTAGACGAAAACGTTCACAGACAAGAACGCGTACAATAGTCTCGAGGGGCCCACATTCTATGATTGAGGAGGTCGGAACCGATCGGTTATGTCCACAGACCAGCGGACAACGGGGGGGGTAACATAACTCACTTCGATTTTCTTCTGGCGATCTTTCTTCTGCGGGGCCGTAAGTCTCGTTTCTTCCTCGAGGGTCCCGAAAGCCTCACGGTACCGCCAGCTGTGGGAGGCTGAAACGGGCTTACAGTCCAAGGCCGCCTGGTTTGGAGGTCAAAGCCAAAACAGCAGCGGAGGAACAGCACGAATACACATTGGCCGGGTCGAAGCAAGCACAATTGACTGCTACAACGGATCCCGTAACTTACACTTACCGATGCACGCGTGACGTGTTGGGGGCAACAGTGCACACCGCATCATTTTCTTGCAACACTTTCCCATACCTGCTCGCGGATGGTCGCTTTCCACGCGCTATACTTGTACGGGCAAAACGAGCCCAGGAGACTGAAGAGAAACGTCCGCATCTGCAGAGAAAAACACAACAACACGAGTCAAACGAGTCGAGAGGGCACCGTGCAGGATGACCACAAGCGAATAAATTTAGTGTTTTCCTTTCACCCTGTCGAGCATTGAGGTGGACGAAAAACGAGCCAGCCATCTAACGTTTTGCACGCATTCCCTTTCATTCGTACACGACACATGGAAATACCTACCCATCCCCACAGAGCTGGGCAACACCCGCCTGTTTGCAAGTACAGGTACAAATAACTCGCCTGGTTTGCCTGGATGTTCGCCACGATGCCGGTGAAATCTCCCCGCACCCTTAGACGCTTGCCCCTGCCTCCGGGCATGATCTCGCGGTTGAGGATTAGTGTCCTGAAGATGTCGGGGAACTCGACGCGAAACGTTCCCTCCTCCACCTGCGGTGGGACCCCAGAAAACATCGGTAGACGTACGTAGCCAACAATGGCAAAAAACACATGATGGAAAGTGTATGCTGCTGCACATGAGGGTGCTCAATATCGGGCCTTTATCGTCAACCATACGCTATTCCAAGCATCACCAATACGCCAGTCACACAAGCAGCCGCATCCCAACCGCATCCTATTCGAACCCCTTAATTACTGCACTCACGTTTTTTGGGGGGGACACTACTCGGAATTGGATTTGGAATAAAACAGCGCAATAAAACTTTCAGCACACGCACACCCGGGCGCACAGTAGTAACCTCCAGCCCCAACTTCTACCACACCAAACATCGACAGGGGCGGCTCTGCAGGCACAGCTACCCTGCCGCCGCCACCGCCGCCGCCGCACGCCCCTGCCGGCCGCCGACAGGTAGCCGCATGCCTGCACGCACCGTCATCGCGGTGCACTGCGGGCTGAGCGCGATCTCGTTATGCGGATCGACGTAAAACAGCATCCCGTCCACGGAAAATTCGTGAGGCGTCGCGCCGAGCGATTCTGGCTCCTTCACCCCCGGCTTGCAGTCGAAGACGTCTATGAACAGCCCAAAGCAGTGCCCATTGAAGCGGTCGTCGATCCTGAGACGGTGGGGTGGGGTGGGGCCGGGCGGTACAGGGTAGCGTTCGCGTCAGGAAGGGATGGCGGGGACATGACTAGGACAGCGGCATAATGCCATCAGAGACCGCTTGCATCGACCGCGGAACTGAAAACGGCATGTACACAGCTTCACCGCCCCAAAATGTACCCGGTATGACAGACGAGCGTGCCCACAGGGAAAAAATGGGGTACCCGCCAATTTTGTTTTGTACCCGTGCGGCTCCCCATCTGGCAGCCAGTTAAAAAACACCTCTCTAGGTCGGTCCACCGTACAAAGAATCAGTGCGAGGGACACTAAACAAATTTGCAACCTTGACCCCTCGCTACTTTTGCGCATGGCCTTGCCACGAGTCACACCGGGCTACCCCTGGCTTCGGCAGGAAGGATGAAGCACCCGAGCCTCCGCGGCGGAAACTCTCAACGAGGTACCCACGTGCCGTGGACCGACGAAGGCCTCCCCAGCAGCAACAAAACTTGCAACGGAATCGGCGGTACCAACCTCAACATCCCCAACAAAGACAACAGACCAGATCGACCTACGATACGTCTTCCTCCCCCTTGCCTGAGGTGTAAGTCCCGGGTCTCGAACATCAGGTTGTTGATGAGGCTATCCACGATGCCTCCCCACGCTTTCATCCTCCTCCCGTACGTTCCCTCGACGAGGGACTGCACGTGGTCCGCCGCCCAACGGCGGAACCGGATCGCCTTTTCGTAGTAGACCCCCTGCGGCCCACGAGACCAAACCAGACAAAACAAATAACAGACCGGACCAGAGGGGCAGAAAGCAGCAAGGAGAGGTGGTACGTACAGTACGAAAACGGCTGAGACTGACACAGAATCGGTATATAAGTGGCGGTGGTCGTAGCGCACTGCAAGGCCTGCTAGCGCGATGCGACTACTCACTGCAAGAGTGCGAGTGGCGTGAACAAATCAAAATCTAACCTGGCCATTGTCTTGGCGGCAAAACGCGTAACCACGCATAGAAGACCCCCCCGTTATTGTAAGCAATGTCTGCCTGTTCGGTGAAAACTGGACGTGCTCCGTCCTGACATCGTAGGGACGCGAGGGTCTATGGCCATACGACTACGGCCATGTATGCCAATGAGTACACAGGCGCTGTTCCTTCTCCTGGCCCTCTCTCCTCCACCGAAAAGCCTGCATGAGCATCTCCAATGCTGTATTCGTCCAGCTATGACCAAGTCGGCCTGACACAAAACACTCGATTTTCACCGCACACACAATTGCCGTACCCACCTCGTCCCACTCGTCCTCGTGCGTCCTCCGACCGAAAGTTCTCAGTCCGACGATGATCGCCTGCATCGACCCTTGCCGCAGAATCTGCGCCGGCGACAAGCATACCCTCACCATCTCCGCCCGGCAGCTCTCCAATTTCATCGGTATCGGACCGTGCATGTACCTTCTCTCGCACACGTCAGGGGATGAAGCGTGGGGTCAGCCCGCGTGGGCGCCATGGGGAGGTAGGAAAGCGCGTTGGGCATTGTGGGCTTTGCATCTCCTTGTAAAGGCAATAAGTTTCGCTTGCCGCGCTGTTGTCGGGTAGGCCACTGGCACCAGCGAGGTTGGGGGAAGGGGGGGGGGGGGGGGGGTGTACTTCATTATCATGCATGGCCGTAGTCGTATGACCATAGACCCTCGCATCCCTACAATGCCGGGACGGAGCATGTCGGGTAACCGGCACATTGTCAGGGGGGGGGGGTGTACTCATTTTGCAGGCCGTAGTCTATGACCATAGACCCTCGCATCCCTACAATGCCGGACGGAGCGCGGTTTTCACCACCAGGGCATTGCTGCACCAAGCGCGAAACGCCGTGAGGTTTGGGCGAGTCGCATGAGGGTGAGCTCATCCTCTAAGAACCGCTTGTCAGGCGGACTTGCATATGGAGACAGCTTCAATGAGTTAATTTAATTTCTGGTGTGGCTACTTCCGAGACAGCAATGGGACTATGTACTGCCTCGCGAGCCTTACCATATACACTACGTGATACGACATTCCCCTTGTGCGGAAAGGTTCCCGACCCCGCACAAATGATCTACTCGACCGCCAGCTTTGGTACCGCCAAAAAAAAAAACAAAAAAAAACGGCACCCTGGTTGTCTAGCTCACGCAGTGAGAGGCATGTTTTACAGCGTCGTCGCCAGGCGACGCCAACCCAACCCATACATATATAATATATGAGGGGGGGGGGAGAGGGGGGGAGGGGGGGCTTGCTTATTCTATCGCGGCGCTCGTACAACAGCTGGGTAGATTATCGTTCGATGAAGTCGCCACTGCGTGCTCTCGCGCGCGTCCCTCAACCGCTCGTTGCTTAGACTACGTGTACTGCTACGAGCTGGCCAGCGTAAGCGGATAAATTCTTTGTTGAGATCGGATCTCGTTAGCACTGCAACTCGGCCAAGGAACCGAAACTAGCTAACAAAAAATTTGGGGCCACACTAAACCCTGACACACCACTCGCTCGGATGCCATAAAAACCCCAAAAATAGTATATGAGGAAGATTTCTATGGTACTTGTTTATTCTTTCCCCCGAACATGAGATCTGCGCTGCAGATACTCTGCCGAAAAAAACTCAAAAAAACACCGACTTTGTTTGACGGACAAAATTCGGTATTAAAAAGTTCGTTCAAAATAGTCAAAACAGTCGTTTTCGATCTCTATGAAACTTGGTGGAGACAGTGCTGAAGACACACAGAGAAGAGCAATGAAAGTCTCGTTGCCCAATTCGCCACCCATCAAGAGATATTACCAAAACTCGATTTCCATACATTAGTCAAGTCAATACGAAAAAAATGGCATTTCTGTGATGCCCCGCTCAATTTTGAATATTTTGCACTGAGTTTTTAACCCCGGATTTGAATCGCACGTCCAAAGGCATTCACCTTCGGCCCTATTTACTTTTCTGTGTTTTTTCAACTAGTTTTGGTCGCTTTGTGGGGTTTTTGGATCGGTCATATCTCCTGGAAAAAATAAAATAATGCATAGGGCCGACGGTCAACCTGTTGACGAGTGCATGAACTACACCGTGTCGAAAAATCAAGTCCAAATTCGAAAAAATGATGGGGGCATGGCCAATCCGACGTTTAAACCATGTTATGGCTGGCCCAGCTCGTAGGCTGATCGTACACTATTGCTGCACTGCGAGAAATCGGCATCCACAAGAACACCTAGCTACAGGACAGCATCATACGCCTTCCTTACCAGAGGACAACATCGTATACATTCCTGGCTGAAACACACTCACACACCCTCGATCCAGACCGTAGAAGCAAGTATATTACGGTCGCACCTGTTAATGAGATTGATCACCCACTCCGACGCGATCGGTCGACGGATGACCAAGAACAGCTGTCCAGCCTCCCACTCCACAATCACTCGCCGCTCCCGCGTGTATTGTCGATGTCGCTGCTGCTGCTGCTGCTGCCGTCGCGATGGCGGTCGCGGCGACGGTGGCTGCGGCTGCCGCTCCTGCTGCTGCTGCTGCCGCCGCTTCTCCTGCTGCCACTCCCATTGCTGAACGGCAACACGCCCTCTCACCCCCCCCCAGCCAAGTCCCTGCCCCGGTTCCGTCTCCTCTTCCTCCCCTTCCTCCTCCTCTCCCTCCTCCCCCTCCTCGTCCTCCTCTTCTTCATCCTCTTCGTCGTCCTCGTCTTCATCGTCTTCCTCCTCGTCGTCCTCGTCCGCGAGGATGCAACTCAACCGAATCACCTCGGTCACGAGCACCTGCACAATAAACGCCACCCCCATCGGGAGCACCCATGCTAGTAGGCCCAGCGTGATGAAAAATGTTGTTGGGGTCGAGAGCGCCCACGTTGGGCCGACGCCGCTGACGAGGGCGGTGGCCATAGCGGCGGCCGCGACCACGACGGCGCCGGTGCTAGGGGCCCAGGCCAGCGGACGTAACTTCTCGAGTGACGACATGCCTCTTCGGCGAATGCCGCGAAGACCGCCTCCCCTGGCGATCGATGGTGGCAGCTCACCGACCATGGGAGGCTAAGTCCCCCGAGAGGTACAATCGTTTTGTGTATGTACGAACAGCAACGGCAGTAGTGTCGCCTGCTGGATTTGGCCACGGCAGCAGCGCAGGCAGCACCGGGGGGAGATTACTTGATACCTGGTACCAGGTACGTATGTTACGTGGTATGATCCTCGTCGATGTGTACACCTCTTGTCGAACAAGCACTCTTGATTAATGGGAAGGTGGCCTCGTCTCGCTGTTTGCCGGTGGTGTGGGTCAGGCTGCCCCTCCCCTCCTCGCCGAGCCGCGGTCGCTTTGTCGTGGCCGACCGCTGCAGTCGATATTTTCGCCGCCGTCCGTACCTTGCAGTTGCGAAAAGCGGGGCTGTTTGTTCCGAGACAGGGCTGCCGGGTTGTTCTTACAAAATCCTGTCACATTTTTACGTACATTTTGCTGTGTACGTACCGGTACGAAGTACAGCAGCAGTACTATACTCGTAGGCTCGTAAGGATACGAAGCCTATCGTGGTTGTACCTGGTTGTACTCGTGCATGTCAATAGGAAGAAACAAATATTAAACTCATTTACAGTACGAGTAGAACACCCATAATACCAAGAAACAGGAAATCTGGTCCAGGCTGTATTTGTTATTTGAGAGAGGGTGCTTTCTACACAAATTTCAAGATAACGACTCCCGAATTTCTTATTTTCCTCTAAATATCAGCCTGGCTTTCTTGAGTAGCCTGTTTCTTATTAGGTGTCCTGTTCAGCACTGTTCAAGAGAACCCACCAGAAGGTCGCGAAGTGGAACAACGACCTCGGATGCAACCAATTGAGTAGTAAGGTGCTACGTACTACTGCTGTACCAGGTATACTGCACAACACAGCTTTGTGGACCAAGAGCGTACTACTGTTGTAGAGGAACAAGATAGAGCCACAGCAGCATCAAAAGCACTACGACGAGTACGAATACGTACTGTCGATGCTCGATCACGTACGAAAGCGTTCCGAAAGATGGCCTGTCTTGTCTGCCTGTCTGCCGTTGCAAAAATGTTTCCGAGGGCGATCCCTCCTCCGGTCTCAAAAGTTCCCGACAGCTTGAAGTGATGCCGTGAGAGTCAATCAAGAAGAGTAACACATTATCTCAGCAGTAGAGGCCAGGCTTAAGTCCTGGCTCGGCCGTAGATACCTCGCGGTAATTGAGCCTTGAGCTCCTAAATACGACGCAATCAACGTGGTGAGGTGAATCCTTCCACACTTGAAGCCAGCAAGAACCGATTCACCAAGCGGCTTATAGGTGTCACCTGGACATCAAATGAGGCCAGAACCGCCCAGTTAGCTCTACCATTAAAGCGAACCTCACCTTCGTCTAGAAATTTGCGTCGTACCCCAAGCACACACTCAGCCAGAGCCCAAGCCCAAGCCCCACCCTTGCACGACCGAACCAGCTAGGAAATGCGGCATCACATGGTCTCGGGAGCCCCGCCATGGAACGCAACTGTAGAAGTATCGAAACCCCTGTAAACATGAGAGAGGGCAACCTGAGGGCTGAGGAGTGCCACAACCCGATGATAACACAGCTTTGAGGGTTCCAAGCACGCAAGTTACACCCACCCCTGTGCTACTGCTCCTCCCGTGTAACTCCTTCCACGCTCCCTTCAATTCCCAGCTCTTTTCCGGAGCTTTTGTAATCCCCTATCATCAATGGCGGACGATGGAGTGAACCCTAAGGCTTACCCCCTGTCTGGGCCTGACCTCACGGTCACCATCCTGGACCTCATCCAGCAGGCGTCAAATTACAAGCAGCTCAAGAAGGGCGCCAACGAGGGTGAGTCCGGGGAGGCATATTCACCATCCATATCCCTCAGTACTGTTGGCGTTTGTTCCCATTTCGTCCCTAGACTCTGTGCTTCAACTGCTGTTGCTAACATACTGACTGTAGTACCAGTCGTATATAGCTTGGTTGGACAAGGACCCCTTCGTTTTGTGGCGGTGACGGCGTAGCGGTTCGGGTTCGTAGCCTTGTGTGTTACCTTGCCCGCAGACATTTGATTGGCGGAAATCAACAACGACTGAAGCCCCTGGCTATGCACCGCGTGCTTCGCGCTTTCCTTTCTGCCTGCGTTTTATACCGCGACGCCTTGAAAATTGAAGTATGCTGCCAGCTGCCAGGCGTCCTTTGGATGAAACAGCTGTACTCCTGTAGGCGACGCGACGAGTGAGTTAAAATGTCGAAGCTGTCGCTCTGTGCCCAAGAACCCACATGCCTCCTACTCGTACTCACAGTCTGTCTTGACGAGTTATTCTGGTAACAACTACAACATCCGGGGCCTATCCGTTGTACAACACCTCTAACGATGATTTGGTGCTTGGCATCGAGCTTCCGTCCTGATCCTCCTCTCACCCAAAAAAAACTACGAGTACGTACGGCACTTGATGGTACTCGTACATATTACAAGGTTCCCCTCCAGGACGTGCCTGGGGGAGTGGCGCAAGGGCGAATCGAAAACCTACTAATAATACAGTATAAAAACAACAGCATGCGATATTGTATCATACGCATATCATAATTGTATACCTGCCTAAGAAATCCACTTAGTTTTTGTGTGCTTCCTGTCTTATATTATGGGGGTCTGGGTTACATAAAATACAAAAAGAAAAAGTATCTACGAGCTGGTTCCAGCGACAGCCAGAACTTTATCCCTTCGCAACTTTGCGCCTTGGTTTTTGAGAGTTGGAAAACGAAACTTGGCAGGGTTGTGCGTCACAACACGAAGAAAAAACTCACGACTGGACTTTTTTTATTTTTCCTTTTTTTCGTTCTCTAGGTACACTTTTCCATATTTTCTGAATTTTTCGGCAACTTTGACCATTCCTCATGCACTAGTTTTTTTTTTTTCAAAAAAGTCCAGTCGTCAGTTGTTGTGTATTGTTGTTGCGCACAACCTTTGCCAAATTTCGTGTTTCAACTCTCAAAAACCAAGGCGCAAAATCAATTTCCCGGAAGGGTAAATATTCCCCTAAGGTGCCAAAATTGCTCCATACATTGTTCTAGTACTTTAGCAGGCGTTTATTATAACACACTTGTACGGATCGTATAACAAAACAAGGGTCATTGACGGCTTCCCCTTGTTGATGCGATCATACCAACACGTCTAGCGTGTAATTATTCCACGTATTGGCCGAATTATGGCCGAGAGAAAAATCATATGGATTTTAGTGTTGACGCCTTAAATCCCTATACAACAACGCCTCCGCAAGAAATACGAACAATTCCCATATCTCACGAACTATAGCTCGGACGCCAAAACCAGCTTCACCGATGTGTTCGCCTTGTTGATGCGGTCACGTGGATATGCTTTGTGTTGCGAGTTTCAGTGTATTCATTGTTTTATTGCCCGAAGGTGGAATGTTACGCTTTATCCTGGAACCAGCTCGTAGAGTCATCGCCAAGGATCGAACTCAAGCCTTCAAGCATAAAATCGTGCATGGTGACCGTTTGCCTATATTTCAAAGATACTTTTCGTACTGCTACACGATTATTTGTCGCGGCCCGCGTCAACACACGACAGGCCGCACATACATGATGCAAGCACAGCAGCAAGCAACAACAGCAGAAGAGAGAAGAGAGTGGTGGTGCCTGATGACGGATGCAGCCTGCTGCGATGAAGCAACCACAATTAATAGCCACAGCATATACGGTGGACCGCCACAGGCACGTCTGCTGCTTGTGCTTCTAGCCGGGGCTGTGGCGTTGCTTGTGTTCGTTGCATGTTGTTGGATGTTCGTGGTATTCAAAAGGGTCATTCATTTCCGGTCAGAGTGGGCGTGGCTCGTCACACACACAGCAGCAGAACAGAAAAGGATAGATGAGTGTGGATTATGGACGGTAGGCTCCGATAGACACAGCTAGCCACAGCAATACAGCGCAGAGGGCCTGTCACACGCACGGTGTTACCGCTGGTGCTTGTGCAGAGTTGTAACTTGTGCTCTCTGCATTTCTGTTGTCAACCTGTGGTATACTGGTGCTGTGTCGGTGGGCTCTGCCGTGTGCTCATGATGAGCTGTGAAAGGAAAAAAAACAGGGCTAAAAACACAAAACAGAACATTATTCTGGCACGTACGAATGACACATGAGCCCATCACAGCAGCAGCGGAGAAGAGTGGTGGGGTGGTGTCGTTTGGTAGGATTGCTGCTCCTATAAAGCAACTACTCGTAGCAACAACAGAGCACATCACAGATCTGCCTTCGAGGCGCACAGTGTTGTACACTCTGCCGGAAAAGTAACGACAGTTTATATAGTGTTAATGAACAAAAGTTTCTTACATTTCGGGACAGCGGAGAGATTCGTACATGAGCATCGATCTGCAGGTATGATACCATGACTCGGAAAATCGCAGGCTTCGACAAAAGCAACTCGTCACGGTACAGCACGGATCTGAGGCACGCGCATGCATGGTGTAATGGCCTGCTGCTGCGCTGCTGGGCAGGCAGGTTTGTAACATTGAGGTTGTACTGTTTGTAACCCGCTCTCTGGGTGCTGCTGTGTTCGTGTGTGCTCCCCGTGCTCTCGGCAAGAAACCACAAAAAACGCACGACTGAACAAAAAAGGGCCTCACGCAGGAAACCCGGGAAATCGTCTTATCCACTCCCGCCGGAAAAAAAAATTCGAGCGCCCGCCACGCGAGCACAGTGCTCGGATCGAGCTCAAACCTCGACCAATGTGTCCGGCCGGGCTTCCTGTGTCGGGTACTTAGCGTTTTGCCGAAAAGTGCTCGTACGAAGAGAAAAGTTGCGAAAAGTGCGAAAATTTCACAAACATAACTATACATATACATAATCGTAGCTGTTTAGTATGGGAGACAGAGTAAATAGCACCAAATATTGTTATTAATAGTAAAAATAGGGAGATATATAGGTTTTTGCCTTTACCGTAGATCCTGTTTACTATGGCTCCCCGTAATAGCTGTGTGGGGGTTACCAGGTATGACACTTGTATATGCACACTCGTAGTCGCATAGAGAGTAACGGTATTAATAGTAGTACGTAGAAGGCTGCGCTCCGCTCGCTCCAGGAAATAGATCAGGCGAAAGTGTAATCGCTGTTGAATTAGTGCAGTGCGACTTGCAAATGTCAAGAGGTCGTGCGTGCAGGAAGAAAAACATCTCGTTCCGTCTAAGGCGAGTTATCATCGGTTGCCGATGCTGCTGCGTGCGCAAAGCACCACTTTTTTTTATAAATCGAAGAAACAATGAACAAAGAGAATTTCAGGACCGACCGATCCTGAATAAATACGGCAAACTCGAGAACAATCAAAAAGTACGAGTAAAAAAAAAAAAAACAGAAATTGTTGAGGCTGTCGCGTTTCGGGCGAGAGGTCTACAGTAGTAGACACAGTTCATCAGCGTCTCTCAGCCTTGGCAACCAGCACTCTCAGAGCAATGCTGCGGACAGCCTCGGAGATTTGGTGCCATCTCGTTCCGTGTAAGGCGAGTTATCATCGGCCGCGCATGATGCTACGTGCGCAAAGCACCACTCTTTTTTTTTTTGACGAAGCGAAGAAACAAAGAAGAAAAATAATTCGAGGACCAATCCCGAAAAAATAATTTTCCCGTAGGCAATTAAGAGCTGAGAGGAGACTGAGAGGCCAGGGAAGTGTCAAGGCTAGCCTCCAAAGTGGGGGAGACACTTGTATTAATGTTTATACTTCAAGTATACGTATGCTCGTGTATTTTTATTTAGTTTTTTCCCATTCCATTTATTATCTTCGCCCTTCTATTTTCTCTTCCTCTTTAATCGTAACTCAGATCCGTCGTCTTTAAGTAAGCTCTTCTCCCTCCCCACTACGGTACTTGCCTTGCCTTGCCTTTTTATCGCGAGAAGGTTTTACCACTTTCTTCCCTCGTCAGCTCTCGTCGAATTTTGCTTACCGACGCTATACAGGTTGTTCCAAAAGTGCGCAAGTAGATGTGCCTGATTACGGCTCACTGGCTGCCACGTGAACAAACTTAATGTTCGCTTCCTCCAGCGGCCATTGCCCGTCCCCAAGTTCGCCAGAGGGCACAGAGCGGCGACGCAGGATCCCTCCCCCCCCCCGACTCGGGTACCTCCCGCATTGGCTCTACGAGTAGGCCATAGGCCATACGTATTCATATGCAGGTTACGTAAGGCGCTGCGAGAAGAGATAAAGTAGCCGAGGGGCCGGCTTGTAAACACCCCCAACAACGTAGTTACATATGCACCACCGAGACTTACACGTGTCCCACCGCCCGTGTCCCGCAGCGACCAAGACTCTTAACCGGGGTATCTCCGAGTTCATCGTCATGGCCGCCGATGCGGAGCCGCTGGAAATCCTCCTGCACCTCCCCCTGCTGTGCGAGGACAAGAACGTACCGTATGTCTTCGTGCCCTCCAAGGTGTGTTTGTGTGCTGTGTGCATCTTGCAGTCGTCCCGAGCGTAAATATAACTTGTTTTTTGTTTATATCAGAGGCACAAATGCAGTTCCGGCCTTCTAATAAGAAACCAATACGTATACGTATGCTGGTCCATGCTGGATTTCGTGTTGAAGAAAATACTTGCTCCGCACTAACTTTAGTTCAACCGCTCCCGAATTTCTCGCTTCCCCGGAAATGTCAGGCTGGGTTTCTTGTGAGGCTCTTTCTTATGAGAAGGCTGGTAGTGTAGCCTGCGGAAGGCAGACATCGCGTTGTCTCTTCTTATCGTTTTTCTCTGTCGCCACGGGTTATCATTGCTATTGCAGAGAGTGGCGCACGCCTGGTATCTGGACCTTGGTTGTGTTTGAGTTGCACGTGAAATTCTCCAACAAGCTCGTATGATACAATATGTACATCGCTGAAAAATAAACCACTATCAAGGCACACCACGCCGTGCGAGGGGGGCAGAGGCGTGGGGACCGGAAAGAAGATACCCGGCGGTTGGCGATTTATGTTGCTCAACAACTTGAAACTCAACAGTACCGAAAAAACGACCCCAAGTCTAACGCCAAGTCTTAAAAGTTTAGATACCATTGTGAATGGATTAAAGCTTGCCCAAGAGTGCTCTCATATTACTACTACAGGCAGTAGTATCAGTACATGAAGACACGATAGGTGGTGTAGCTTTGTCGCAGCCAACGCGAGATTCTTATTTTTAGGGGATGCGCTCGCGTGTGCCAACCAAACCCTCCAAGCGATCTGTCTAACCGACCCCCCACCCCCCCCTCACCTTCCCCTCTTGTCTGGTCCGTTTGTCTACACGCGAAACGGTTTGAAAGGTGGCTCTCGGACGCGCCTGCGGCGTCTCTCGCCCCGTGATTTCTTGCTCGGTAACGACCAACGAGGCGTCGCAGCTCAAGAGCCAGATCCTCACCCTCAAGGACCAGATCGAGCAGCTGCTCATCTAAGAAACGCCCTTGTAGAAGGGACACACCCCGCCCCCCCTCCCGCCGACTCGACCCTCCCGCCAATTTGAGATTGGATATAGGGTGGTGGTGGTGTTGCTGTACGGCCTGTGTAGGGTCGTTGTGAACGGCTTTTGCGGCGTCGGGATTTGGATGCTGCGTGGTATCCCGAGGAGGTGTTGAGAAGGGGGTGGTGATGCACCGCACTCCCGCTTGAGGGGAAAGGACGAAGTCTTGACCTTTTTTTTTCGTGACATTGCGGTACTAGATTAAGGAAGATTAAGGAATGGAAAAAAAAAAACGGAGGTTCTCCGTTGCATGAGTCAGAAATTGCTATGCAACAACGTGCTGCATGGGACGAACAAAAATGAAGGCGCTTACCCCGGAATGGGTTTCATGTGTCAATCCGTACCCGTAACTACTCCTTGCCTGTGGGTGCACGCCCTCGAAACCATTTCAAGGCGGTTCCGTGCTCCTATACATGGATGGTGCGTCTGCGTCGAGTCGGCAGAAATATGTTTTGTCTCCCCCTGTCCATTGTCGTGTTTGTATTAAATGGCTTATCCCTGGGGCAAAAAGAGCAGTATTTCCCCCCGGTCTGTTGTCGGGTTCGTATGGGCACGCTTATCTTTCCTACTGCAGAAATATTTACCACTCTCTCACGTGTTTCGCCCCCAAAACATGGATGCTGTAGAACCAGAAGTGCAAAATAGCAGTTGGCAAATACCGGGTACCAGGTACTCGTACTGCACATGTTCAGAGTATCGCCCGACTCGATATCCTTGCACCGGAAATTGAAAGCACCTCAGGCCCGAATCAAGTACCGGGTACGTACGTTTGGTGAACTAAGTTCCGCCCTTCAGGGGAGAGCCGAGATATTGCAGCCATTTGCGAGGGTCGACGTCTGGTCGCAGGATTAAACATTCCATATTAGGGCAAAATATGTCTTGCCATATTATTCCCTGCATCCGTGATGAACTTCTACACCCCTGCTTCATGTATATCAGATATATCCACGCATCACGTGTCTCTACGCGAAGGTTCGAGTATACCTGCTTCGCCGTCACATATCGTACATACATGCTTGTGGTACGATAATTCCTCCGGCAGCTAATAATACCGTAAACCCGCACCAAGTTGTAGTAGTAGTAGAGTAGCAGATAGGCGACCTCCCCTCGTAGAATCAAGTGCTACTACTACTGTGTGCGGTTCTTCAAATAATTGCAGTACCCCTATGGTTGTGCAGCTGAGGTTTGGTCACGGAGGTATCATATACTCGCACATGTATGAAGTTTTCCAAACAAGGCGTTTCCCATTGAAAGAGATACCACCACCTATAATAAAGCGGTAAAAAATAGCTGCTTTCTGATGGAGAAGGCAAACGAAATAAATTACACAAGATACGCGTCGTATTTTTTGCATATACCGCCGCCATAAGCAATATTGCGTCATCTTTATCTGGGTGTTGCAATTTCGCCCACCTGAGCAGCTGCTCACAACGCCAGGATGTACGCAGTTACAGTAGTTCACTGGCTGTCCGCGTGGCTGGTTTTTTTACGTTGTCGGAAAATATATATGTATATGTGGAGTTGCACGTGGGAATGCATTTTTAAACAGGGAACAACAGGGATTCTGCCTACGAGAGACGTTTTCTGCTTTTTTCCACACCCGCCCGCGTGCCGGGCACACCCGCCCATTCCGGCCTGGGCCGGTGCGCCAGAGATGAAAACAGAAGATCAGACTAAAGATCGGTGGTGGACCTATCCGGTCATCCACGCCGTTCGCTCGTGGTGCGTCTGCGTCGGGAAGGTGAGCTCAGCGGTCGACAAAACCCATAGAGTTTGAACGAGTGGTCGACGATCGGGCGGGCGACTCTATTCAACCTTACACAACCTTGACCCAGAGGCAACTTGTCATGTCGCCACCTTTCGTGCGGGGCCATCGCTGGGTAGGCTGCCTTCGTCTCTGATCATGGGGGCTATTCTCCCTCGGCTTTCGCAGAGTCTGCTTTCAGTAGCAGCGTCGTTATGGTCCAGGTTGGGGTCGTGGGGTTTGGGCTATTGCTGCTGCTGCAACAGCAGCAGCAGCAGCAGCAATATTTCTGCACGATACGTAGAGAAAAGGCCAACGCTTGCGAACACCTTTTGAGAATACGAGAAGCTCACACATGCCGCCGTTGCTGTGAGCTGTGAGCCTGAAGACGGGCCTCGGCCGTTTCGGGCAGAAGGGGTTTGCTGATTCGTGCGTAGCGCAGAGTCTGCGGTCCTGCGTCGGTGCTCGCACGAGTAAACTGTACCCTCGCGCACCCTCCCTTTCGCACCTTTCTTTCTGTCGCAGTAGAACGGGCAAAGATCGCGAACAGCCGCAGTGCTGGATGATGGCACCGCCTGCAAGCATGTTCGCGATTCGCGACAAAAACCCTCCCTTGCCCGCGGGAACGCACACCCGGTTGATCTTCACCGAATGCTGCCTCCCACGGCGACGTCTCGGCGTCCGCGTGCATGACTCCTGGGTGCGTTTGGAAATGAAGCAAGACGTCACGTCCCGCACAAAAAAAAAGCGGATCGGATCTTTCTTGAGAAACGGATCAAATAGTTTACACAATTGCATACTGTCTGTAATGTGGTACTCGTACCACCAGGTATGTTGCATGCGCATGTCCGTTGTTAGCCGTACAAGTATTGTAATACCTGGTACTCATACACTCGTACCAGGTGTACTTAACTGGTACTACTGTAAGTGCTGTATACACGTCACTGTTATAAGGCTTAGTTTGGATAGGTCCTAGCCAGTAGCCCAGGAGACTAATAATAGATGTAGTATCCAGCACGACGGCCACCAAGTCCTGTTCGCGTTGCGTCGTTTGGTCTTATGCCCCTCCCGACCAGCACGTTGATCAAGCCACGATTATGGGCTACGAGTATATATGGGCTATGTCCCTATAATAAAAGTGTGGTCACGTGTCTGTCAGAAAAAGCGCACGCGTTCGTGGTTGCCACGGGACTTCCACTTCCCGAACACCGGGTGGTGCCCTGCGCATCGTCTGATCCAAGGATCTGGGAAACTCAGTCTCTCGCGTTCACTCGAGATATTGGAATAAGGGCCTGGGCCTTTATCGGAGAGCTTTTTTACAGTTTTTCCTCTTTTCTTTCCTACAAAACAGGAAAAACAGGAATTATTTCCAGAATCTGGAAATTGAATGGAGAACAAACTATCAGGACTTATTATGCAGTCGGATACGTGGATTTAAAAGCTGGTTTCCGATTGGAGGCAAAAATCGGGCTTTTTTATACTGTTGAAAAAGAGCCGTTTCGATCTTACCTCTTTCGATCGAGCAATCCCATTCACGCATCCCCGTCCAAAAACTCGAGTTTTCGACGGGATTCTTGGCTTGGACTTCTCGATCGAAAAGCTGTTTCAAGCCCACCGCATCTCTCTCCAACCCTCCAAACAGACGGTCACACTACACACCAGCAGCCTAAACACCTCTTCGATGCTGGGTTGACTGCTCTACTGCTGCTTGCTGCTCTCTGCTGCTGCTTCTGCTCACAGCGCAGCACCTCCTAGAACCCGCGAGCAGGACACGAAGCAGTTTTCAACGCGCGTATCAACCGCCCACAGAAAGAAGAGCACAAAAAACTACAAAATCGATCCGATGGACGATAGGGAAGGCATCCAGACACCTCGTGGAATTTAGAGTGAATTGGAAACCGAGCCTTTCGATCCGCCCAATCCGGTGGCATTCCAGTAATTAGAAAAAAAAATGGAGAATCTGGAAATAGAACAAAACGCGCGAAAATAAAATATGGAAAATATGGAAAATTAGGACAAAAAGTCCTTCGACAATAACGGCCCTAAGGGAGATGATAAAAGTGCCCCCGGGGGCACTTTTGTTAACGACGCCCCCGGGGGTTTATTGCGCCCGCGGAAATGGGGGGCATTAGGCTAAAGTGCCCCCGGAGAAAGGAAGCATAATACAGCTCGCGATGACGGCGATTGTAGGCTGTTAGATCTCTCTGAGGGTTGTCTACGGCACCTTCTGCCGCGATGGATCCAGTAGTTCCGCCGGTCTTCGCTCCTCGCTCAATATACAAATGCGTTTGTGTTCTCAATCATCACTATCTCTCCCAGCATTTTAGGGGGGCACATGAAGCTAAATGTGCCTGACCTGACATAATGAATCCTTGGTGCAGAAAGTCTACCGGGCCACCAGGTACTACAGTCATTGGCCTAGTTTGCGCGACGTTCGTGATGTGCGCGATCGGCATCGTATTTGCATTAGTTGCCGCGTGAAGTCACGCACGCCTATCATGGGCAGTGTGCGCAGAACATACCAGGTACACGGCTTGGGTACGGTCGTCAAGTTGGTCCCTACAAAGACAGTACTGTTTGAGCCATACTATACTGTACTACTGTAGCCCCTTCGTATTACGCTATCCCAGAAACACTGACGGACTATACCCCTGTTGGGGTAGAACCAGTTACCTGGGCATATAATACAGCAATTAGAACAACAGTAGCAGTTTAAACAGACCTCTGTCTTCGCTGTTTGTACCTGGTATGATTCTAGACGATGTTGGTAGATCATTAACCATGTTTCCCTGCTGCCATACCAACTTACCGGTACCTGGGCTGCGACTCCACGATGTGCCCATTGTCATCGTATGCTCGATGTCCACGCTGTTCCGCAATGGGGTGGAAAACCTACACCGGCTGCCGCATCGTTGACGCACGGGTGTTTCGTAGGTCGTAGGCCGTGTACTCGAAAAACAAATGTGCGAGACCTTTAACTTTTTGTGCTTGGAGACAACGTTATTATTGACAACACGAACACGCCTGCACGTCGGACGAAGAACGATGGCTGGCGGAACTGCAGATGCATCCACCGCGGCAGCAAATGCCGCAGATAAACCCACAGGCAGGTCTAGTATCCTGCGGTCGCCGTCATTGTGATTGGTAGCGTGCTTCATAGCTTCTATTTTCGGAGGCAATTTAGCTTTCGCAACCTGCTCCCAACACGGCTTGGAGAGGTAATGATTATCGAGAACATGACAGCGTCTGCGTATTGGGCGAGGAGCCATGACCGGCGGAAAAACCGCACCCATCAGCCAGGTCAAGTATGCTACGGTCGCTGTCATCGCGCGCGGTATCATGCTTCTTATTTCCGGGAGCACTTTAGCCATATGTGATCCCAATTCCGGAGGTGCGGTACGCTAAAGTGACCCCGGGAGCGCCGTTAACCAAAGCGCCCCCGGGGGCACTTTTATCCGATCTCGAAAATAAATGGGGGTCGGCATTTACGCGGGCCATCGTGAGTTTGAGCACAGCATTTTAATTTTCAGCGTCCATCTGCGCTTTTGTTTGTCGCTGATGTTTGGTGTGGATGTGGACTTGAAGGTAGAATGCGTGCTGTAGCTCCGGTTGTTGGTGGTCACTTTGCCGAGATTTGCTTAAAGATTGATTATCGGGTGATAGGGTAGTCAGTTGAAATGGGGCATAAGTAGTGGAGTACCGGTGTTGCTCGCGATGGGCGTGTGTAAGTTTCGTCGATAACGGTGCCACGGAGGTTCGCCTGTCATACAGCCCTGATGATTGGTTTGTTTAAACATATGATGTCGCTCGGAGTTGAACGTAGTAACTGCTATACCTCTGCTGGGAGGCAGACCTCGTAAAACAGGATGTATGCACAAACGCAAGTATCCAGCGCCAGCCCGTGGCTTTTCCTGGCTACAGGCATCGTGCGTTCGGTTTCCTGGCGCGGTAGGTCCCGCGGGTGCTCTCTAGGCAATAAACAGCATTGTTGATGCAGCAGGAAAAGAGAGTCGTCGACCAACGGAAACGCCGGTGGGGGCTGAACAGTTTGGTGCTGGGCTCAAATTCACCAACCCCGACGAACTTCGTGATTGCCCAACGCCGTTTTTTGTTTTGCTCGCAAGTTAATACGAGAGTTTAGCTTACCCATATCCTAGAATTAGACTTTAGCTCCGATCCTAGGATTTAAACTTTAGCTCTGATTCTAGGATTTAGGTATGCCGGCCTCTTGCGTTAACTCGAGAGATAAACAAGGAATGTCGCCCGGTAGTCACGCGGTCTGTGGGGAGTAGTGGGGTTAAGCGCAGCACTATTTTTTTACAGCGTTCATCGTCGTTTCCGTTTATCGGTACCGGTTGGGATTGATGTTGCCTTGAAGGTGCAACACCCACTATAGCTCCGGTTGTCGGTGGTGTCTTTGTTGGCATTCTCTTGGGGATTGGTTAGAGGGGAACAGGGTAGTCAGTGGGAGTCGTCAGAGAGAAAGGGCTACAAAAGGGGATTACATGTGTTGCTCGCGATGGGCATTTCAATGTTTTTTGGACAACCGCGCCAAGGAGTTTCGCCTGCCGTACAGCCCTGACGATAGGTCGGTATTGATCGTTTGTGTGGCTCGGCGTTGCACGTGAGAACGACTGCACTTCTGGTGGGAGCCAAACCTCGTAAAACAGGCCGTAAGCACGAGCTCAAATTTCCGGCGCCGGCCCTTGGCCATTTGTATCTACAGGCGTCGTGCGTTCGGTTGTTTGGCGCGGTAGGTCGCGCGGGTGCTCTCCGGACTATAGATAGCATCGTTGAAGCGGCAGGAATGGAGAGTCGTCGATAAACGGAAACGTCAGTAGACGCTGCAAAGTTTCGCGTTGTAGCTCAGGCCTTAAGATCTGGGTAAGCCAGCCTGTCGCGTTAACTCGCGAGATGAACAAATAATGTCATCGGGTAATCACGCGGTTAAGTGGTTTTAAGCACAACACTGACATTTGCAGCGTCCATCGGCGTTTCTGTTTGTCGTTGACATTAGGTGTTGATGTTCACTTGGAGGTGCAACACGTACTCTAGCTCCGGTTGTTGGTGATCTCTTTTTTTAGTTATCTTGGGGGTTGGTTACCGTGGGACAGGGTAGTCAGTTAGAGACGGGCTCTTGTTTTGGGGTCCCGGCGTTGCTCGCAGGGTCGATTCCATGTTCCGCCAATATCGGCGCCACGAAGTTTCGCCTGGCATACAGTCCTGATGATGGGGTTTTGTTGTGCTTTTCTGTTGCTTGGAGTTGGAAATACAATACTGCTGTGCATCCGGTGGAGGGCAGGCCTGGTGTAATAATAAACTCAAGTTTCCGACGCCAGCCCATGGATTTTTGTGGCTACTGGCGTCCCGCGTTCGGTTGTCTGGCGCGGTCGATCTCGTAGGTGCTTCCAGGCAACAGACAACGGCGTTGATGGGGCAAGAATATACTGTGGCTTTCCCCCGTCGGGTTTGATCCAAAGGTCTCGGTAGCCCAGCCTCTCGCATTCATTCCGGAAAAAGCAAGTGTGGCGTTGGGTAATCACGCGGTCAGTCAAGCTAAGTGGCTGAGAGCACAACACTAAATTTTGCGGCGTTCACCAGCGTTTCCGTTTATCGGCGACGTTTGGTATGGATGTTTGCCTTGAAGGGGAAGCATCTACTGTAGCTCCAGGTGTTAGAGACTTGCCTTTGTCAATGTGATCTTGGGGATGGGCTAACGTGTGACAGGGTAGTTCAGTGGGAGTCGGGCTATAGAAGTTGAGTACCGGTGGTGCTTGAGGTGGGCGCTTGTAAGTTCCGCCGATAACGGCGCGGTGGAGTTTCACCTACGGTACAGGCCTGATGATGGGTTTGTTTTAAGCATTTGTGTCGAGTTGCGCATGAGACCTACCTCTGGTGAGAGGTAGGCCGCGGCTATCGGGCTGTAAACACGAACACGCGTTTCCGATGCCGACCCGTGGCGATTTGCGGCTACTGGCGTCGTGAATTTGGTTATATGGCGAGGTATGGCCTGCATGTGTTCTCCAGGCAATTTACTGCATCATTGGAGCGACAGGAATAGAGGCCTGCCGCTGGAAACGTCGGTGGACGCTGCAAGATTTAGTGTTGTGCTCAAAACCACTAACCCTGACGAACAGCTTCGTTTTCAAACGCCATTGTTTTCCCTGGCTCGCGAACGCGAGAGGCTGAGTTACCCAGATCCGAGGATGAGAGCCAAGGCCGCCCCCCTTGACTCCCTTGGCTCTGATCCTGGCATCTGTGTAATCCAGCCTCTCACGTTCACCCGCGAGTACGGAAAATAATGTCGTTGGGTATTCAGGCAGTCCGTCGGGGTGCGTAACTTTGAGCACAACATTCACTTTTGCGGCGTTGACCAGCGCTTCCGTTTATTGGCGACGTTTGGTATGGATGCCACCTTGAAGGGGAAAGTTCTACAGTAGCTCCAGGTGTTAAATTATGTACGTATATGTCGATGTTCTCTTGGGGGTGGGCTAGCGCGTAACAGGGTACTCAGTGGGCGTTGGGCTATGGAAGTTGAGTCCCGGTGTTGTTTGAGTGGGTGTTTGTAATTTCCACCGATAATGGCGCCGCGGAGTGTCACGTACGGTACAGGCCTGTTGATAGGTTTGTGTTGAGCATCTCTGTCGAGTTGCACGTCATAACTACCTCTTGGGGGAGGTAGGCCGCGGCTATCAGACTGTAAGCACGAACGTAAGTTTCCGACGCCAACCCGTGGCTTTTCTTGGCTACTGGCGTCGGGCGTCCGGTTATTTGGCGCCGTAGATAACACAGGTGTTCTCCCAGCAATAGGCAGCGGCGTTTGATCCGGCAGGAGTAGCGGGTCGCCGACGAACGGGTACGCCGGTGAACGCTGCAGATATTAGTGTTGTGCTCAAGCTCACTAATCCCGACGAACCGCATGATTGCCCAACGCCAGGTTTGTTTTTCTCGCTCGTTATCCGGAGAGGCTGAGTTACCCAGACCCTGGGATGAGAGACAAGGCCGTTCCCCTGGGCTCCCTTTGCTCTGATCCTGGGATATGGGTAACCCAGCGTCTCGCGTTCACCCTCGAGAAAAGAAAATAAGGGCGTTTGGTAATCACGCGATCCGTAGGGGTTAGTAACTTTGATCTCAACAACACTGCACTGTTGCGGTGTTGACCAGCGTTTCCGTATAGCGGCAGCGTGTTTTGGTGTCGGTGGTATATGTGTCCATGTTCCCTTGACGATGGGCTAGCATGTGACAGGGTAGTCAGTGGGATTCAGGCTGTAGAAGTGGAGTTCCCGTGGTGCTCGCGACGGGCGTTTGTGCATGCCGCCGATAAAGGCGCCACGAAGGTTCGCTTGTCGTACAGCCCTGGCGATAGGCCAGAATTGGGCGTTTCGATCGCTCGGAGTTGCACGTGCGAACTACCTCTTGTGGGAGGTAGGCCGCGGCTATCAGGCTATAAGCACCAACAAAAGTTTCCTACACCAACTGTGTTTTTTGTTGTGGCGCTGGCGCAGTTCGTCCGGTTATTTGGCACTGTTGATCCGGCAGGAGTAGCAGGTCGCCGACGAACGGATACGCCGGTAAAAGCAAATATTAGTGTTGTGTTCAAGCCCACTAGCCCCGACGAACCGCATGATTACCCGACGCTATGCTTGTTTTTCTCGCTCGTTATCCGGAGAGGGTGAGTTACCCAGACCCTGGGATGAGAGACAAGGCCGTTCCCCTGGGCTCCCTTGGATCTGATCCTGGGATATGGGTAACCCAGCGTCTTGCATTCACCCTCGAGAAAGGCAAGTAATGGCGTCAGGTAATCACGCGATCCGTAGGGGTTAGACATTTTGATCTCAACAACACTACACTTTTAAGGTGTTGACCAGCGTTTCCGTATAGCGGCAGCATGTTTTGGTATGGAGTTTTCATCGACGGTGCAACACCTACTGTAGCTCAAGGTGTCGGTGGTCTCTATGCCCATGTTCCATTGACGACGGGTTATCATGTGACAGGGTAGTCAGTGAGAATCGGGCTATAGAAGTGGAATTATCGTGGTGCTCGCGACGGGCGTTTGTGTATGCCGCCGACAACGGCGCCACGAAGGTTCGCCTGTCGTACAGCCCTGACGATAGGCTGGTATTGGGCGTTCCGATAGTTTCGATCGCTCGGAGTTGCACGTGTGAACTACTTCTTGTGGGAGGTAGGCCGCGGCGATCAGGCTATAAGCACCAACACAAGTTTCCTACGCCAACCCGTGGCTTTCCTTGTGGCTACTGGCGTAGTTCGTCCGGTTATTTGGCACTGTTGATCCGGCAGGAGTAGCGGGTCGCCGACAAACGGATACGCCGGTGAAAGCAAATATGTATGTTGTGCTCAAGCTTACTAATCCCGACGAACCGCATGATTACCCGACGCCAGGTTTGTTTTTCTCGCTCGTCATCCGGAGAGGCTGAGTTACCCAGAGACTGAGATGAGAGACAAGGCTGTTCCCCTGGGCTCCCTTGGCTCTGATCCTGGGATATGGGTGACCCAGCGTCTCGCATCACCCTCGAGAAAGGCAAATAATGACGTTTGGCAATCACGCGATCCGTAGGGGTTAGTAAGTTTGATCTCAACAACACTGCACTTTTAAGGTGTTGACCAGCGTTTCCGTATAGCGGCAGCGTGTTTTGGTATGGATGTTTCCTCGACGGTGCAACACCTACTGTAGCTCCAGGTGCCGGTGGTCTCTATGTCCATGTTCCATTGACGACGGGCTGGCGTGCAGGATAGTTAGCGGGAATCGGGCTATAGAAGTGGAGTTCCCGTGGTGCTCGCGACGGGCAATTGTGTATTTCGCTGATAATGGCGCCACGGAGGTTCGCCTGCCGTACAGTCCTGGCAATAAGTCGGCATTGAGCGTTCAGATCGCTCGAAGTTGCACGCGAGAACTACCTCTGGTGAGAGGTAGGCCACGGTTATCAGGCTGTAAGCACAAATACAAGTTTCCGATGTCAACCCGTGTCTTTTGTTGTGGCTACTGGCGCAGTTCGTTCAGATATTTGGCCCCGTAGACCCCACAGGTCTTCTCCAGGCAGTAGACAGCGCTGTTGATCCGGCAGGAGTAGCAGGTCGCCGACGAACGGACAAGGCGGTGAACTCTGCAAATATTAGTGCTACGCTCAAGACCACTTACCCCGACGAATCGCCACTGTTTTTTTCTGGCTCGCGAACGCGAGAGGCTGAGTTACCCAGATCCTAGGATGAGAGCCAAGGCCGCCCCCCTGGGCCCCCTTGGCCCTGATCCTGGCATCTGTGTAATCAAGCCTCTCGCGTTCACCCGCGAGTATGGGAAATAATGTCGTTGGGTATTCAGGCAGTCCGTCGGGGTTAGTATGTTTGAGCACAACACTGATTTTTGCGGCGTTGACAAGCGTCTCCGTTTATCGGTGACGTTTTGGTATGGATGTTACCTCTAAGGGGAAACTTCTCCTCTCTAGGTGTTAAATGATGTATATGTCTATGTTCTCTCGAGGACGGGCTAGCGCGTGACAGGGCAGTCAGTGGGAGTTGGGGGTTTGTAAGTACTGCCGATAACGGCGCCGCGGAGTTTCACCTACGGTACAGACCTGATGATGACTTACTTTGTTTTACAACTTTGTTCGCTCGCAGTTGCACATGAGAACTACAGCACCTCTGGTGGACGATCGGTCGCGGTTTTCAGGCTGTAATCACAAACACAAGTTTCCGACGCCAACCCGTGAGTCTTCGTGGCTACTGGCGTGATGCGTTCGGATATCTGGCACCGTGGGCCGCGCAGATGTTCTCCAGGCCATAGATAGCGGCATTGATGCGACAAGAATACCGGGTCGCCGCTGAACGGAAACGCCGGTGAACGCTGCAAATGTTAATGTTGTGCTCAAGCCCATTAACCCCGACGAACCGGATCATTATCCGACGCCATTGTTTGTTTTTCTGGCGCGTTATTTCCAGAGGCTAGGTCACCCAGACCCTACAATGAGAGCCAAGGCCGCCCCCCTTGGCTTTATTGGCTCTGATCCTGGAATCTGGGTAATTCAGCCTCTCGCGGTCACCCGCGAGATAATCAAGTAATGGCATTGAGCAATCACGCGGTCTGTCGGGGTTAGTACGTTTGAGCACAACACTGGCATTTGCGGTATTGATCACCGTTTCCGTATAACGGCAGCGTTTTTTTTGTATGGGTGTTACCTTGAAGGTGCAACACCTCTTGTAGCTCCCAGTGTTTACTTGAGGGTGGGCTAGGATGTGGTGGGATAATCAGTGGGAATCGAGCTATAGAAGTGGAGTCCTGGTGGTGTGTTACGGCGTTCAAGGTGATCGGGTACGGGTACGGTGATGTGTCGTCGCTATCTATTCTAGCTATGCGCGGTGGGCCGAGAGTACGAGCGGGGGTCAAGTGGTTAGGCACTCCGCACTGCACTCTACCTGGTAGTGGACAAGGTCAGGGCAATCAGCCGTTAGCTAAATTTTCCAAGATATTGATGGCGTATACACAGGGTCAGTATCTAGGAGTCGGACATCACACCACGTGGTTACTGGATGCGGCCCCGACGAACGAAATATAAATGAACCAATGCCACGTATCATGGATGATGTGCTTGTATGCTGGCATTTCATGCGGATCACATACATATTGCATGCGGTCGCAAGGTGCATGCTCGAATACTCGCTTTGCACTTGCCTGGACCTCGAAATGGTCGTATTCCAAGGATGAAGTGGACGGATAGCTGGAAGGAAGGATCTGTGAGTGCCAAACTGATCCTACAACAAAAGCATAGACTGGATTCAAGGTGAGTGCTTGGGATTTAGACCCTGGGCAAGTCATAAGATGGCGAGCTCAGGCAGACATAAGAGGTGCTCGCAACGGCCGTTTGTTCGTTCCGCCGATACCGACGCCGAGAAATTTTCACCACACGTACAGCCCTAATGGTGGGTTTGTATTGATAATTTGTGTGGAGTTGTGCATGAGGACTACCTCTGGTGGGAGGCAGGCCCGTGAGACAAGCTGTAAGCGAACACAAGTTCCCGGCGTCTGCCCATCGCTTTTCGTGCCTACTGGCGTCGTGCGTTTGGTTCTCTTGCGCGGTAGGTCCCGCTTGTGCTTCCCAGGCAACAGCCAGAATTGTTGATGCGGCAGGAAGAGAGAGGCGTCGACAATCGGAAACGCCGGCAGATGCTGCAAAAATTAGTGCTGCGCTCAAATTCACTATCCCCGGCGGATCTCGTGACTACCCGACGCCATAGTTAGTTTTTTTTCGCGACTAACACGAGAGGCTATATAGGTGTTCCAGATCCTAGGATCAAACGTTGGCTCTCATTCAAAAATCTGGATAATCTCGTAGCCTCTCATGATAAGTCGCGAGATGAACAAGAAATGGCGTCGGGTGGTCACTCACGCGGTCCGCCGGGGTTAGTGAACTTGAGCACAACACCACGTTTGCAGCATTCACCGGCCGTTCCGTTTGTCGGCGGCATTTGGTGTGGATGTTATCTTGAATGTGCAGCACCAACTGTAGCTCTAGTTGTTGGTGGTGTTTTGGTGATGCTATCTTATGTGTTGGTGCGTGTGACAGGGTAGTCAGTGAGAGCCCGGCTACTATAGTAGTGGGGTACATTACATACCGGTGTTGCTCGAGATGGGCATTTGGACGGTCCACCGATAACGTCACTCCGGTGTTTCGCCTGTCGTACAGCCTTGATGATGGGTAGGTGTTGAGCCTATCGCTTGGAGCTGCACATGATGATCATCACCTCTTGTGGCAGGTAAGCAGGCCTTGTAAATCAGGCTGTAAGTACGAACACAAGTGGGGATTGACCTGCGTGTTATTTACAAACGATACTCATTGTTGCCGTACGTGTACGAAGGGTATGTTACAAGGCAACGGGTGTTGGGGTGGATCGTCTAGCTTAAGGCACAGGGCATTAGAGACGCCGGAAGTTGGAGTAGGATGTTTATGTGTCAGATATCGATTTCCGATGCACGCGGTATGGACATTAACGGTTAGGGACTGTTTAGATAAAAAACGCGTACTGGTACATAGGTTGTTAGCTTCTGAACTGGAGGGGGGCGGACAGTTTCCCATCAACACGTGTGGAGTTTTCGTTGTAAGACCCCAGGCCTAGGGGATTATATCTCAAGCGACAGCTGAAGGGGCGCACTTTGGGTTGGCACACGGACATTGGCGAGTGAAATTTAACAGAAGACCTCGAGTAAACTGGGAGATTAGTATTTTCAAGCTGAGTGCGTGTCACACAACTACTTTCTCGTGGCCTGCTACCTTTACAAACCCCGGCTGCCTCGTGTGGCCGGTGCTGTAGTCGTTGTTTTTTATCGTTACTTTCCCTCTGAAGTCCCAAAAGCGATTATGTCAATTTATCATCGTCGAAAAACGAGCGCTTTGCTTTTAGAGTTTTATGGGTGCATCTGTTTTTGTTGGCAATTGCACTCCGATACTGCCCGCACCGACCACGAGCACTAGTCATGGCGATGGTCATGGCGATGGAACCCGCTAATTCATATATTACTGCACTCCGCGGGCCTCGAGCACCGTGGTTCAACACCAACCCCATCGACCCACAAATCACAGAGAATGGCCATCCTAGCCATAGTATTGTACCTCGCAATCCTCCTTAGATCGCGAATCATCTCCCTGTCTCCACCTGTCTCTCTCTCTCGGTAGCCCCTCCCTATGCATTGTGTCTATCTCCCCTCCATACCTCTCGTGAGAGGAAAATGCACCGGCGGGCCTACCTTATCTTGGCATAATATTGCGCCATTGTAATTAGTGCGTGCGGATGGGTGTGCGCACCACCTAAAACCTCTCGGCGAGAAAAAAAAGTCTACAAATTCTTAAAAGTATGTACGAAACAAGTTCGGAAAACAAAGTCTCTTCGGCCACGGGGAGTGGCTCGAACGATACTATAACAGCTACCCGGGTATCCGTGAGCACTTTGGTCGCAGCACGGTGGAACCCGCACCCGGTAATACGTAGCGCATCCATCAGTCAGACAGACCCGCCAAACGATCCGGGGGAGGGGGGTTACAAAAAATATATAAGGCCTGGCAAATCAAGTCGCCCATCGTAAGGCCTGGCATCAAATCACCCATATGGAGGAGCATCGACTAAAAACTAGGTGCACCAACCCGGGGGCCATACGCTAGGTCAGCGGTTTCGCTAACCACCTCCTCAATTCCACCCCAACCCACCTCCCTGTATCGTTCCCTCCCGAAATTACCGAATCAATACACGGCACAAACAACTAATGCTCAAAGGGCACAGCTGGGAGAGACACACAAACACACGTATACACAATAATATGTCATACCGTACCTTGATGCTTGGTATATATATACTCGGTAGATGCTGCACAACGAAGAATCTTAACATCGACACAAGCGGCCCGGCTCGCTCGCCCGCTCCACCTATCTCTATGCATGCCCTACCACGGCGCGTCCGCAAGGAGTGCACATCTTGCTTCAAAAACAAAGCAAGAGTACGCGAAAAGAGTCGCGTGCGGCGCCGGCAGGCGCATAGATAACCCACAACCTGGTTTTGTTTTTTAACCCTAAACTCAGCCACGATCCCAATCGCGGCTTCCTACACAATCGAAATCCCCCTCCCCTGAACCCCGATGTAAGACGCAGTTCAAACAAACCAAAGCCTACCATACAAACAGTAGTGGCCCTTAGGCCACCCCCCCCCCCCCCCCCCCCTCCCCCTTTCTGCCTGGTTGGTGAAAACCCAACGTGCTCCGTCCCGGCATTGTAGGGATGCGAGGGTCTATGGTCATATGACTACGGCCGTGCACGATGAGTACACCCCCCCCCCCGATCCCCTTCATTATTCTCCGCCGGATGACAGGCACATATATAGGCTACACCTGACTTTGTTTTACCCTAGCTCAGCCATGCTTCCAATTGCGGCTTCCCGCCCAATCAAAAGCCTCCTCTCCTTCAACACCGATATAAGATGCAGTTCAGACAAAGCTGGGAACACGAAAACAGTTTCGAACCCGACCCCCACACCCCTGCCCCCCACCCCCTGCATCGTTCGCCTAAGTTATCGTTGTGGCCGTTCGCGCCCGTTCATCCTCATACACAACCCCTTCGCCACCCCCCACCCCCCCTCCCCCAACGTCCCCTCCATATTTTTCCCAGGGTGTCGTTGTTGCCGCTCGCGCCCTGTGATCCATCTGTCCTTGCTCCGCGCAAAGAACACTACCAGTACATACCAATACACGTAAGCCTTCCACATAAGCCTTCCTGTCATGGCATAGCACCCTCCAAGGCAGCTGGCCTTCTGTCTCACTCGGCAGAAGGTGTATTTTCACGGCCGGATTGGTGCGAAAAGTGAAGGCCAAGCCTTCGCACACCGAAGAGCATAACGATCTAGATCCCCTAGAACCTGCCGTTGCTCTTGTCAGATGCAGTGTTTTCCCGTGTCAAAGAGCCGTATACCTGGTACCGGTATACCTGGTATCGTATACAGCTCCCACCCAGCAATCGTGTGCGGAAGAGCCGTGTCATACAGACCCCACCTTGCAAACATTATCTACGAGTAGCAGATCGTGCACATAAATATCTAGACCATGAAGTGAGGATCTGATATGTCCGACGTGTGCAAGCGTCATCCCACAAAAAAAACGCCTTCTGAATAAGGTGGTGCGGGGGCCGTTTTTTTTTTTAATTCGCCTCTTCTGCCGAGCGCGCCTGCTCCGCCGCCTGCTTGCTGAGGATTGTCACCCACAGAATCTCGACAAAGTCCACCCACAGAAGACGATTCTCGGTCGGGATTCTTGGGAGATAAATAAGAGCCGGGACGAAAATGAGCACGAAACCACGAGGGGAAAGGGGGGGTCATCAGAATATTGGAAGATTGGATCGGGATCAAAAAGAGCACGAAATCCTAGGGGGGGGGGGGGGGCTGTCTTACAACCAAGAGCAGAGACACTTCAAGCCAACTCCCATCTATACAATATCCAATGCCACTCACAGGCCATAGGTGACGAGGTGTGCCAAGGGCCACAGCCGGACGCCCGCCAAGACTAGCGGGAGAGCGGTCGTGACGACGGCTTCCTTGATGGTGTTGAACGAGTCCTTCTTAAGCGTGCCCAAGAAACAGATGTAGACGGCGTTCCAGAAGGGACCCCAAAGGAGCTGGTCGGTGATGATTTTCGGGCCGGGCACCCACCTGTTATTTGCAAACATGAAAAAAAACACATCAACTGTGAGATCGACAATTTCGCCGAAACTCATTGCAACGACAACGGACCTTGGGGACAGTCCAAGGTGTCGGTTGACGATCGATCTATTATACTTGATCCGTCAAGGCCTCTTGAGGCTTAATATACTATTTTTAGTGTAGGGTTCCTTGAAGGCTGTCCGTGTTTTTACGACTTGGCCCAGTTTCGACACAATGGTTGGTAAGTGTAGGTGCACACTAACTCCATACTACATTTATATTCCGATAATTTTCCCAGACGGTCGGGGAATATCGTAACCATTTTGTCGAAGCTGGGTCAAGATCTATGCAGCCCTGTAACACAGAAGATCGATCGGGGGACCGTTGGTTCGGCAGAAATACGTTGAGACGGGCTACTTCATTACTGATGTACCGCACGGAAGACACGACAATCTCAACCTTGCGACCCGTTGAGTATATGATACCTGGTACCTGGTACCATTCTGTCCGCAGACATTTAAGGACCGCTTGTGTACTAATATGACAACGCAAACTCTCTCGGATTTCTGGACAGAGTGGTATATAACGCAGCACCGCTCCTGAGAGCATCTGTCATAAAATAACACCAGGTACGCCGCTATACCGCTGAACAATCTGCAAAATGCATACTAATGTCCGGTTACCGCACAACAAACGCAAAATCAACGTAATGATGCGCCGGGTTACCGCAGAACAAAGGAAAGCGTTCTCACCAGTAGCTGTTCCATCCAATCCCATCGAATATACCCTCGCACACGCCGTACCAGACGTGGCTCAGCGGGCCGTGCAGAAGCAGCCCCGCCATCGCTGACCGCAGGACGCGCCCCCTCTTGATCTCCGCTAGGCTTGCTCCCTCGACAGCTTGCGCCGTCCAGTCACCCACGGCATAGACCAGCCCGCTCGTGCAGGCCTTGACGAGCACGGGGTCGTTCCTGAGCACCGTCAAGTAGCCGAACCAGTTGTCGACGGGCACCCTCAGGAAGAACTCGGCCGCGCTCCACCCTCTGGAAACCTCCTGCAGGTACAAAGTGGTTTGTTTGCTTTCAGAACCGCACTCCCGTTTTGGGGACTAAATACTTGGAATTAGTGTAAACTAAAAGGGTTAATATTGTAGACTTAAGAAATGTAGACAGCAGTTAGGTTGGGTTGGGTTGGGTTGGGTTGGGTTGGGTTGGGTTGGGTAGGATTGGGTTGTTATCGTTTTTGAGGTCTCGCAAGCGGGAAGAAAAGACGAACACAATACTTACAGGTGGAAGCCGGGCAGCAGCCAGTCAACCAAAAACCGGCACGCGTCTGTAGTCCGAAACAATGACCAATACAAATGACGATTTCAGCATCAGACACACCAAGCGACGAAGGGTGTTAGGCTAGCCTAGGGCGTGATGCTTTCAATGTCCGACCCCAATGCAAGGAGCTGTACGACATGCACGTTGCGTGAATTATGTTAACAAAAAGCTGCACGATCACAAAGACGGTTGATAAGACTAAGATACTACTGCTTGTACTTCTCATTTGTTTTATCGTCAATAAAATACATGGGTTATTAGAGGTCCTCGCGGCAAGGCGGTCGGTCATATATACGTAGCACTAACTACTGCACTCAAAATGTGTCGGGGGTTTTCGTCGGCGCTTATACCGCTTGGTAACGCCTCCACACAAAAGTGCTGTCTCGCGCGGTGCGGTCGTTTAGCCACCAAAATTGAAAAACAAAAAAAAAAACTTCAAGGTACTATAGCAGCACCGTTCATCAGTGTACGAGAATGCAGCTTGATCATAAACCCGTCTACAAGTCCCTCGTAAATATTTGTAAAAGTGCACAAGACCAACCGGACTCCGGACACGCCCTCCCAAGGGCACCTGCAACTATTAATAATACTACTCTGGACGAAAACGCATGGGTTTTGGTCATATTGATACCCCAACGACCTTTACAACCTTTAGATGTCCGTCCAGTTATCAGTACGAGGGCACCGTTTTTGGCCAATCCGAGTGTTCGTGGTATGTGTTTTTCAGTTGCACCAAGATTGTACCTTATTTTGGCTCCAATATGACGAGATACACCTATGTTTGGATTTTTTGCCCTATCGATAAAAATAATTATTCTACGAACATCTCCATCTCCATCTCCGAAAGGCCCAACTCGAACCACGGACAGAATGCACTGCGTATTATTATTATACGAGTACATACATGGAATGCGCAAATCGAGCGACCCAAGTATCACACGCAGCTTGCAAATATCATATCGATAAAATCCTCGATCTCGCCAGATCTCACAGCTGTGTGTGTGTGTGTGTGTGTGTTTTTTTTCTAATTTTTTAATTTTTCAATATATGTGACCTCCCTTTAGTTCCACGGCTGTCAGATTTTGTTCCCCTCAAACCCCGTCGTAGTTCGCGCGATCGAAGTATCCCACGCAGCTTGCAAAGATGAGTTTCGACGAAATTCTCGATCTCACAGGTAGTTGTCGTTTTTTATTTTTTTCAATTTACGTATGATATAATACCAGGTGTGATAGGAGTTTCGACGAAAGTTCGATTTCACACCTGAGGTGTGTTTTTTACTTCAATAAATCACACACACACCTACGGACACTTCCTTCCAACTGGTATCGTATGTACATGTATATACCAGGTACAGTCTACGAAGCTGCGGCTGCAATGGACACTCACCATGTCTACCGTGAAGACCGTGCTGACAGCGAAAAGGACCACCCCCGCTATGATTCCCGCGTTTGTCGCCAGGTTCAGCGTCGCAACTTCTTCCGCCCTGTTCAACATAAAAGGCGAAGGAAAACAACGGAACACTCGTCGACGTTAATATGTACCAGGTACCCTTTTGGGACTTTGAGCAGGGGAAAATTGAAAAAAAAATGACGATTACATCGTCAGACATACGAAACAAACCCGAGCTGGTGGGGTAGGGAGGGCACTATAGATGGAGCATCCAAACGCGAACGCAAGCAAGGAGTTGCACGACTCGCGCGCTACATGATGCTACCGGTACTTGTACGGCGCGCTCACACCGTAAGAGACCAGGTAAAAAGTAAAAAGGACGGTTGATAAAAGACCACAGACGTCATTATTTATGTCGCTATGTTTGGAACCCAAAGGTGAAAAAGGTGCAGCATGTCAATAAATAAATGATACCTGGTGTTACATGTATGTGCGGACGGAGGAGAGAGCGCGTGGGTGCGTCTAGATATACACGCACTGCGGCACTTAAAAAGTATACAGCAGCAAGTGCGCCGAGGGGTGAAATCTTTGGGAAGCAAGCAACTTCAAACAGTTCGTAGCCGGATGTGCGAGCCTGCAGCTGATTGATGCCACCACGGAGTCGACAAAACTCGTGCTTGATGAGGGTGAGGAGTGAGGATGTGCCGATCTCGTTCCGAGGGACCCGGTCTGGTAGCGACAGCTATATACCTGGTATTAAATACGAGTATAATAGTCGCGGAGAGTAAATCGCGGCTTACGACCTGAGTACTGAAGCATATTTACCTTGGTACCTTGTACCGAGAACAGTCAGGTATACAACGACTCATTAAAAGTTTCGAACGGTTCCACAAACAATAAAAAAAGTACAGAGTACTGCACCACAGCAGACCCCAGCCCCAGGTGGTGCCTAGAGGGGTTGTGTCTGTCTTAGCTACTAATACTCGTAGGGATATATGGTGTTACCGCCGTGTGGTCGAATGTGAAAAAACGAAAGTACAAATACTGTAATTGGCATTCGCACATATAGATCTGCAACTCGAACACGGTGCATCACACCAGAGAGTGTTTATTTTCTGACGACCTGTTTGGCATCGAACAGGACACGAACAATCACATTTGGAAAATCAAACCATCAACGGCGGTGGAGGCCTAAGGACCGTTGACAGGTCACAGCACAGGTCATAAAGGCGATAGATGGAGACTGGATTCACGGCTCAACCCCAACACCTCAGGCAGATGATGATTACTGTAGATCATCTAGTTCCGCCCTTGGCGTTGTGAGAGGCTGTGCAGGATCTAGACAGTACAGATCCAACCCAGGAAACATGTTCTAGATCATTCATGCAGATTATACGGGTCCCACCCGGAAGCACGAGCGAGACCATACAAGGTCGGGAATAGGTCTGCTAGATCATCAAGTGGGAATGGACGATATGTCCGACTGTAAGAACTATCCCAGCCAAACTCCAAGCAGTTTGTCCCCCAACCGGGGAGGCAGTTTGTTTCGCGCTAAACGGTAGCGCAAACAGTTTCTAATAATGCGCGGTATGAAACGGCAACGTACCTGCTCCTAGTCCACCACAGGACGCTCGGTTTGAACGGGCCATTGGAATCGGCGCTGTCGCCCAAGCTCTTCTTTCCCGGATTGAAGTCTGCAATGCGAACATGCAAAAACGAAGAAGAGTTGACCAACCGAAAGTATCAATATTCAGAAGTTTGCGTCCGTGCGTTCTCCGCGTTCATCATAACGGCGACATAATTTATCACATCACAGCATCATCAACATTATGAATCCAGTGCCATCGAGGTCACGCACTACGTACTGGTACTGTAACGGAGGATCGGTGATGGTTTCTCACAAAAAGGCACGACTCCAGGAGATTACGACATACCAGGTACAAAAACGAAGAGCATCATCAACTACTGCCTGCTGGCCCGCTTGTAGCGTCAAGTGCAGAGGAAGTTAGGTTGGATAGGTTGCATTTTGTAGAATAAACATGTCGCTCTCCAACTCTCTCAAGCCCCACAAGTCACGACTATGTATGGCTGTATGAAGAAACCAAAGGCAGCAGCAGCCACTCCCCACGATATGGCATACATGACGAAACTACATGTGCATCAAGTGAGCCGCACGAACCCGAGCATCAGGCCTGGGCTGGATCTCTACTGATCTACTGCAACACATTTAGTGTTATAAGGATTACCCTGGGCTGGGTAATCGATCGATCTTTTACCCCGATAGCTCAGCAAGTAATACCCTCACATTTAGGAAGTACACCGTATATATGTGACCTCCCTTGAGTTCCACAGATGCCAGATTTTGTTCCCCTCAAAACCCGGGGCTTCGCGCGATCGAAGTATCCCACTCAGCTTGCAAATATGAGTTTCGATAAAATCCTCGATCTCGATCTCTCACAGCTGTGTTTATTTTTAATTTTTCAATAATACACAATACAACTCCCATCAACAGCTTCATGCAGGGCCGAAGCCTAAAACATGAAAATATAACAACATAATACGTATATACTACTCTGTAAACCTATGATACACTATTTAATCATGCGCACAAGTAAGTATCATATACCAGGTACCTGGTATACGAGTATTGCAGAGCAGTAACCTCGGGTACGAAGGTACGGCCTTCGACGGTCGATTTCTTATTATAGAGGCAGAGCATGTATAACAAGAAGGCCGTCGTACCTTTGTACCCGAAGTTCTCTACGTATGTATATCGTACTCGTACCAGTGTGGTTTTTCGATTTTCGGGGAAAAACGAGAGAGCACACTTACTTCATTCTTATTACGAGCGAATGCGAGTTTCTAATTTTGACCAAGTCTCTCGTGATAGGGACCCCTTGAGAGAAAGCGTCGACCGTTTTTTTACTTGATTAAACAGTTGAATCTGTCTGCACTTTTCCGTCGGTACTTTTCATCATATTCTCAGAATTGTATTCGTCTACTACGTGGTTATCCAGTATATTCTCATAATTTTATCTGTCTAATTCGTTGCACTCTCACATAAAAAAAAAGAAATTATTAGTCGTATATGGGTCTCGACACCATGACCATTGTGATGATGGGCAACTGCACTATCTGTTGCCCTACACGTACAAGTGATGCATATATCCAGTTTTTATTTACTTCTATAGTAAACGTACTGCAACTCTAACGGCGAAAAAAACGTGGTCAACACGGTTTCGAACCCGTGATCCTAGTCTGCGCCACCATGCGCGTGTACCGCCTGAAGGGAGGGCAGAGGCGGTTCTCGGGGCACGTCGTTGACGTTTTTTCCTGGTGTTTTCCCCACCAATGCACACAAGCTGACGACAGTTACTATTATCCTGCTGCGCGAGTTCCTAGCGACAGCTATACTATCTTAAAACATAACCTAACCAGCTGAACCTAACTACGCGTACGAATCCAGAACTGGCTAACTGGAGACCTGGCCGTCACGAGTCAGTACCAAAAGGCTTCGGCCGTACAGTTTACAGCAGTTGTTGATACCTGGTAATTAATTTCGTTGAAATTATTAAATTATCGTACGGTACGCGGCCTGTCTTTGCGCGAGAAAACGAGAAACAAACGACAACTTGCGCGCAAGTGAACTACTGAGACGGAAACGCGGAAACAAGGCGGTTGTACTTGCTGCTGCTGCTATATTTGTACGGACAATGTGTTGAGGTTGGGGCCGAACTGAACAAAATGAAGGGCCATGCTGCAACGCAGCACCAACCAACTGGTTGCTGTCCGTCGCTAATTCAATTTCTACTATTCTTCACGGCGACAACATCTGGTATTATGGTTGCGTAAGGATGTATGGATGGTGGAACAAGGAACGTGGAAATCCATACGCCACCAGGTGAAATGTTACCAAGTACCATGGTATCATGTTATTATCACGAAAGAAAAAACCTACACACACAAACATCGCACAAGCTTGGAGCGTCATGAGCGAGCTCGCTTTCTTTCTTTTTTTCTCTTTTTTCTCTTGCATGCACCTGGATTGCTAGCAGGGTAGGTCTTGCCTGTCGCATATGGCACTGCACTGTCTGCTCTGCTTACTGCACTGAGCGTAGTATCTCTGTGTCGTAGTTTTGTGACCACTGTGACCACAGAACTGGTACCTTTTTAGGATGAAGAATCGGCAAGGACACTGGGTGTGCTGGATGTCGACGGGTAGAAAGGAAGGTTTCATGTGAAGAAAAAACACACACACACGGGGCACACCGAAGACGGAACAACATGCCCGTGATATCGTGATGAACATGCAACCCGGGGTGTGATGAAGTGATGAAACGCCTGTGGGCAAAGTCAGAATATGAGTGCAACTGCAACAAGAAAAAAATCAAATCAAAATCAAATACTCGTACGAAATATTATGGTCTGGAGCAGTCTGGAGTCTGGAGCCTACGTGGCATTGTTCTGGATACGACGCCGATTGATAAAGAAAAGCAACAACTTCGTTCGGTGGTTATTAGGCGGCCATGGAGTCTGTGTCCGCGATCCACAATGGACAATGGAGCTCTCCAGTTTCCAGCACGCACAGAGTCCTGGTTGACGGAAATTCGAAAATTATAAATCCAATGGCTACGTACCGCCAATGCCGATCATCGCAAGAAATCGTAATCCTCTATGTACGTAATCCTGTTTTACCGTTCGTTCGCGGTCAAAGTGGGTGAGTCATGAGGCCAGCAGCCAGTAGCCTTTTTCATGTCGGCGATTTGGAATTTAGGCATTCAAATTTACATGCCACGTGGGGTCTAGGTCCTAAAATAAACGGGGCCGCGAATACACTGCGAACTGTACAGCAACAAAGCACCCCAACAATGATGGGGGATGACAACCAAACCCATTGCACCCCAACAACAGCTGCAGCAGACAGCAGTGTTGCTGCTGTACACGCGTTGGGCGATTGATCAATCATAACGATAAAGCAGTGGCAGCACACAATCCAAATTGGTCAAACCATGCACACACAAGCTCGAAGGTGCTGGCTGTTTAGCCCGCATCGTCACCGAACACAACGAACACAACACAGCAACAACAACGTGGTCATTCTCACCGTCCGGGGAAGTCAGCACTTGCAAGGGCCTAGCCCCACGGTTCGTATTCCGCGAGGAGAGGAGCGGGCCGCCATAAGCCTCCCTCGGTGAGCGCAGCGTGTCAAAAGGTGTTGTTGCCCTATGAGACCCTGTTCTTTGGTCAAGCCGGGGAATCTCCGGGCTTGGGAGTAAGAACGACTGGCATCCTCCCCAGAGGAGCTGGGCCACGGCCGCCAATCGCAACACTGACATTCCCATTTTGTTCCGGACCCGAGCCAGATCCGTGCTTCCCTTGTCTTGTAACTTTGAGTTGAAAGCGCTAGGTGTACATTGTGTTCAGTTGTTGTGGGAGTCGGAGGGGCCAGTGCCACGAAGTTCAATGAGGGGGGGGGTGCAGGAGCAGGTCGTATGAACAGCAAAATATCACATTTCTTAAAATTTTCTCGTAGGTAGGGGGGGGGACAATACATCGAAAACCCCTTGAGACGAATCCTTTTCAAAGTAAAAAACTTCAAAAACTTAAACTTTTTACCTTCGATGTTCCCTCGATGTTCGATGTTCCTCTCAAACCTCCACAACGTCATCAGAACGCAAACCGCTTACATCCCGTACCTACACGACGACCACCTACGAGTACGAGGTGCGATCACGAACACACATCACACGGCCACATCATCGCCCTTTGTTCCCCTCTACCGCCATCCTCGTATCCCCGTCCACATCTAGCACCTGCACTTTTCGCCCGAATCAAACTGCTGCTGTGTTGCGTGCGCTCACATCCCAACAACCCCCCGCACACAGCAGCGAGCAACACTTCGTACTCGAGTTTGAACATCAGTAAGCAATTGATGATGCTGTCCACCGAGATCTGGCATGGCCATGGGTTCAGTCTGGCCCCCCCACTTCTGCTGCTACAACAGAGTGTATAGCCGCGGTCGTTGATTCCGTTACTCAGATGCTGTTGAGTTGCGCTCCGAACACCCCGGGGATATCGCCTCTTGTCAGTTGCCTCGCGCGGTACAATACGGGAACGGGTCCTACAGCAGTATACGATATAATCTAGAACCAACAACAGCAGTCGTAGTAGCGGTAGTAGAACTGGCGCGTTGGCGAAGGAGGAGCGACAAGCGTGCTACCCCCTTCACAGCGGTAGCATACCTGGTTCTTGGCACGCTGTTATGCAGGGCTGGTCGCATGCTTACGAGTCCTCGTACCTTTCCAAGGATCCCAGCATGTATCTTAGGTGCCGCTCTATCCTGACTGCATGTGGTTTACGAATGTGCTGCCGTGTGCTGGCTTTTTGCTGGCATAGCCATAGGCTTACTTTTACACTTTTACCTTCTTCCTTCGTTCCTCCCCCGTCCTTGTCTCCTTGTTCTTCTCCCACCTTGTTCCTCTTCAACCATGTTCCTCTCCCACCTTGCTCCGTCTTGTATGTACACATATACGTATTGCTGTTTTCGCATCGTCATCATGCACGCCGCACGCGTGCATGCGTCTCGGTTTCGTGTTCCAAACCCACTCAGCAGCTCCGCGCAGACTCTTCTTGGGAGTGCCGACCATCTTGATACATCTACCTCCAGAAGCCGATGTCCGATTCAGTGCCGACAAAGACGGCCATTACGGCAGGCATCAGCCTCGCCGTAGCTGGCCTTGCGGTCGGGCTTGCGGGTCCCAAGTTGGCCGAGAAGATCATCAGCAAGATGAAGCCTGGGGGCAAGTTCACTGGGGTGAGTGAATGAGGCAAGGTGTGACGGACCGAGGGGTCCGATTTGCCGATTTTCGTTGCCTTCACCTCGTACGCAAAGGAGTGCAACCAGGGTAATAATTAGTGTTCCAGCGCGTGGTGCCGCCGGAGGCGAAAATTTTGGACATATATGCGTAAATTTACTCGAAATGTGTGTCTCATTCGCTCTTCTTACGCTATAGCAGGCGTGAGTCAGACTGGCTTAGAATGTCATGCAAAGAGCAAAGAAACAAGGACAGACGCTGCTGCACAAAACTGCATGCATACCTGATGAGTATACCATCAATACCTAAAGCGCTAACATGTCAGCGCGCAGATCAACGCTGGGGAATCTTCGAAATGTTGAAATCAATTGATTCGCCCCCTTATCATTTGATTATCATTCGAACCTCTTCCTCTATATTTGCGAGCCTTTGAAGCCTTATCTGATCGTCGGACACATAAAAACGTCATAAGTTTGAACTTGGTTCCCTAAAAAGGAAATCCACAGAGAAATTCAGCATGAAATTGTCGAAAAAATCACAAAAAAGGCCGCAAAAAAAAATTCCGCCTTCGGCGAAAACAGACCCAAAACATTTTCCCGCCTTCGGCGAATTTGGACCCGCACCTTTTTGGTGTGCGGCAAGCCGCACATCTACTCCCTTTCGTGGTGCGCTGCGCCGATTTCTCAGAAAAATGGTGCAACTGCGCAACATTTCACCGCCTATTTTTAACCCTGAGTGCAACTACTGCTGTATAGCAGTACGTACGTACCAGGTACCTGCTGTCACGTCGGACGATCACGATCTACGTACAGCAGTGGATCATCTACGTAAAGTAAAGTAAATCCTAACCTTACCGCTCTGGGGTGCTGTGCATGTTGTTGTAAAGTCATAGTACAGATCCAACCCAGGAAATATGTCCTATTAATACTCGTCGCAGAACATGCAGATTATTTGGCTCCCACCCGGCAACTACTTTTTTAGTAGATCATCGTACAGATCAGGGATCTACGAGTATATTCCCTGAAATACGAGTCTAGATCAAGTGGGAATACCTACAGTAGATAATCGATGATCTGTGCGAGGTGTACAACTATGTATCATATAATACCAAGAACCATTCTGCCCGGAAATGTAAGGACTGCTGTTTTGTGGGGAACATTCCGCAGTAACGTGTACCGTACATATTTTGTTGTTTTCCTGAGGGAGAGTTCAGAGATCAGAGATGCCAACAACGCGGGATAAATCTACTTGGCAATTCGTTCCGCGGGGTTTTTCGCGGGCCTTTGAGGTCATTTTTCCCTCGGGAAGGTCGGTAAATCGGTATATCTGGGGAGGCCTTTTTTGGTAGGGAAACAGGGATTCAGGGGGGGGGAACTCCGGGCCCTTTGTATCACACTTCTATCGCGACCAGTGCCATTCGGAAAACAACTGTTTTTGTTATATCTCAGAAACCACCACCACCACCACCAACAACAACAACAACAACAACAACAAACACAAGTGAGTAACTACGAGGATCTGCTCAATAGGCAAACCTGGCGGTACTCCGTGTCCCCGTACTCGTAGCAGTTGCCTTACAACCTACTAACTGCTTGTAATTCTCCGCGATTTCCCGTGCACGACGAGCGCTGCTGCAGGTAGCAAGTGGGTATCCAGTATACCGTATACCACCACTCTGTCCCGAAAGGCAAGCACAATAATATCCAATACAAACGGTGCTTATCTTTCGGGATTGAGTGGTACCTCGTAACACGCAAGATGACACACCTACGTACCTGTATCATGTTGTGTCACCTCCCAGTCACGCAGCAGTGGCGGTTGTTGTAACCGTCACTTTTTGTCGTCAGTGTTTTCCTCTATACTATAATCAAGTTAATCAAGCCCCAAGAGGGTTATACATCTAAAAGGCGTTCTCGGGCCAAACCTATCGACGGTCAGCTGAAATCTTTGATTTGCAGCCCTAACATAATTAGTCATGAACCAACCCCCCCCCTGAGTAGTGTATCCAATCCCCCGCGCTTTGTCCTCATCCTCCCCGAACACAACAAACAATTTGTTTCACCCTTACACTATTTAATACTGAAAAAAAAATGTCCGACACTAATTCCAAGTAGTCTGTCCCCCTAAAAAAGTGGTGGCACTGGCAGTTCTTAAGGGGTTCATTAATTAATATCGATGCGGATCTCTCCGTCCGTCGAAACCTCGCTCGCCTTTTAACAGATGAATAAGCCGACAGCAGGCGCGCGGACGGTGAAGGAGCTGCAGCGCGGCGACCACCCCATCCAGCTCTACTCCTTGGCGACACCGAACGGACAGAAGGTCACCGTGGCGCTCGAGGAGATGGGGCTTAAATACGATGCCTGGTACACCGACATCATGGCGGTAAGCCGTGCGTCACTCCTGGCATGCACCAAGGGATTAGGGTTTAGGTTTACTCGCTGCACGTAGGGTTTTGGTTGAGTTGGTAGGGGGTGAATTTTCCTGATATTTTCGAGTACAATCAGGTGGGAGTTTGAGGAAGTTTCGCGCGCTTTTTTGCGCGCGACTCTTACCTTCAACTGTTTGAGCACTGCGCTGCACAGAAACATATATCCAACTCTATTTCCAAGTAGTTCGTCCCCTAACCAGGGGTGCATTCCTTTTTATTTTGCCTACTAAAATGAGTGTAGGGCGCACCCTCACCTGCGTTACATAATAATTTCAGCCTTGCCCAGAGTAAGAGCTTGTTTGTTTCTTGAATGGTGTCACGCGTGTTTCTGCTGTAATGGGGGCAATTAGCCGTAACTGCCATACTATTGATCTATTGATTTGGTTGGTTGGTCACCGCTCCCTGACCCAGAGCCTAGAGCCCAATGTTGCCCCGCTGCTTGATGTGGTCGATGCCGAAGTGCTGTTTCGTCGTGGTTTCGCTCTTGCGTCTCAAAGGGGTTTGGGTGTATTTGCCTGCGGTATATATGTATCATACATAGGTGTCACAAACCGTTGTGTGCGCGTAGAAATCCTTTTATTTTTACAGTCGTTGTCCTTGCCTGTCGTTGCCTCTACCGTAGATCATGATCATGATCTATTTTGAAGATCATGTAGATAAATCTCGTAGATTTCCCGTTGTGATTTGTATGTTATGCAGGAGCCGTATCGTACATATTCCACCCGGCCAACATGTTGTGCAAAGACCCGTGACATGCGAATCCTACCCTGCAACCATAAACGACAGCAGTAGATCGTGCAGATCGTACGCATGATGAATGTATCTGCCCCGAAATATCTACTATTAATATTGTAGATCATGTTATGGGATCTAATTATCTGGTCTGTCCGATCTGTGCTGGATGTTGTATGTTGTGCGGCGCGACAGGGGGACCAATTCACCTCAGGATTTGTCGAAATCAACCCCAACTCCAAGATCCCGGCTCTAGTGCACCGTGACGCTCCAGGTGGCAAGGTATGTCACTGCTGTTGTTGCTGCTCTTCATTCGGTGTATACCCTGTTGCTACTACAGTAGGTATTAATCATGTAGCGGTACAAGCGGTGGTGTGTTCGTTGTTGGTTGGGGGGGGTGGAGGGGGTACTTGTGCCGTGCATGCCCGTAGTCGTATGGAGAGTATAGTGCCCACGCGTACGGACAGATGCACAACATACTGTATGTAGTCTAGGTCCCGTACGTAGATCGTTGCTGCCATTACTATACCAGGTGCAGTTTAGCAGTATATCAGGGGTAAGGTGTTCGTTGTTCGTTGGTGGGGGAGAAAAGTGTAGTTTAGTAGGTGTGGACGGATCACGATCGTACGTGTATTTTCCGTCGTGAGATATTGCGGGAGGGAATTATATAGTTATCAGAGCGTTTTCGTTAATGGGGTATATACGACATGGAGTGATTGATTGGTTGATTGATTGTTTGATTGATTGATTGTTTCCATCCAGTTGCTGCCGGTACTCGCGGCGTCCAAAAACCGAGTGTTGGTGCACACCTGGCATGTACCGCTCTTCCCGGAAAAAAGCAAGAATCGTTTGGGTATTCATGCTACTACCCAAAACATTCGACATGTGTCCAATGGTTCAAGAAACTAACTATGTTCAATGGTTTAAGAAACTAACTATTGCCAACTATTATTCCGGGGCGGGCTATTGTAGTAAGATAAGTCAGAACCCATGATGGATCCAAAACCCGTGCACCCCCCATGTTTACGCACCATATTTGGTTCTGATCATTATTACGAGGGACCATAGTAAATAAGACCTACAAGCAGTACACACAAAACCTACGTACCTGGTATATATTTCCCGATTTTTACGAACAATATGTGGTTCTATTTACTACGGTTTTGGTACTACTGTACGGTCCCTCGTACTGTAGTATGTCCCCCCGTAATATTGAAGGTTCTTTTTCAGCCGTTCGCCCGCAAGAAAAACAGCGCCAGACAAAAGATGCAACAAGAAACCAAGTCCCTGGGAAATGGTGCAGGGTCGTCGAGAGGAGGGGGTGGTTTCCGTTTTGTTGAGGGTTGAAAATTATTGCAAGATGCCCGTATGTTTTTACTTATTTTCCGAAGAGTTTACTCTTTAAGGTAATCCACTGCGGCTTTCAAATTTCGCTAAAAAGAGTGAAAGTTGAACTCAAGTGATTTCTTGAAATTTGAAACCAAATGATTTCTTGAAACTTGAAATCAAGTAACTTTATGAAGCCCATGATCAAGTGATATTTTGCGGGCACTTTTTTTAGTTGCGATTTAGAAATTTCTTAGAAAATTCCAGGGCGATGGGCGAAATCACCCCGCACACAAGAAGCCCACAGCACGCACACCCACCCGCATCAATCACGCCACAGGCATGCGACGATATACCTTCGACCTAGACATAGACTCAGCCCACGACTTACCCACTTCGTACCGGGCAAGGTCAGCAAATATACATAGCTGCCTCACAGTTATCTTCGCGATCCGTAGTCTAGGTGGCGAGTGTGTGCGGGTCGGTGCTCTAGGAAGTAGAGACGCGCTATGGCAAGTCGTATCGTATACGTACCTGACGATGGTATACTGATGGTGTATCACACCGTCGAGCTCTATCTTAGAGCTGATAACACGAGTCCCCCATCGTAGAGGCTGTATTTTCTAGTACAGCATGTAAGACGAGTACCGTAGTTACGTTTCGACGAATCAATTGATAACATGTTACGGTTCAACAGTGTAGAGGTTGTGCCGCTCTATCTATGGATTTGAAATTTGAAATTTCCACATGATGCGTACGAGTAGCATCGCCGGGAGATACCAGGTATCAGTCAGCGTATTGTACGCCGAAACACAACACGTCATACACCCACACACGATGGCATCCACGAGATATACCAGGTACCACGACTCGTATTGCCAAGTATGTATGTGCAGGTACGAGTACACGAGTACATAAGACAGCAGTCGTACACCCCACCACACGATAGCTTCCGCGAGAGCATGATCGCGTCGACATCGATACCTGGCAATCTGGTAGTTGGGACCCTGTGTATGTGACTCCACGGCTCGTCGAGCATCCTCTAATACCTTAGTCAGCAGTAGTGGTATAATACTAGTCACAGCAGTAGTACGTGTCAAAAGTTTTCACTGCATGCACCACTTGATAAGACCGTCCACCATGTTGCAGTGTGCGTTTTGGTCTGTCTGGTGCTACTTGTGACGGATGCTGATTGCACACGAGTATGTATGCATGTCCGATCTGTTGTAAGAACACGTATGACCCGCGTTTCGCTGCATCGGCGGACACGGCTGCGTGGAAGGTATACATATCTGATTTGCTGTATGCTCGTATTATATGTATGGTCCGCCTTTCGCTCAGAGCTGGTGCAGCAGCGGCATCGGGTAAAATAGGGGGTTCGACACAGATAATGGGACGTTTTCAACGCATGCACCACTTGATAAGACCGCCCGCCATTGCAGTGTGCGTTTTGATCTGTCTGGTGCTACTCGTGACGGATGCTGATTGTACGAGTATGCATATATGATCTGTTGTATTAATACGTATGGTCCACGTTTCGCTGCATCGGCGGACACGGCTGCGTGGAAGGTATCTATACTTCGATTTATCTGATTTTCTGTGTGCTCGTATGTATGGTCCGCCGTTCGCCCAGAGCTGGTGCAGCAGCGGCATCGGCGGATAAATCGACCGCTCGGCAAGCACGCACACTGGATGCAGCAGTGTAATAGCAACTGTCTTGCTGTCGTTCGTTTAAAACAAAAACCACTCTTTGGAAGCAGCCAAGCCCCCCCCCCCCCCCTGGCCATCTACATATATACCTGGTATAATAGTTGGTTTTGGTTTTGGAGACCATTTTCTTTTTTTCAAGATGATACTTGAGTGTAGTTGCTGATCTTCGCATTTTCCTCGCCCGCCCCCCCACTCCCCGTCCGACAAACGCCTCGGCCAGCCTCTTCATCTGTTCGAGACAGGCAACATCCTGCTGTACCTTGCCGAGCTCACCGGCAAGTTCCTCCCGACCGACCCTGCCAAGAAGGCTGAGTGCCTCAACTGGCTCTTCTTCAACGTGAGCAGCCGTTCTTGTTGCTGGCGGTGGTGGTATTGGTGGTGATGATGGTGTTGGTGGTGGTGAAGGTGGCGATGCTATTGTTGTTGGGGGTGGTGGGGGTTTTGGTGTTGGTGATGTTGTTGGTGGTGATGGTGGCTTTCACGGTCAGAATTGGGATACCAACCCCCCCCTCCCCTGGAAGTAGCCACACCAGAAATCAAAGCAATTCATTGGAGGCTGTCGTCCGTATGCAAGTCCGTCTCTCAAACGGTTCTTAGTAGGACGCAGCTCACACTTTATGCGACTCGCCCAACACCTCGCGGCGCTTCGCGCTTGGTGCAAGCAATGTCTGCCTGGTTGCTGAAAACCCAACGTGCTCCGTCCCGGCATTGTAGGGATGCGAGGGTCTAAGGTCATACGACTACGGCCGTGCACGACGTGAGTACGCCCCCACCCCCCACACCCGCTGAAGCGAAATTGGCAGCACTACAGTGGCTAAAAAAAGCACATTGGACTAATACCGAGTTGTTATCCCTATTGTCTGCTCCGCATCCTTGGTAAGGCACTCGCGGTGTGCAGAGCTTTTGCTTTGTTGCAGGTTGCATCACACCCAGTATTGAAATAGGCTTAATTCATGTCTTCGGGAGAGAGCTATGTACTCGAACCTCTTTCCTCAAGTCGCTTTTCGCTTCGAAGCTGCTCGCTGTTGTCCCTGCCGCATGCATGCGCGTGTTCTATTTGTTGTTTCGGAGTGATAAAGTAAAGGGTACTACTCCTTCGATATTGGAGCATATTCGATTCAAAATTGGACTGGAGCACGTACTACTGTATTCGTATCGGTGTGCAGTACATTATCGGAGGGAAAACTATTACGGGGGACCTTGTTATAGAGTAAAGATATAGGACCAAATATTGTCAGTAAAAATAGGGAAATATGTTCTCGTATATGTGTTTGTGTATCTTACTGTAGATCCTACTTGTTATGGTTCCCTGTAATATATAATGATGTGTGCAATATACTTTTGACGTTTTTTGTACGCCGATCAGATCGGAGAGGCGCTCTTCGGACTAGTTCGGTCCTACTGTCACGTCGGACAGCGCCGTATCGGTGAAGATCGACTACGCTGTGACCAGGTATGTGTCTTGTGTTGTCTTCCTCGTGAACCCTGTTTTCACCTTTTTTACTGTGTACTGCACAATGTAACCAACACTAGTTTGAAGCATTTTTCACGTTAACCCTTGAACCTACTAATACCTAGCCGGGAAGCCCAGCCAACCCACAGCCCTACCCGGCAAGCGGCTTACTCGTCGCGAGCGTGTTCACACCCCAAGTAAGCCGCCTTCACAATACTACTCGTGGTGGCTAAACAAATCACGTATAATAATGAGCCGGCAAACATTGAGGGCTCAGGCAACTATTATTACTATTAATGGACTGGTTCAGTAGGGTAAAATAGGGTTGCCAAGGGAGGAAGGTGCAAGTAGGAGCCTTCAAAAAGGGAAAATGGGATACATCTGTTAGTAATTCAGAGTGACAGAAGAGGGACTACTGCTGCGGTATTAGACGGTGTTCGATTCAAGTAGGAATGGAACATGTACGACACATTGTCGGAAGGCAAAATTAATAGAAAAATCAATATTTGGTTCGTGGTTATCCTTGTATTAAATGGTAACACAGAACTTGACGCACAGGCGAATATTGAGAGTCCAACGTCCTAGGAGCTGCTGGTGTAATCCGTATGCGTCCTTGTACCAAGTGTTCCCTGTGGCCTACACTCACAGCGGGTTTCCTAATGATAATACAGCTTGTTTTTTCTTTGTTTCGCTCGCGGTGGCTGCGGGAGGGGGGTGATGATTCGGTCCAACTCAACATACTTATTCCATCGACGCGCACCGCGCGATGGGCGCTCCTTGGATCCATTGTTGCCCATACATACGCTTTCAGGAGGTTTCCTATTGACAATCGGCTTTTTTTCGTTCGCTCGTGTTTGTTCACTCGTTCGTTCGCTCGCGGTGGCGGCGGCGCCTCGGGGGGGGGGGGGGGGTCACTTCGATTATGAACTGCAGGTACTCCACCGAAGTACAGCGCGCGATGGACGTGCTTGACAAGCAGCTGGAGAGTAAAAGCTACCTCTGCGGGGAGGAGTGCACTATCGCCGACATGGCTTGGCTCCCATGGGTCCGGTAAGTGTTTGTCTTATTTTGAAAGAAGCGTATAGCATCAGCCGCCGACTTGAACGTGAACTTACATTTAGAAGCAAAACATCAGCCGCCGACCTAAACGTGAACTTATAATATGAAGCATACTTGGCATACCATCAGCCGCGGACTTAAACGTGAACTTATAGATGAAAGTACTGAGTATAGTACATCAAGCCGCCGACTTGAACGTGAACTTATAAAATAAGAAGAAAAATAACACCAGCCGCCGACTTGAACGTGAAGTTCTAATAGCTGGAAGGTGTTTCGGCCGATCGCCCGGCAAGACAAAACACCACCAGACCTCCGGTGGGGACGGACACCAAGAAGACATGTTTATGTACGCTGCTGTCAAACGCGTTCTTCGTAACCGCGTGCCTATACCGTGGGTCGTCAAGGAGAAGGTGGAGATAATATACACTCGTACCACCACGTTACCAAATATACACACACAAGTAGAGCCAGTACCTGTCGTCAAAGGCCCATCATGAACACCACACAGGAGTGAGCCGTACCTTTCTGTCACGCTCCACCCTCACATGTATACGGGCAGTATCTTATCATCAAAGCCCGGGTCGCATCATCATTATCGCCGACTGCTCCCAGGAGGGAGACAGCAACCCACGCGAGGCATCATCTCAGATCATGATGCCTCGCCAACCATATAAACCCCAATCTCCGTAGACCAGTATGAAACCGCCACATATCGGGAAACCAGTATCGAGCAACCGCATACCACAACAAGACACAATGATAATCCCGTCGGCAATTTTTCGTCACCAGATTGTACCTTAAAGTACGTCGTACGTCATTATGACGCATGCTACTAGGTAGAAATGCACCATTTTTTTCTGGTGGTCCACTTGAGGGCTCTATACTAATAAAGTCAAAACCTGTTTCGGAAATGAAGCTGCCCGATGACCACGATAACTCAAAAGGATCTAGGAAATACAAGATCATGGAATTAAGGGCCCGAATTAACGAGTATAAAATAATTCAATTTGGAAAAAATAAAATTCAAATTCGCTTTTCATTGGTCAACACACGCACCAGCACCAAATATTATCCCCAATCCTAATCTTTGGTGCTGGTGGTGTGTTGACCAATGAAAAGCGGATTTGATTTTTTTTTTTCCAAATTGTTTTTTTCTTCTTCGTTAAAACGGGCCCTAAGAACGAAATTCCACTGATTTTGGGTTAAGAGCCCTCGTTTCAGAATTTTTTCAGCCAAAAATGCTACCTCTATCGTAGNTATAATAATGAGCCGGCAAACATTGAGGGCTCAGGCAACTATTATTACTATTAATGGACTGGTTCAGTAGGGTAAAATAGGGTTGCCAAGGGAGGAAGGTGCAAGTAGGAGCCTTCAAAAAGGGAAAATGGGATACATCTGTTGGTAATTCAGAGTGACAGAAGAGGGACTACTGCTGCGGTATTAGACGGTGTTCGATTCAAGTAGGAATGGAACATGTACGACACATTGTCGGAAGGCAAAATTAATAGAAAAATCAATATTTGGTTCGTGGTTATCCTTCTATTAAATGGTAACACAGAACTTGACGCACAGGCGAATATTGAGAGTCCAACGTCCTAGGAGCTGCTGGTGTAATCCGTATGCGTCCTTGTACCAAGTGTTCCCTGTGGCCTACACTCACAGCGGGTTTCCTAATGATAATACAGCTTGTTTTTTCTTCGTTTCGCTCGCGGTGGCGGCGGGAGGGAGGTGATGATTCGGTCCAACTCAACATACTTATTCCATCGACGTGCACCGCGCGATGGGCGCTCCTTGAATCCATTGTTGCCCATGCATACGCTTTCAGGAGGTTTCCTATTGACAATCGGCTTTTTTTCGTTCGCTCGTGTTTGTTCACTCGCTCGTTCGCTCGCGGTGGCGGCGGCGCCTCGGGGGGGGGGTGGGGGTCACTTCGATGATGAACTGCAGGTACTCCACCGAAGTACAGCGCGCGATGGACGTGCTTGACAAGCAGCTGGAGAGTAAAAGCTACCTCTGCGGGGAGGAGTGCACTATCGCCGACATGGCTTGGCTCCCATGGGTCCGGTAAGTGTTTGTCTTATTTTGAAAGAAGCGTATAGCATCAGCCGCCGACTTGAACGTGAACTTACATTTAGAAGCAAAACATCAGCCGCCGACCTAAACGTGAACTTATAATATGAAGCATACTTGGCATACCATCAGCCGCGGACTTAAACGTGAACTTATGATGAGAAGTACTGGTATATGACATCAGCCGCCGACTTGAACGTGAACTTAATAAAATAAGAAGAAAATAACACCAGCCGCCGACTTGAACACGTGAGTTCTATAGCCTGGAAGGTGTATTCGGCCGATCGCCCGGCAAGACAAAACACCACCAGACCTCCGGTGGGGACGGACACCAAGAAGACATGTTTATGTACGCTGCTGTCAAACGCGTTCTTCGTAACCGCGTGCCTATACCGTGGGTCGTCAAGGAGAAGGTGGTGGATAATATACACTCGTACCACCACGTTATCAAATATACACACACAAGTAGAGCCAGTACCTGTCGTCAAAGGCCCATCATGAACACCACACAGGAGTGAGCCGTACCTTTCTGTCACGTCCACCCTCACATGTATACGGGCAGTATCTTATCATCAAAGCCCGGGTCGCATCATCATTATCGCGACTGCTCCCAGGAGGGAGACAGCAACCCACGCGAGGCATCATCTCAGATCATGATGCCTCGCCACACCATATAAACCCCAATCTCCGTAGACCAGTATGAAACCGCCACATATCGGGAAACCAGTATCGAGCAACCGCATACCACAAACAAGACACAATGATAACCCCGTCGGCAATTTTTCGTACACCAGATTGTACCTTAAAGTACGTCGTACGTATTAGACGCATGCTACGGTAGAGATGCACCAACTTGTTTCGGAGGTTCCGCACTTGAGGAGCTCTATACTAATACCAAGTAAAATAAACTGCTTTCGAGAAACGTGAAAGCGCAACTCGATGACCAATATCATGGTCTAGGAGAATACAAAGACATGGCAATATAAGGGCCCGAATTAACGAGTATAAAATAAATTCAATTTGGAAAAAATAAAATTCAAATTCGCTTTTCATTGGTCAACACACGCACCAGCACCAAATATTATAGCCCCATCTAATCTTTGGTGCTGGTGCGTGTGTTGACCAATGAAAAGCGGATTTGATTTTTTTTTTTTCCAAATCGTTTTTTTTTCTTCTTCGTTAAAACGGGCCCTAAGAACGAAATTCCACTGATTTTGGGTTAAAGAGCCCCGTGATTTCAGAAAACGTTTCAGCCAAAAACTGCTACCTCTATTGTAGCACGCGTCATTATAATAGTGGTAATAGTGGTAATAGTCACATAATTCTTACGAGCGAAGCACTTTGCTTATACGTACACACTGCCGCCTAGCATGTAGGGCGCCGTTTTGAGCTGTGGGTGACGCTGAAGATCCGCCATGTAGAACCCCCGTGTAAACGTAGCGATTACCTGGTAAGGGATGAGTGAGTGCGATATATTGTGTCCGTGCGACATACGATGCCCTTTATGCCATTTTGGGACCCCCATGTACAGCGATTAAGGGGTAAGAGTGATCTATTGTGTGCGTGCGAGATCCGCGCGTCTTGGACACTCCCTTGAATTTTGGGTCCCGACATTGAAAGCTTCACCCCCTAACGTCTATGTCTGAAGGGGAGGGGGGGGGGGGTGGGGAACTAAGCTGTGAGATCGCAAGATTTCTTTTAAAACAAAATAGTTATATTTCCAAGCTTGGTGGGATACTTGGATCGATACTAAGTATTACGTGGAGACAAAGTAATCAGAACCAAAAGTGGTGTGTACACATAACGTTTTTTTGGGACTGTCGCATGTTATGAATGCTATAGCCCCTGGTTACAGCAGCCTGCGTTGCTTCCTGTGGCCGTGCGGTGGTAGAGTAGTCGATTTAGTTTTTCGGCATTATGTTTCCCACTCAAGCCACAAAGGGGCTTAAAGAGAACGCTAGGGCTCTCTATGTAGACCCTCCGCATGTAAAGTTGAGTAAATAACGTATCGGTAGTTTGCCATGACAAAACCTGTGGTTTCGTGTCGGGACGTGATGACAGTAGAGTCTCTACTGTAGGGAGGCTGAGCGAACAGGAGGACTCGCTCTCGACGACGGAACCCCACGATTCTTGATATTGCTGTATTGATGATGCAAGTATTATGCGTGACAGCACCTAAGAGATGGGGAGTATCGAATTTTGGCTCAGCTTTTGCAACGAAACATATTTGAAAAACAAACCAAAAATCACTCTATTACGTAGACGGGGTATTTTACTCGCGTGTCGGTTGTTGCCGCGACACACAAAATCGAACCGCCCCACACCAAACCAAAAACAATACCAAAGCCAAAACCAAAACCAAATATAAAATATAAAATGCCAAATCTAACCTAACCAAACCTAACCAAACCAAACCTAAGGGCCCAAACCTAACCCAAACCTAACCAAACCTAACCAAACCAAACCTAACCTAACTTAACCTAACCAAGCCAAACCAAACCTAACCTAACCACAAACCAAACCCAACGAAACAAAACAAACGAAGGTGCCTGGACGTGTTCTACAAGGCGTACGAGACGCTTGAGCTGGCGAGCTACAAGAACGTCGCGGCCTGGCGGGAAAGGATGGAGGCGCGGCCTGCGACAGCCAAGGGCCTGAAAATCAACTCCGACGCCGACGGGGGAATCTACCGAAACTACAGCTCCTAAAGAGTACTCAAAAGAGGGGTGGAAACCCATCCAGTAGGCGTTTTCTTGCTTGGTTTCCCCAAAAAATATTTTTTCAGTAGCTGTTTGTGAGAGGAAGATCAATTAAACTACGTACAGCTCCTGAAAGTCACCCAGAGGGGTAGAAAAACGACTAATACTTGTATACGAAGTATATGATATTTCCTTTCTTGGTGGGTTCTCCGGGTTTTCTTATGTCCGTATTATATTATACGTATCATAGCTGTTTGTGAGATATCGGCATGAGAGGTTGTTACGTTGTTGGGCGGTTAAACACGATAATGTTTTGACCACTCCGGCAGGACCGCTTGGGTATATACAGCAGTAGTACTCGTAGTGGTCCCTCTTTAGTGCCGGTTAAGTAGTGCCGGCTGCCCGCGATAGTGCCGGTGGAGTTCCTTGGCACAGATGAGTTTAACCACAGTGTGCGGAGTAGTGCCGGTTGCAGCTATTGTATACAGCAGTGCCGGTATTGTTGGCTGGCGCATACCGGTTCTAAGGAGGGACCATTACCGTATAGTGAAATTGATACCCGGGCGGTCCTTATTTTTTTCGGACAAAACGGTTTATATGTATTATTACGTACATGGAGTACGTTTCTCTGCGTTCTCCTGTTGATCCTGCTAAGATTAACTCCTGGAGATTGGCTTGCTGTGTTCGTACTCGGCACGATCTGGGTTGAATTTTGTTTTGCTGGCGAGTGGGCGGGCTGCGGGAAATCCTCCAGTTTTTGTTTTCTGACTTTTGACGTCGGCGGCTGATGTTATGCATCTATGGTAGTAGAGTTGACTCTCTGAACGGAATTGTAATGGACGATTTCGGTGTTAATATTGACACCAAAAACGGGTCCTTCCATTTCCGGACAGCGTGTAGTAGCATCAGGAGGAAAACTGACGAAAAAAAACGTATCGACCGATTCTGCCGTATTTTAAGCTGGCGCGTTTTTTGTCGTAATTTTCATTACGAATAAAGCTGGTATAACCACTTTGGGCGTAAATATACGGACTTTTTTTGTCTTGACATTAATGACTAAAAGGTCCGTATATTTCCGTCCATAGTGTTATCGTATTATACGAGTACATATAATATACCTGGTATATATATTTTTTTCCGGATGTAAATATCTCGATGCCTGTTTTCGTGAGATCGTTGTCACTACGAGTTGAAGCAACAGGGCTGTAACATGTTTTTGTTGTTGGGTAACTTCAGGGGCGCTCATTTCGGGTTGTGGTCGCGGCAGGTATTGGCGTCGGGGTGCTTATGCCTCGTCGTGACGGGGTCATTTTTATGCTGGGCTTTTCGCGGTGTACGTATGTACGTACATACGATTTTTGTTGTGTGGTAAAATTTGCTATTAAGGTCAAAACACTATTATAAAGCGAAGTTGATTACTAACATTAAGACAAATGTTCGGGGGGGAGGGTGGTGCCCGCGCGACCAGGAGGACTCGGGTCTCGATGACGGGACCCCAATATTTATGAAGTAGTAGGTGGCCCCTTTTAAGGGACCCTATGATAGCGCGTTCGGGGTTGGAGGTCCCTTATAATCAGTAGTGGGCTAAAACGGTGCGCATAATTTTGAGGTCCCTAATATACCGTTTTCCCTTGTCGCGGGCTCCCTTAAAAAGGGCTACCTGCTGTATTGGTGTTTGGATTGATGAAGTCCACGTCAGCACTCAAGAAGCTGAGAGTTTCGAATTTTGGCTCAGCTTTTGCACGGAGCGAAAAATATTTTGAAAACATTAAATGCCTTTCGTGCCTGGTACTTGATACTTTTACTCTCTGTGCATGCTTCGTTTTGGTTTGGTTGGTGGAAATGAGTGGGCGGCGTCGTGGGTACACGAGTTCGTCACTCCTCCTGCGAGATTTTGGTGCTAGTGTATGACTCGTGTTATGGTATCCCTGTTTCCCCTATATTGTTGTGGAGGCGTTACACATGTACTGTCCTATGTTTCCTCTTTGAAGAGCAATGCTTGACCTCTCGCTCAGAAGCTCTTTAGAGGCAAAAAAACGCTATTAATACTATGAACCCCAACTCGTGTGAGTGATGAAGAGTAACCAGAGTGAGCCTGCACAGTAGTCGGGCTTGCCTCATACCTCATACTGCCTACTCTACTGCTGATACCGTAGCCGCAATAAGGCCGCGTGTTCGTAACATTTAGTGTCGTCGGCAGGACACCAACCTGCGCGTGAAATCATGATGGATTGGCCGCGTGCATTATGGTACTGCTGGAATGATGTGGAATCACTTGGTAAATACCTGGTATCAGGTATTTGGATCGTATTGGTATTACTTGGAAGGCGTATCTCAGATGGGAACCAGCCGGTTAGCACGGTATTCTTAGAAACCGTGCTGGAGGGGTGTTGCGGCGGAATGGATACGTAACGTAAAATACGTACGTAACGGAATGCTCCTAGATCGGTGCAACTCCCTATCAGTTCAGAGAGAGCACCGCTCTTGGGTAGTCAAAAAAKCCAACCCAAAAACACACAATACCATTGAGGGAAAAATGGAAGAMAGACTTGTGCTGACGGACTTGAGTCACCAGCGAGATTGAGTGATGCGAGCGTTAACAGAAGGTCATTGTCGAAGGTTTGATACGGAGATCTGTTGGTGTAGCACTGGAAGAGGATCGAGAGAGGAGTTAGCAGAGAGAAGACTGGTACTTTGCAGGAAGCTGTTGAGACAAGCGAGGCAGACAACCTGAAAGCATCTCGTACGGAAAGGAAACGAACTACGAAGCGGTAGAGAGACTAGGGCAGGTGGATCTGGAGACCAGGGTGCGTACGTCTAAAACACCTATCCATTCCGTTCCTACACCAGTGCATCAAAGTACCGCGCAAAGGCAGCAGACGAACGAATGCTGACTTATGTCCCGAGCTTGCCGAAGACGACACAGGAACACGACACGACTGGTAAAGCCGCAGTGGGTCGTTCAGCTCAACCCCCTGGCCGAGTGGTACGATGACATCTCTTCTCTCATTGCCTGAGGCCTGCGGGCATGTCCCGCTTCTTACCAACAACCCTGGCGGCAAAACTTCTCTTCCGTTTTTTAGGCTGAGGTCCTGCCGAGACCGCCAATGTGAGGAACTAGTGTAAAAGGGGCAGGGTAATCCCTAGGCCAGGGTCAGCCCATTTAATCGCGAACGGTATCGGGTTCTTACTTCTTGTTGTTGTGGGTCCTAGGAGATGTTAGAGCAGCTTTCACTGATCCTCTTTGCCAGTGATGAAAGACTGAGCCAAACCCACGAGGGAAGGGGGCATCTTGGGGATACCCCTCTTGTTTA
>MEHQ01003329.1:0-33988 GCA_008828725.1 Saccharina japonica
GACAGGCTATATTTTTATTTTATTTATTTTTGCATCCCCTTCTCACTTCTGTCTGTCTCCCTCCCCTATTAATAGTCGTAACTCAGATCCGGGGTCACAAAAGTAGGCTCCTCGCCCTCCTCCCCCACTACGGCTGCGGAGAACTTGCAGAACTTGCACGTACGTGCGAGTCTAACGAATCTGCACGTACATTCAATACGGTTATTATATGTATAGCAGGAGTTGTTGTAGATATGTATGGCCTACATGGGTACCAAACGGGATCGAGGTGCCAGGTGGGCCTCCGGCGGCTCCTACGGAGGGCTAATTATATATCTGCACCTTGTGGGTGGGAGCAGGGTGCCAAATGGGATCAGATCCGGGTGGGATCAGGTCCGGGTGGGAGCGATGAAGGGTAAAGATGGTCCAAAAGTACGTGCAGTTCTAACAGCCCACAGCACGTACGTGCAATTATACGGCTGGTGCCCCCACTACGGTTCTTGCCTTGATTTTTATCGCGCAGCCTTCCCAACGCTCGTCGATCTTCATCGAATTTCGCGCTTTCAGCTATAATAATAATAATAGTCGAGTTTTGGTGGATGAGATTGAAGGATGTTGGATGTGGTATACCTAGCCTTCCATTTGCGTCACATCGGTTTTGGTTTGTCGCATGATACTGCTACGCTTTTGATCTGGAGAGTTCTTCACTTTTGTTCCCTGAGTCGTTTTTGGAACAACACTACACATTGTCGGATGGCAAGCATAATAATAATAGTCGAGATACTGTGTGCGGGTTCCGCGGTAAAGAGTAATAATATCGAGGGGGGTTGGTTGTGAAATGTTGCTACCAACCTACCCCTAACCCCCCCAAATTTAATCACGTGCCAATAAGGCCTCTAGTACACCGCTTGCGAAGTTTGAGAGCAAACGCGTTAGTTGGTGCCCGGGTTTCAATGGATTGAACAGGCTCCTTATAGGATCGAAGCGAAAACGCAATAAATAGGGGATGATCCGGAAAAATCTCCCCCCTCTGAACCAGCTTCGATCGAGCTAACAACGCATTCCACCTGTAGGGTAATTTTGGGGTGGGGATCTCGAATCCAATGTCAAACTTTTGCTAGTCATCGATGCTATCATGATACAGCTGTCCAAAAAAAGCAAAAAGCGGGGATGGTATTGAAATATCCCCTCCCCGGGAATGTGTTCCACATGTTGATTTAAGCTCCAGAGACATTAACCCAAGGAAGGGTAATTTTGGGTCGGGGATAACGAATATATCAATCATCAGAATACCCTAGTTCGGCAATGCAATCGATTTATAGGTAAGGTGTACAAAGGCTGGGCTTTTACTAGCCATTTGAAGATTTCTGAGAAATTTGAAATTCGGATCCTGGCATCAGTTTTTGTAGGAGCAAGTTTCTGAGTGGCTCTGCCCCCCCTAAATCGACCAAGCGGAGTCGAGATGGAGCAAATTCCGAAAAAAAACGCTCGAGAATACGAAAAAAAAAAAAATCGAGCCGGAGGGAGACGGGTTTTTTTTCGGAATTGATTTTAAACGTCTTTTTTGGGTGTTTTATAAATAACGAGTAAAAATAAACGAAATTTTGATATTATTTTTTTTCGAGGAAGGGTGAGCAATTCCCCTTTACCGCGGAACCCGCCATTGACGAGAGCATGCACTCGGGGGGGCTCGAACTCACGACCTTAACGCTAACAAGCGTCGTGGTTACCTGCTAGCCCACACCGGGGCGATAGAGGGTACCGAAAGCTGAAATGACTGGTGGTATACTCAGAGATGCTACGAGTATATACTATTGGTACTTTTTGACGTCATTTGAAAACCTGTTTTGCGGACCAGCTCTCGTAGGGTAAAAAGGAGTACGTATACTGCAGCGCAGCATACTGCTGTTGTAGTAGTACGAGTAGTAGTCCAGGACACCTACAAATGAAAAACAACAGGAAATCTGGCCCAGGCTGGGTTTGTTTCTGCTTTGTTGAGAGAGGGTGCTTTCTCCACTAATAATTTCTAATTTCAAGATAACGACTCTTGGATTTCTTATTTTAGTTATTTCTTTTATATCTCAGCCTGGTTTTCTTCTTTCTTATTAGCCTGCTTCTTAATTATTATGAATACGTACGTAGGTGTCCCTGTACTCCGTGTGTGTGTTCTTCACATGATTAAATCTTTCCGTGCCTACCCGTCGACATCCAGCACACCCAGTGCTGTCCGTGCCGATTCACAAAACTACGACACAAAGATACTACGCCCAGTGCAGTAAGCAGAGCAGGCAATGCAATGCCACAAACGACAGGCAAGAGCTACGCTGCTAGCAATCCAGGTGCATGCAAGAGAAAAAAAGAGAAAAAAAGAGAAAAAAGCGAAAAAAGCGAAAAGGAAAAATAAGAAAAAGTAAAAACATACTGAAGCAAATCAACAACTACTGCTGCTGTACGAGTATATACTAAAAATTCATGGAAATTAATATGCCGCCTCTATATGATACCTCTGATGGTGATGAGTCATCCGAGTGAAAAATCTGAAGAAAAAAAAAACACGAAACAAAAAAATTAAAAAAAATCGTTTTTTTGTTCGTTTTTTTTTTAAATTTCAAAATTTTCGTGCGGGGGCGAGATCTGATCCAGAAAATGATGTCACGCAAACCAACTTCGGCCGAACAACTTCGGAACTTTTCAAAGTTCGCGATCAGCAACATGTCAGATGATGCGGTAAAAAGTAATTAGTGCGGCGGATACTGCTATCAATCACCCCCACAACACCACCACCACCTCCACCACCACCCCCACCACCATCACCACCACCACCACCCCATCCTCTAGGTCACCGTCACCAACTCCTACAGCAGTCGAGCTAGCGCCCACGTTCTTCCTCTTGGAGATAAAGCACCTCACGGCAGGGGCAGCTTGATAGGCTGAGTGAGCATCGCAGCAGCAGCAGCAGCAGTTCCCACGAGCATCATGTCAGCCGCTGTCTCGGATTGGAAGAAATGTGAGGGGAAATGTTTTGTCTGCCTTGTCTTGGTTTTAGTGTGGAAAGGAGGGCTTCGACGTTCGAAACACGCGCCGACAACAAGCGAGTGCGTGCTCGCCGTACGCTTTGGAACACAATTGAGTACGAACTCCAGCAGCAGCAGCAGCAGCAACAACAGCAGTAGTATCAGCAGCGGTCATGTTTATCGCAGCTCGCAAGCAGCCGTGCGAGAGGTTGTGTCTTGACTGCTGGGCCACCCGGCAAGCACTGCCTGCTGATGTATACCACCCAGGTTGCAAACTGATCCCGCGCCTTATTTATAAAACACCATGCTGAAAACACCATGCTGAAAACATGTTTCCAGCGGCATATTTCCAGCTGGAAGACGTTACATCACGCACCATGATCACGAGATTTCCAGGCGCACTGAACGTCAGTTCCCGGCCCCGAAGCTCTCTGTGGCAAGGTCGTCTCGGTTGACCTCGAGAAAGATACTCGCCTCGACTAAAAATACGAGTGACGAACGCAAACCTCCCTGGTCGTGGAAAAAACAACAGCATTAATGTACGAGAACTCTGTACGGCAGTGATATTTTGCTTCTATTATGCACGTCATGGACGGATTGGCCGTACGTATCGTCTCAAGCGTATGACATGCGCGCGAATCATACGAGTACCAGTGTCATGAGTTGTACCGAGTTCGGCGTATTCCTTCAGCAGTATTCTACTGTGTATATACATTTTACATATCGCTGCCGCCGTTGCCGTTGTGTGTGTGCACGCACGTTGCCGTTGTGTGTGTGCACGCACGGCGGTAGCAGACAGCCACCAACCGCCTTTTGCCGTGCTCCTCCGCCGTTCGTCCCATCTCTTCTGCTGTACTGCGCGTACTGGGGGACAAACACGAATCTTTTTTCCAATTCGACTCTGCTCACCACGACTACAGAGAATATAGAGTACTACTGCTCGTAGAATTACAACGTAAAAGTACGACCACTTCCCAAAAACGTACTGCTCTCTACTCTTTATCTGTAGGTACCGTTCAGGTCGCCGAAGGCGAAAAAAAAAATTGGGATTGTTTTCGCCGAAGGCGATTTTTTTTTCGCGGCCTTTTTTGTGATTTTTTCGACAATTTCATGCCGAATTTCTCTGTGGATTTCCTTTTTGGGGAACTACGTTTAAACTTATGACGTTTTTATGTGTCCGACAATCAGATAAGGCTTCAAAGGCTCGCAAATATAGAGGAAGAGGTTCGAATGATGATCAAATGATAAGGGGGCGAATCAATTGATTTCAACATTTCAAAGATTCCCCAGCGTTGACCTGCGCGCTGACATTTTAGCGCTTAAGGTATTGATGGTATATCCATCAGGTATGCATGCAGTTTTGTGCAGCAGCGTCTTTCTTTGTTTCTTTGCCCTTTGCATGACATTCTAAGCCAGTCTGACTCACGCGTGCTATAGGGTAAATAAGAGCGAATGAGACACACATTTTGAGTAAATTTACGCATGTATGTCCAAAATTTTCGCCTCCGGCGGTCCTCCGGGGCCCCTGCGGGGGGCGCACCTCGCCTCCGGCTCGTGGTGCGCGACGCGCACCACGCGCTGGAACACTAATTATAACCCTGGTACCGTTACGTACGAATGAATTATGAATCTCAACACACAGCACAACATATTTACGAGCCGGCGTGAAAGTTAATTTTTCTTATTTTTTCCCCATCCCGTACCCGTAGGTCGTAACTCAGATCCGGGGTCACAAAGTAACAAAGTAGGCCCCCCTCTTTCCTCCCCCACTACGGTCCTTGCCTTGAATATTATCGCGCAGAGGGTTCAGCCTTCCCAGCGCTCGTCGATTTCCATCGAATGTTGCTAACTCACACTCTAACGCTTTCCGCTACGTTGGTCAAAATAGTTGTTTTGGAGAAAAAGTCCCTACGAACGAGGACGAGTATGACCTTGTACTCGGGGTGGGGGGCTCGAACCCACGATCTGGACGAGATTCACCTGTCATTCCACCGGGGACGCCGGCTGCGTACACGTGTGCACAATGCGACGGGTCTAAATGACGTAGCCGCGTACTGATGTGTGTGTTGGTTTGTCCTACCTGTCGATTCCAGCAAACTCGGTCAGTGTCCATGCTCATTATTTTCATTCTACAGTCAGTATTAATAGTAGAAAGATACAACTGACAAGCTCTGGTAAAAAAAAACTACGACGACACAGCAGATGCCACACTCTGTTCCTGTTTTTGCTGTAATCCAGCAAGGAGAGTAGGCAAGCGCAACCATGGCGTCACTCCCTTTCTTTCCCAATGGGGTACAAGGTACACGCGAAAAATATAAAAATATACGTACGTATGTATATACGCATGCAGTGTGCGCCCAGATTGAACAAAGTTATTGGCATCCCTCCCGGTTGATCCGTACGCTCAAGAGCGCCGGAGCTGGGAGGCCCTCACGGGGCGCATTCAAATTCCTTGTTACAAGCCAGTAACTATTATATACCGGTACAGCAGTAGAGGACGCCTATTAAGAAACCGACTAATAAGAAAGCCAGGCTGAGATTTAGAGGAAAATAAGATATTCTGGAGTCGTTAGATTGAAGTTTTTTTGTGTAGAAGCACCCGCTCTCGAATACGAAATCCAGCCTGGACCAGATTTCCTGATTTCTCATAACGTACGTAGGTGTGCTGTACTGCTGTACTTACTACTGTTGTACAGAGTGTCCGTCCTGATTCTTCACCTTCTCGTCTCGTGGCCACAAAATTACGACACAGCAAAGATTCTGCATTTTGATTGATTGGCATATGATACTAAAAAAGAGTAGAGGCGATGCCATGCCGTGCTATTATAGAGACGACGGAACACGACATACACACGCCAGCTACGTATGTACGACAACCAGCATCCCACACCACCAGCAGTTACACGGAATAGACAGAAGAAAAGGAAAGACGGGGTGGGGGAAGCAGTAGAGCTCCTCGTACGAACAGTGACCGTGTGAGAAGTAACTTCGTGCTTTGTAACTCGTAAAACCGCGCCTTTCCAGGCCGTTCGCCCCGTTAATGTACAGGTAACCGCGAAGAATGCTGAGTGCGGTTGAGTCAGGGATTCGGGTTTCCGTACGTGCGATTTTTTCATCCTCATCCGACATGGTTGTCGAGAGCACCTATGATAGCGTGGGTAGGCGGGTAGGCGCAATTTGACGAGAGTCGACGAGGGAAAAAAAAGGGCTGAACTATTATCGCGATGAAAAATGCAAGGTACTGGTTGTCCAAGGTGGGGAGGGAGCAGAAGAGCCCTCGTACCTACTCGTAGTGACCGCGGATCTGAGTTATGGCTTGAGGTGTCTGATACAGAGAGAAGAGAAAGGCGGAGATAAGAAATGGGATGGAATAAAATAAAAATAAAAATCCGACCTGTTGAATACCAATGGACCGTGACGGCCATCTCACTACTAATATGATACGAGTGATATTTTGCACATGCTCCATGCCCGTCTATGTCTGATTTTGATTTTTCAATACAAGCGAACGCGAGTGAGTGTTCTAAGTTTGACGTTTGACGGCGCTTTTTGTAGGGACCCGAACTCGAGATCGCGGTGACATGGCATCTATCTATAGCCATGATCTGCAACGATCTCAAAACACATTCGCTATTTTCGTTTAGTAGTGCCCCCCCCCCCCCCCCCCGTGCTTTGGGCAAAATCGGCTCTGTATAATCCGCCCCAGGCGGTACGTCATCTTGTGTTCTTTGTACTGGTACACGGAGGCTTAGCAGGTACTTGAACGTGGTGAGTCATCAAAACATGCCGCAGATGAACACCACCACCAAAGTATCATGAATAATATCGTCACTTAAAGCCGGCCTGCCCGTTTATGGGTGGAAGTCCCTGTTGTTGAGGACCAACCATAGTCCTCAGGGAAACTCTTGTCCTGTCCGGTAACCCGAGCAGCCACTTATTACGCACAATACCTGCTGGAAGTCCTCGGTCGACACTCCATAAATAATGCCGGCCATCCCATCCAACATCCACCATGTCTCCGGAAAGTCGGAACGTTCTCCGAGCCCCCCTGCCGCGCAGCTTGTGACGTGCAAGGTCGCGCGCTCTGCCAAGCGCTCTTCTTGTCCTCGTCACCGCATGGTCGACCCATCTCTCTGTCCTCGCTCTTACCGTATATGACAAGTGTATATCACACCCCCTGGGGTGAACTTCAAAGCCAATTTTCTCCATAATAACCAGGGGGCACAGGCAACGAGAGTGCGGCTGGCTTTCGGAGCATCTCGTCGAGATCGTTCCATAGACGGGTCGCTCCGGGATAGCGCTCTACCGGTCGTCGAGCAAATCAGCGTTGAAGTTCGTTCGTCCAAGGGGGGGTGGTATACAAGCAATGTCATTTACGGTGTGTGTGTTCTTCACATTAAAACCTTCCTTTCTACCCGTCGACATCCAGCACACCCAGTGTCCGTGCCGATTCTTCATCCTAAAAAGGTACCAGTTATGTGGTCACAAAACTACGACACAGAGATACTACGCTCAGTGCAGTAAGCAGAGCAGACAATGCAATGCCATATACGACAGGCAAGACCTACCCTGCTAGCAATCCAGGTGCATGCAAGAGAAAAAAGAGAAAGAAAAAAAAACATTAAAAAAAAAAAAAACATGGTGTAGAAGCGCGAAGAAGTATGTATGTTGCTTGTCTTTAGAACCAGCTCGTATACTACAAATAGTAGACCCACACTATAGTATACCTGGTACGTTTATTTCAGATTGTTCAAGTTTAATTTTAATTTTAATTTAGTTTTAATTATTTCTCCCCCCACAAATAGACACATACTTCCTGAATTCTATAGCCTCAGATTGTGTCCCCCTCATACGGGATGTACATCCTACATGAGGACATATAAAATCCGTAAGTACGCGCGATCGAAGTATTACACTCAGCTAGCAAAGATGAGCTTCGACGAAATCCTCGAGCTCACAGCTGTTGTTTTATTTTATTTTTTTAATATTACAGCAGTACATACCTGCGGTACGTCAGTTGAATTTAAGTAGTTGGCTCATCTTCTGTTACGGAGGACCATAGTAAATGGGACTAAACATTGCTATTAATAGTAAAAGACGCGGAGGGAGGGACGAAACATCATTATTAATAGTACAGAATCCGTAATCACGAATATTAGACTAAATAGTATAACCAGGTAGCATAATACATATATATATACGGTAACAAAAGTCGATATGTCATGAGGACCACATGAAACGGGTGATGGGTGATATCTCCGTGTACGAACATAAATACGGGGGGCGTGAAAATTGGAGAGCAAGCAGGTAACCCGAGACCCGTCACGTGAAGCCCACAGCGCAGCAACAAGCAGTCACGGGTCCGGCACCCCTACAAATTATATTTATGAGACAGCAGTATTAACAGAATCACATCATGGGCCTTCCTTCGAAGAACGAGTTTTTTTAGCCAGATTTTCCTCCCCACCCTACAATATTTATTCCCAGAAATTTGGAAATTTAACTGTGAGCGGCAAATCTATCGGAACGCCAGGGCGCACAAAAAAAAAAGTTATCGACACCACMCCCCCCCCCCCCCCTATATTGGAGGGAAGAAACCGGACCGATGTGATCCCAGAAAACAATAAGTCAAGTTTTTTTTAATTACCCCCCCCCCACCTCCCCCCCACCAGCGAAAAAAAATAGGGGGGGTCTCTAAAACCAAGGTAAAAAAGGGAACAAAAAACGAAAAAAAAACGGTTTTCGCTCATTTCGTCCTGTGATCACAGCGATCCGGTTTGTTTTTCATTCTGACCTTCCTACCTGTGTGGTGTCGTTTTCTCTTTTTTTTTTACGCCCCTGGGGTAGCAGTTAATGTGGACCCACCGTACCAAACTGCTTACGTACGTACTCGTATATATATATATACGAATATATAATGTAGGTACAGTCGCCCCGATGGTCTAGAGGTAACCTCGAACGCTTCTGAACGTTGATGTCTGGAGTTCGAATCTCACGTGGGTCGGACTTTTGAGTTTATTTGCAAAAATAAATAAAAAAAACGGAATCAACTACTGAGAGCGCCAATTAATAGTAGCGTGGGTAGGCACAATTCGATGCGAGTCGACGAGGGAAGGAAAGGCTGAAGTCTTCTCGCGATAAAAATGCAAGGCAAGAACCGTAGTGGGGAAGGAGGGAGAGGAGCCTACTTTGTGACCCCGGATCTGAGTTACGACTAGGGAGGAAAGAGAAAGGAAGGGCGAAGATAATAAATGGGATGGACAAAAAAAAAAAAAAAAAAAAAAAATATCATGGTACCAGGTATATCTACAAACAATAACAAAATGGATACTGATACATTTTAGAAATTTTGGAGAAAAAGTCCTTTCGATATTGACGGCCCTAAATTGCCTCGATTTTTTGTTCCGATGTCCAGGTGGAACGACAAAAAAAAAAGTTACAAAAAAACGGCCCTCGCTACGTATCGCCCCTGCCTATAGCGTCAATCTGGTGAGCGGGTGCCAGAGGTAAGCATGACGTGAGGGGGATGGGTGCCGCCGTACAGCAAACAAACCCATTGTACCGCCCTTTATACACAGCTCGGACAACGTGTTCCTCCAATCCGGCTGCACTGACCGCCCGGTCATTTTCCAGCTCTCGTATACACGTACATACGTTCCAACTTCCGTACGTACGTACGAGATCTGCCCCCAATAAAGCCCCCACGTGATTGCAGGGGTGTGTAACACATCATCCTTCATTCAAACCAGCTCCCGGGGCTAAACTAAACCTCCGTTTGACCGATTTTTGTAGAGATTGACACGATCTACGCTCGCGATGCCGTCGCGTTTTTTTTCGCCTCTGGGGTCCCACAGGTGAATCATTTGGCTGACTGCACTATAAATAGAACTGAATACCCTACAAATAGTATCTTCCATGGTTCCGACGATGCGAGTCGACGAGGGAACAAAGGGCTCAAATCTCGCGACAAAAATGCAAGACACGAACCGTAGTGTGTGTGTATTCTTCACATGAAACCTTGCTTTCTACCCGTCGACATCCAGTACACCCAGTGTCCGTGCCGATTATTTCATCCTACAGAGGTACCAGTTGTGTGGTCACAAAACTACGACATAGAGATAATACGCTCAGTGCAGTAAGCATAGCAGACAAATGCAATGCCATATACGACACAGGCAAGACTTACCCTGCTAGCAATCCAGGTGCATGCATGCAAGAGAAAACAGGGAGAAAGGAGAATAACCTACTTTGTGTGAACCCGGATCTGAGTTACGACTATTAAATGGAAGGAGATGCCCTCCCCCACCCCCCCCCCCCCCCCCCCCCCCCCCCCCCCATCCCTTCCCAACCCCCCCCCCCCCCCCCCCCCCCCCCCCCCCCCCCCCGTGCACGTAAATAGATGACAGCTATGACGTGCCCGTGGATCCCAAGCAGCAGGATAGGGCCACCACGTTCAAGCTCCTCAGCTTCAAGCGACCCCACATGCGCGCGTTTCACTTCGCGTGGTTCGGTTTCTTCATGGCCTTCGTGTCCTGGTTCGCCTTCGCCCCCCTGATGAAGGAGATCAAGAAGGACCTCGGCATGACCCAGAACGAGGTCTACAACGCCAACATCTCCTCCGTGTCCTCCACGGTGTTGTCGCGGTTCATCGTTGGGCCCCTGTGCGACACCTTCGGCGCTCGCATCATCTCCACCACGCTGCTCATCATGGGCTGCATCCCGACGTTCTTCGGAGGGTTGGTGAACAGCGCCGAGGATGTGGCGATCATCCGTTTCTTTATCGGCGTGATGGGCGCCTCTTTCGTGTGCACTCAGTTCTGGTCCTCGCAGATCTTCGTGAAGGAATTCGTTGGGACCGCTAATGCCACTACGGGGGGTTGGGGAAACCTCGGCGGCGGCGTGACACAGGTATGAGAAGGAAAAAAAAAAAAAAAAACGCCTGCTGTCTTCAAAAAACGTGTTGGCATACGTACATAAAAACGTGTTGGCATACACAGATAGATGTGATCCAGCAGTAGTTCTCATGTACGAGAAACAGGAAGGCTGGTCTGGTCCAAGCTGGATTCCTTGAGGGTTGACACTGAGTGCGTTCTACGTTTCGTTTCGTGAAAACGACTGCAGAATATTTTGTTCGATAAGAGATTTTGAAAGTCGGCGGCAAGATTTAACGACTACAACAACTGATCGGTAGGTGCTGTCAAGTCAGCTGATGCCAGCCGGCTATTCGACTTGTAAGTCAAGCGAGTGAAGCACGCCAAATCAGATGCGAGGGTCTGCTGTCATACGACAACGGCCATGCACGCTCGGACAACGTGTTCCTCCAATCCGGCTGCACTGACCGCCCGGTCATTTTCCAGCTCTCGTATACACGTACATACGTTCCAACTTCCGTACGTACGTACGAGATCTGCCCCCAATAAAGCCCCCACGTGATTGCAGGGGTGTGTAACACATCATCCTTCATTCAAACCAGCTCCCGGGGCTAAACTAAACCTCCGTTTGACCGATTTTTGTAGAGATTGACACGATCTACGCTCGCGATGCCGTCGCGTTTTTTTTCGCCTCTGGGGTCCCACAGGTGAATCATTTGGCTGACTGCACTATAAATAGAACTGAATACCCTACAAATAGTATCTTCCATGGTTCCGACGATGCGAGTCGACGAGGGAACAAAGGGCTCAAATCTCGCGACAAAAATGCAAGACACGAACCGTAGTGTGTGTGTATTCTTCACATGAAACCTTGCTTTCTACCCGTCGACATCCAGTACACCCAGTGTCCGTGCCGATTATTTCATCCTACAGAGGTACCAGTTGTGTGGTCACAAAACTACGACATAGAGATAATACGCTCAGTGCAGTAAGCATAGCAGACAAATGCAATGCCATATACGACACAGGCAAGACTTACCCTGCTAGCAATCCAGGTGCATGCATGCAAGAGAAAACAGGGAGAAAGGAGAATAACCTACTTTGTGTGAACCCGGATCTGAGTTACGACTATTAAATGGAAGGAGATGCCCTCCCCCACCCCCCCACCCAACCCAACTCGCCCCTAATACCTTCCTAAACACCTCCCTCCGCCCCAACCCCCCCCCCCCCCCCCCCCCCCCGTGCACGTAAATAGATGACAGCTATGACGTGCCCGTGGATCCCAAGCAGCAGGATAGGGCCACCACGTTCAAGCTCCTCAGCTTCAAGCGACCCCACATGCGCGCGTTTCACTTCGCGTGGTTCGGTTTCTTCATGGCCTTCGTGTCCTGGTTCGCCTTCGCCCCCCTGATGAAGGAGATCAAGAAGGACCTCGGCATGACCCAGAACGAGGTCTACAACGCCAACATCTCCTCCGTGTCCTCCACGGTGTTGTCGCGGTTCATCGTTGGGCCCCTGTGCGACACCTTCGGCGCTCGCATCATCTCCACCACGCTGCTCATCATGGGCTGCATCCCGACGTTCTTCGGAGGGTTGGTGAACAGCGCCGAGGATGTGGCGATCATCCGTTTCTTTATCGGCGTGATGGGCGCCTCTTTCGTGTGCACTCAGTTCTGGTCCTCGCAGATCTTCGTGAAGGAATTCGTTGGGACCGCTAATGCCACTACGGGGGGTTGGGGAAACCTCGGCGGCGGCGTGACACAGGTATGAGAAGGAAAAAAAAAAAAAAAAACGCCTGCTGTCTTCAAAAAACGTGTTGGCATACGTACATAAAAACGTGTTGGCATACACAGATAGATGTGATCCAGCAGTAGTTCTCATGTACGAGAAACAGGAAGGCTGGTCTGGTCCAAGCTGGATTCCTTGAGGGTTGACACTGAGTGCGTTCTACGTTTCGTTTCGTGAAAACGACTGCAGAATATTTTGTTCGATAAGAGATTTTGAAAGTCGGCGGCAAGATTTAACGACTACAACAACTGATCGGTAGGTGCTGTCAAGTCAGCTGATGCCAGCCGGCTATTCGACTTGTAAGTCAAGCGAGTGAAGCACGCCAAATCAGATGCGAGGGTCTGCTGTCATACGACAACGGCCATGCACGACATAAAACAATCCTTTATATTATTAACACGAAGAGTGAAGCTGAAGGGGGGTCAACAATTTGTGGGGCGTTTTTAATTTCCCCAAGGGAGCGGGGTACCGAGTCTCGGTTCGCAAATTGTTCGCCAGCCCATCCACAGGTGTGGCCGTGCACGACACGACATGAGTACACCCCTCCCCCCCCTCTGTGTTGCCACCCACTGCACCCCTTGCATCTTACTATCCTCGTTCATGGAAGAGATTGTACATTGCACACCGACCTCCCTACTGCTGTTGCTGTAGTGTCTGGTTCCCCACTCACCCCCGTGTGCTACCCACCCAACGCACCCCTCGTATGCTTCAGATCTTCATGGTGGGAATCTGGAAAGCTTTCCAGACGAGTTACAGCGCCGAGACGTCGTGGCGACTTTCTTTCATCGTCCCGGCCGCCATCGTGCTCTGCGTCGCCATAGGGCAGCTGTTCCTCGCCGATGACTGCCCCAAGGGAAACTACAAGGAGCTTGAGGCGCACGGTGCCATGACCCGAAAGTCCTCTGCTGTGTCCTTCAGAAAGGTGTGGCGTTGTTGTTGTTGTTGTTGTTTTCACGTTAATAGGCGTTGCTGTTGTCCCTTGGGTCTCAAAAGGTAGGCTTCAAAAATACTCTTGTCTGGAAAGGGAAGAATACCCCCCAGGAAAAGGTGAAATAAAATTGTACCCTGGATGCCCAAGTGTGCACAAAAAAAAAAGTTATCGACACCACCCCCCCCCACCCCCTATATTGGCAAGGGAGAAACCGGTACTGTTGTGATCCAGAAACAATAAGTCAACTTTTTTTTTTATCACCCCCCGCTCGTAGTTGGTATTAACAAGAGTACGTACGTCGGCAGTATACCTGGTACCAATTAATGTTGAATACCTGGTAGGTATACGTACCGGTAAATTTTGCTGCGTTCCCCTACATAAAAAACGCTTTATCTCGCAGAATAATCGACGAACCGGAACCTTGTGAAACGTTCGATCTATATGGGGGTGCCCCCCCCGACCAGCGAAAAAAAAATATGGGGGGGTCTCTAAAACCAAGTAAAAAAACGAAAAAAAAATGTTTTTTGCTCATTTCGTCCTGTGATCACAGCGATCCGGTTTGTTTTTCATTCTGACCTTCCTAGGTGTGTGGTGTCGTTTTCTTTTTTTTTTGTGCACCGTTGGGATGCCCCGAGTACAAAACATGTCGATGCGCATCTCGTAGCTGGAGCACACCGTATACCTCAAAATATGGAGAGAGAAAAAAAAAAAGTGCTGTGTTGCATACAGCGATCGGAGAAAATGCTGTTTTGAGCAATTCGTATCTTACGGCAGCAGCTATATACGAGAGTGCATCAGTCGACCGCACTCACCTCTTCCCAAGTGTATCTGTCATACATTAGTGTGCGAGTACACCAGGCCAACCGATGCATTTCTCGAACTTTGTGCATACGTATATATCTATAAAAAACAACCAACAACTGCTGTGAGCTCGAGGATTTCGTCGAAACTCATCTCTGCTAGCTGAGTGTAATACTTCGATCGCGCGTACTTACGGATTTTGTATGTATGGTTACGTACTTTGAAACATGCAAACGACTCAAGAAAACTACGAACGAAACGCAAAACACAAACGACACAAACCATGAAGTAGACAACAAACAACTGACTACTCGTAAATACGTACTTCCGAGTATGATATGTAGACGTATTACAACAATAGTAGGTATACGTACGCTTACTGGTGCTGTGCTTCAGCGATGGCTCGCCTTTTCCCAACCTTCGCTTCGCGCTCGGCCGCCGTGATTCCATCACAACATGACATGTGCTCGCACAAAGTTTCACCTCCCCCACTCACGTACCCACGTTCCCACCCCCCGCTCTATCCCCGCTCGCCTTCGCGTGATCGTTTTGCTTCGATCGAGTAGGGATACGTGAACGTGAACTCGTGGTTGATGTTCTTGCAGTACGCGGCGTGCTTCGGCGTGGAGCTAACGATGAACAACATCGCGGCCGGTTACTTCTCGGACGAGTTCGGCCTGTCCACGTCCAAGGCGGGGATCGTAGCGTCGCTGTTCGGTCTCATGAACATCTTCGCGCGCTCGCTTGGCGGCATCTGGTCCGGTGAGTTGCGGGGGGGGCTCTGGTTTGGTCCTGTTCTGTTCTGTCCATTCCTAGTTCCCTCTGTTGTCCTGCGTCCTATCCTGTTCTATCCCATCCCATCCTACTAAATAGTGGCATGTCTCATCATATCCTATTCTAGTATCCTGTTTTGTCCCATGCTATGGGATACCAGGTACTATCCTAGTGCCCTGTCTTGTCCTGTCCACAAAGTGTGATGAAAGGCCCTGATAAGCAAGAAGCGCCGGAAGCAGCCAGCCCTTCTGTTTCCGAGTGTGACAAACAAACACCCCCCCCTTCAACATCCACTCGACTCATCACCATTTACACACACACCCTCCAAAAAAAAAAAGACGCCCGCCTGCCCGCCCATGGTGCTCCGTCTCGAAAGCAATGCATGGTCAATGGTCAAACGACTACAATAGGGCAAGCAACAAATGAGTACGCCCCCCGCTCCCCTCCCCTGCCTGGTTGGTAAAAACCCAAAGTGCTCCGTCCTGGCATTGTACGGATGCGAGGGTCTATGGTCATGCGACTACGACCGTGCCTGAGTACACCCCCCCTCCCCCCCCCCCTTTCTCATGAAACGACGGCCATATATGATAACGAGTATGCCCCCCCGCCCATGCATGCATCCCTATTCCCACCCGGCCGGCCGCGTAGACTTCCTCTACCAAAAGTACGGCAGCGGAGTGACGGGCATGCGCGGACGCCTCATCGCCCAGTGGTCGGTCCTTCTGTTGGAGACGGTCTTCCTCTTCGTCTTCACCCAGATGAACACTATCGGCCCCGCCATCGTCATCCTCATCCTCTTCTCGACGGGCGTCCAGATGGCCGAGGGGTGCACTTACGGCATCGTCCCTTACATCTGTCCGGAGGCGACCGGAGCCGTGTCGGGGATCGTGGGTGCCGGCGGTAACTTCGGCGCCGTTATGTGGGGCCTCATCTTCCGCTTCGGCCCCACGAACCAGAGGACAGTGCTGCGCATCATGTCGGCGTGTGTCCTGTTGATTTCTTGTCTCACGCCCTTGGTGAAGATCCGCGGGTACGCCACGGTGTTCGGCGCTCCTCAGGGCGAACCCGACTCTATTGCAACAATTTAAAGTTTTTTAAACAACAAGAAAACGAAAATGCCTCCTCTTTGGCGTTTTCTTTTTCGGGGGTTGTATGTAATAGTACCCCCCCTTTTTTTACGATGTACTGCCTTCTGCTGCTGCTGCTCAAAATAACGCATGCATTTCAAGTAATTGTGCCCCCCAAACACAATGGATGGGGCCCAGCTCTGAACGTGGGCGGGGTGGACGAAGCTTCCCGAGCGGTTGGGGTGCGGTGCATTGCAGTAAAAAAGCAGAGACCATGATATCGGGTGGGGGGGGGTACGTGAAAAAAAAGTTGTCTCAAGCTTTAGTTTGTTGTGGCGGCCGGTGTATATTATTTTTCTTCTCGAGCTACTTACGATTCTAGGGATCGCGCACAAAACATTTTTTTCGCGGTCGACAGCAGCGTGGTAGCCCTTTATATAGCGGCTCTTTTTTTTTGTTTTGTTTTTGTTTTGTTTTTTTGTACCGTGAGCCCCCACCTGAACGCCTGGTGAGGAGGCGGTGATGAGAGCATTAATTAATTAGTCACACCGCGCCGTAAGACGCAATGAGCGGCGCACGACACGTGTAGGCCACTCAGTCACAGACCGGTGGTGGGAGAGTTTGTGTTACATCCCCCCTTGGATTTTTGTTTATTTTTTGGGGGTTGAGGGATGGATACATGCGTACGATTCATACTTTTCAGTCTTTTTTACGTACGTTTGTCTTGTTTCTCCGTGCCGTTGCGCTTGGTTTCGTGTGCGTATATTACGGCATGGAATTAGAGGGGGCGGGTTGGAAAACAAAACCAATTTTGTGAAGATATCATAATATGGCCTGTTCACAACGCCGGTGATTTTTGTTTCCCCTTTTTTTACGTTTTTTGCGCCGGGGATGGATGTGGATTGCTTGCAACTACCAACTGCACTGCTGTTGCTCCTATTGGTGACATTATGGCTTCCACTAACCCTGCAGTATTTGCCTGCGCACCGGCCAGCCGGCACCACCACAGCAGTAGTATTCTGTAACGTGTCGATATTTTGGAGTTCCAGTTTAGTTAAATATTTTTCGAGCCGAGGCCTCGGGTACCAACCACTCTTGGCAAAAAAAAAAAAAAAAAAAAGGTTCCTTGTACGTAATTTTTTTCAACGTTCGTCACTTGGTGGGCGAGAGAGAGAGAACGAAGACAAGAGGACCCGCAGTTAATTGCACTCGGCCCCCCAAACCACACAGAACGCGAGCACAAAGATGTAGAGGCGGTTGTAGGCCGTTTGGGGAAGGAAAGTCAGGTCCCACTGATACGTTTAGCGAGCGAGGCGTTGATGATGATGGTGGTGTGTGGTGAGGAAAGCTTTATTGATCGAGGAAGGTTTTTTTTTTTGTCAACGCTTGCGATTTATAAGACAACGTACAGCACAGCAAGCAACATGTCTAGCGTTTTGCTGTTGTAGTACTGGTTTGGGCGGTATGACGAAGAGGGAAGCTAAGAGGTATTAGTACACCCCCCGCAACGTCCGGAACTCCAGCTGTGCAGGGTATAGTTGTCCCTATTGTTTTTTTTTTGCCTTTTTAAGAGTCTCGTTTCCATCGGGTACGTATCGAAAACTCTCAAGGGGGATCAGACGAGAGACGTAGCAGAGAGAGTTGACGTACGTAGCCCAGTATCTCCCAACAGTTTTGGTAAAAGCATACCCTCTGGCATGTAGGTGTAAAAGCGGCACTCAAACGGTGGGGATATAAAAATGGACGGGTGTCTGTTTTTACCTCTCATCATTATTTACACGCAAAAAAAAAAAAAAAAAAGCAAAGTCTTTGGTTTTTGGTAAGCGTAGTAATGATAATATAGGGCGCATCTGCAGTACCTAACTTTAGTTGATACGATATCGCGCGCTCGGAGCACGGTGACACGCCATGCTTCACTTTCTCCGTCGTTCGTGGTAATTCTGTCTCTTTTTTTTTGGCACGAGTACAAAATGTACCGGATTTGGTTGTTACGTACCATGTATCATCCTGGGACTCCCGACTGAGTTCGATTTTTGTCTGTTGTACACCTGTTTGTATGAGTCCTGTGTTTGCCTTTTCGTGACACCTGCGCAGACTGCTGTGGCTAGAATCAACCACTACTACAGCAGTAGGGTGAGATTAACAACAGCAATCTTCGTATCATATATATATACGAGCGATAAGAGGTTTCCACAGCAGTGGTGGGGTATGTGCGGTTTGCAATCTGGCAATCCATGTTGTCACAGCATGCGCAAGCAATATCGACCATTGGTAGGTAGAGAGATGGCACTGGTTAACAGAAGAGTACAGCAGCATTGCTGCAGTAGTAGCAATCTAGTGTAGTCGCTGCTTTGATGACATAATAGTCATCTCGCAGATGTAGCTCGAACCACAGCAGTACACCACGTTGCTGTATTAATAGTGACAGCATAGTACACCATTAGTAAAACAGTTTAGTGCACCATTAGTAACAGTATAGTACAGGAGTAGTAGTACTCTATACGTACGTATATAATATATATCAGTATAATGTAGTCGCTGCTTTGATGACACAAAAGTCATCTCGCAGAAGATACAGCTCGCACTCGTACAGCACAGCAGTACCACCATTAGTATTAGTACAGTACAGCAGTAGTGCTCTAGTCAGTATCATGTAGTCGTTGCTTGATGACACCAAAGTCAGCTGGCAGATGTAGCTCGCACTCGTACTACAGCAGCAGTAGTAGTACACCATTCGCACGTACAGTAGTTACAGTACGAGCACCCATCTAGTAGTCCATTGATAATAATAGTATTTGCTGATTTGTTCGCTGTCGGCCAAAAAGTAGCAAAACGAGTATTGACAATCGACTACTATTAATACTACTAGTAGTACAGAGATGGCGTGCTGTAGTCAAAAGTACGAAGTCGCTGTGTTAACACAACAGTAATCTGGCACATGTAGCTCGCACAGCGCATCATTACGTGGCATGTTATTTTTGTATGTATGTGCAACATGCGTAATATCGAATAAATACGCAGTAAAGTAGAGGCGCCTACGAGTACCTTGCACAACAACAACAGCAGTCGACGACATATATATACGCAGTACGTAGTAGTAGAGGCGCCTACGAGTACCTTGCACAACAACAGCAGTCGACTAGCATTGGTACTCGTATAGACATGACGTGCTGTGTACTCAATTACCAGGTACTATGCAGTCGCTGTGTAATAACACGGAAAATGATCTGGCACGTGGCTCGCGCACAGCACAACATATGTTTGTATGTGCAACATGCGCAATAATAATAGATCGAATATATACGAACAAAGTAAAAAAGGTCCCTACGTACTTGTAATTAGAGATGGGCACCGGATGGCATGTATATTCGAAAAACCGGATAGGAGGCGTTATTCTCAAAAACAAAAAAAACGGTTTAACCGGTTTTTTTCAGCCGGTTTTAACCGGTTATAACCGAAAACCGGTTTTGATGCGGTAAAAAAGCATCCATAATAATATTGAAAACCATAGGACAGGTGGTTTTTGTTTGATTTGCACCCTTGTTGCGCACTCCCCAAGTGTGAAGGTAAGACCCTCATCACAGGACACAGGAATGTCCATGCTGGCCAGGGCACGCTTCTCTCTGTTAATGGCAAAGTTGTTCTTGTTGCTCATTAGAAGGTAGGGCTCAGCCAAGTACCCCTGATCCCACTATCCAAAAATCACGCCTGATGGGTTTCCAAAAACCGCGGTTAGCCGGTTTTTTCTCTATCCGGTGCCCATCTCTACTTAATAAACTTGTAATACGTACAACAGCAGCAGCAGCAGTAGTACTACTTCACTGTCATACGTAGCCAATACCTTTATTATAGTCGATGCTTGATGTCACAAAAAAAACATCTGGCAGGTGTAGCTCGTAGTCACGTCAGATTAATAGTACGGTTACCGAGTAGTGCTGACCCTTTCTTTCGGTATCAGCCACACGTGGGTAGTACAGCAGTAAGTAGCAGCAGCAGGTCTATACTACTGTGTACTGGTACGCGTACAAATAGCGAGTAGTCTATCGCACGAAGGTAGCATAACATCGCTACTCATTCGTATTATGACAGGACAGCCAGTAATACTCACAAACATGTACTCGTACGCTTCTTCAAGTTGTGTGTCTTACAAGCTTGTACTGTAGTAAAGTCTGAGTTATGAGTCTCTTTTGATATGTGAACCACTACTATTTACTACGGCAGTATATATATAGTAGTAGTAGTAGTAGCACGTACGCCCGTTCGTTCGTTTCTCAACTGGACTGTGTCGAAGCCGATCCGGTAGCACACACACCGTGTTGAGACCATACGTAATGAACAAGCACCTAATACCTGATGTTTTGACCTATAATAATGAATACCAGGTATATACTGGACCTCGCGTCAAGCTGAACGCGAAGAACGCGTGAATGCAATGCACCCAGCGGCCAAGAAGGCTGCTGAGAGAACGGTCGAATTAGTCACAAGAGGAAGGCTGCGGGTAAGGCACACTTTTGTTTTTATTCGTGGAAGTAGACTGAAGTTTCCATGGAACCTTCCGCCGCTTCCATGGACTTCCATGGAAGCGGCGGGAGCTTCCACGGAAGCGTTGGAAGTTTCCATGGAAGCACAGAAGCTTCCGTGGAAACGTCCACCGTGCAAACTTCGAAGTTTCCATGGAAGCACACTTCTTCCGTGGAAACTTCCACCGTAGAAACTTGTGTGGAAGTTTACAGTGGAAGTTTCCACGGGAGTCTGGGTGGAAGCTTCCATGGACTGTATTCGCTTCCACGAACGTCCACATACATACATGTTTGAAGGAAGTCCACCAACTTTCAGCGGTGCAAGCGGAACTTCATGGAAGAATCCATGAAAGCAACGATAGTAGCTTTCCATGGAAGTGGTGATAAGCTTCCATGGGAGTGACGGAAGCTTCCATGGAAACTTCCACGGAAGCGTTGGAAGTTTCCATGAATTTTTCCGCCAACTTTAACAGGCGTTTTCATGGAAGCTTCCGTGAAATCTATTTCCATGGAAGCTTACACCGTGGAATTTTTCATGGAAGCTTCCGTGGAAGCTACTTTAATGAAAGCTTCCATCACTCCGACGGAAACTTCCACGGAAGTTGGAGAAGCTTCCCCGAAAGCTCCCACAGCTTCCGTGAAAGTTTTCACGGAGTCTTCCGTCACTCCCATGAAAGGTTACACCAACACTTCCACCGCTTCCGTTGAAGCTTCCATGGAAGTGATCGAAGCTTACATGGAAGATATTGAAGCTTCTGTGGAAGCGGCGGAAACTTCCGCGATTCGACCCCGTGGTGGAAAGAGCGAGGCTGGGAGTTGACCTTGTGCTTCGCACCTGGACAGGTCTAGGGTGGCTCCATTCGGCTTCGCCTCACTCCGCGGTTTTTATTAAGAAGGCTCTTATGGGAATACATCTTGGCGGGGCCTGTTTGTGTGGGATCAGGGGTGTGATGGGATCACACTTTCTTTGGTGGACGAGTGGTGGTAAGCTTCCACGAATAGTTCCACGGAAGCTTCCGTGGAAGCTTCCATGGAAGTACCTTTCGCGGAAACTTCCGTGGAAGCTTCCATAGAAGTTTTTATGGGAGCTTCCGCGAAAGCTACTTCCATGAAAGGTCCCACGTAAGCTTCCACGAAAGCTTCCACGGACACTTCCGCGGAAGTTTCCACGGAATCGTCCACGGAAGTCCCGGGAAGCTTCTGCGAAAGCTTCCACGGACGCTTTCATGACGGCAGCGTCGACATCTTCCACGGAAGCACGTACGGCCTGCGTGGAAGCTTCCGCCGTCCCCATGGAAGCTTCCATGGAACCACGGAAAGTTCCATGGACTTCCGCGGAAGCTTCCGTAAAAGCTTCCGCCGCTTCCATGGAAGATTCCGTGGAAGATTCCGCGGAAGTCCATAGAAAAAAAAAATAGTGGACTAGAGAAAAGACAGGCTGCTGAGAGGGCCAATGAAAAAGCCGACAAATGGCACCTTGAACAAGTTCTTCATTTTCGGGATCGGCCCTCGAAATATTTTTCTTCCTTATTTCTTCGGTTGTTTTCTTCGATTCACCCAAAAAAAGAGCGATGCTTTCCGCACGCAGCATCATGCGCGGCCGATGATCACTCGCCTTACACGGAACGAGATGGCACCAAATCTTCGAGCGGGCCTGTATGCGTCATTGCTCTAAGAGTGGTGGCTGCGAAGGCTGAGAGATGCTGATGAACTGTAGTATTTGGACCTCTCGCCCGAAATGTGACAGCATCACCAATTTGTTTTTTTTTCGAACTTTGTTTTTGTTGTCGCGTTTGCCGTGCGCATTTTGCTGTGCAAAAAAATCCAAAATACGAAGTAGTCTGTACCACACATAATATAATCACGAATAAGGCACCAATCAAACCGAGCAAGCAATGCAGAGCCTTGCTGTGTGTCGTGATGCTGTGCTTCCTCTTTCCAGCATATAGCTTCGTTGTCCCGGAGCATGGAGCTCTTGGCATTTGCAAAAGTCGCTTGTTTCCTCCTTATTTTCTGTGCCATCTGTGATTTTGTTTCATACTGTGGTGTTGTGTCGTTGCTGAGCGAGCGTAGCAGACGGAACCGCCTGCTACGCGAAGCGCCTTGCAAGGTGTATTGTTCTCCCATAATCTCGTCGCCGCAGCAGTGCAGTCCGTGGTGAACAAGCACTGCAACACCATGGCACCATGAAAAGTGTTTCAAGGGGAAAACTACGAAGACCGCAAGCAGTGTGCACTGCTTTTTTTGCCGTGCAACTGATAGCCTTTCAGAAGTAAAACCTACGACCAACAACGAACGGCCTCGTCGTACTATTTAGGGCACGGAGTAATGTCTTACCGAGAGCATCTTTCTGTTTGGTGTATCAAAGTGAGACCCCCGCGCGAGCTCCAAGGTTTGTGTGTGATATTCCTGCGGTTTGCTCGTGCATGCTTCTACAACCAGACACAACAGACTGTAGTAGTAGCAGTCAATGCGTTATAGTTGCTGCGTTAGGTGTAGAAGTGTTGGTAACCCAATACCATACACCCGAAGCAAAAACGGTTGATGCTGGTGCGACGCCTCAAAGGACTACGTATGTAGCGGAACTTTGTTGCGCCACAGCCCCGGATGAACACGCGTACATAGATAGGCAGACACCGACCAAGTAACGGGAGTTCAAACAATCGAGAAGACACAACAGAGCGGGCTGGCACTTGCAGTAAGTATCAAGAGGCCATTATTAACACCAAGGTCTTGGGCAGTCCAGTCTGAGATAATCGAATCGTGAGTATGAATATATCATCTCCATCGAGGGGTCGTATTAGATTAGGTACGTTGCTACACAGCAATGGTAGCCAGTAGCCTACCGAGAGTCGCTGATTAGGAACATCCCCAGTAGCGGTCAGGGCAAATAGACCATAGCAGCACACGGTACTACGGCAGATCAAACAGTGCGGTGCGTAATTACAATGCCGATATGGCAGATACACCTGGTATACGCACAATCAAAGTGTAGTTCCGTCGATGAGTACCAGTATACTTCAGAACCTCGGGAACCAGGAACCGAAATGATACCGACGAACGAGGGTCAAGGGTGATCGGGTTTGCTTCATGTACGAGGGTCTTCGTGTTTAGTTTCGTTTGGCTAGAGCTGAGACAAGCGTGTTCCTCGAACACTCCCTCGCTCTTGTTCTGCTTGTAATTTTCCTTTTCTTGGAGATCACCAGTAATCAACTCAACAACCGGCCTTGGAGCGCCTTTTTTTTTAAGCCTTCCGAGACTGAAGCTCGAGAAGCAACAAGTCCGCTGACCCCGACTGGCAGCTCCTGCGTCTTGGGGGTCTGCCTGACGTAACTCAGCAACCGCAAACTTCACGCCTCATGTTCTGGAAACCCCGCAAACATTCGTCACATTCACGGATGGATGCACACACTCTGATAGTGAATATTTACGGGGGTTTTGTGCTTGGCACCCAAAGCCGACCCTCTGACCCGAATCCTAACCCTAACCTTATACCAGTGGTCAGTGCTTGAATGCTGTGCTTGGTGATACTCTAGGTTGACTCGGCCGGCTTGGATGTTGTGCTTGGAAATAATCTACTAGGGGGTTGACTTGGGATGCTGTGGCTGATAAATACTCCAAGTTGATTGAGCCGCGCATAATATACCCTTACGAGCCAACCAGTGTCTAAATATCCACCTTAGGAAAACTCACTACGAGTATCAAGGTTCGCCCACTACTGCATTTACGGGGAACATGGACGAAACATCAACACGAGCACGTACGTACGAATATATGCACGTGCAAATAACCTATTTGGGGGCGACCACCAGCCACGCAAAAATGAGAGCTGCAACATTGCTGTCAACAGTCTACTCTGTGGGCGCGCAGCAGAGCGGCAGCAATCCTGCCGCCTGCGTGTCAAAACAAAAAAAAACACTTTGCGTTGCAAATCGGACACACAGCAAACAACAAACAGCCCCCCTAATCCGGCATCCCACGTTGCTTTGTGCCGCTGATTAATGCTGAAATCGTCGTGATATTTAATCCTTTTTTTCCCGCTGACACTTTCCGTCGCATTCTCCTCTCGGAATCCCCCTGAAACCTTCGTCACTTTTGATCCCTCTGAAGTTCCCTGAAACCTTTGAACCTTCCTCTTGTAATACCTTTGCGCTCCCGCCGATCGTTCAATGTAACTATTGGATCGGATGAAGCCTCCTGCCCCGAAGAATCTTAAGGGGGCGCCTTTTTTCCCGGGATAAACCCTAAGAAGCTGAGTGCGCGCGTTTTGTTTATCTCGGGCACAACAAAACAAAATAACGACCACAACTAAAAACAAAAAAACGTAAAAAAATAATAATAAAAAAACGTACTCACAGCTGACGACGTGTTTTTTCAATTTTTATAAAAAACAAAACAGGGGGCTGTTCGTGGGTCACGGGTATAAACCTCGCGGTCTAGGTCGGATTGAGTCGACTAATGGTGACCTGACTCGATCCGTGAAAAATTGAAAAGCTTCTGACCCGACCCGACCCGACCCCGACCCATGATATTTTCAAAAGTTCCTGATTCGACACGTGGGTTGGGGTCATGACCCCCGTGAAGAGGGCTATGAAACATCCCCCCAAATGCGAAATCGTGTTCGTACCGAAGACACTCTATACAGAACACATGACGCCCATACCCTAGTAAGGAAATCCGCAACTAAAAAGCCGGACTGAGATCCACAAGAAACTAAGAAAATTCTGAAGCCTTAATTCTGAAGCTGTTCATGCTGTAGAGAACGTGCCCTCTTCCCGAACAAGAAATTCGGCCACAGGGACCAGCTTCCTGATTCTTGTCACTGATACTTTCCTGTGTATACGCGAAACCGACCCCCAAAAACGCCTTTTTCCCACGAAAACTGATGGGACTAGGATGGCAGTGCCAGACAGATTTGCCGCAACTACTACTGGTTCGCGACTAACGTACTGACTGGCAAAAAACTCTAAAACAAAAACACGGAACTAAAAGTAAACTTCAAATTTGATTACCAGGTATCAATACCTCGTGGATAGATACCTGGTGTATGGTATATAGTACTACTATGTTGGGAAATGTAAGGGACACTTGGGTATTCATATGTATACACCAGCAAACCTTATATATTGGAACAGGTACATGCTAGACCTGGCACATAGACTATAGCGGCAGTACATAGTGCTGCATGAGCTACCAAGCGCTCCTCCGGTGTGTGTTAAGCGGATACAGGAGAGGAACGCTGCGTTCGATCGCCCATAAGGGGGCCTGCCGACCGCCGATGTGGAAGACTATGACACACGTACGTATGCATGATGCTATATATCTAAACAAAACGTGTTACTTCAAGCGTGACGCCAGGGCTTGGCCGCCGTGTTCATCCATAGCTACCGTCCTTGTGTTGGGGCCTGCAGCCAAAAATGCCAAGACACACGACACAACATCAACGCCCCCATCGTTCTCTCTTCTATAGCTCGAGCACCCCATGCCCTATGCCACAAGACGTTCAGTGACCAAACGCACGTACGTACGTACGTACGTACGCGTACGTACGCACGCGGGCACGCACATCCACACGAGATCACGATACCGCGACCAGTTTTGCAACCTGAAAACATGCCGGTCGCTTTGAGTCTTCTTTTTGTGTTACCTCGTACGTATATGATACGTAAAAACATACAAACAGTACAGTATAGGGGAAAAGGCACTGCACGCCTTTACGTACAGCGCAAGATAACAACGTACACATCAAGGGCGTGTATATAAAATATAAGTGTATGCATATCATACACACTTATGTACACATGAAACGAGGGTCCAACTCGATCACGCCGTGAAACACGCCCTAAACTCACATCCTCCGAAAGTCAGCCCTAGCCCTACAATAGGTATAGCAGTATGACGGAGATGCCACAGCGAAAAATCCTGACCCCCCCTCGGCAGCCGCCCCATTTCCCGCCTCGAGACGGAAGCGCCTCCATACGAAGTACCGGTATAGTGTTGACTTCTATTCCTCTTCGATCCCTCGTTGACTACCGCAACCAAACGGTTCGGGGCCAAGTTACTTGGATATAGAGTTGAGTGCAGAATTGTAGCCACGTTTCGGGGCCAAACTACTTAGAACTAGAGAGGGATACTATTTGCGGTATAACAGCATACACCTTATTTTTACCCGCTGCCTGTACAAGCAAATCCACGGTGTACCGTAAGTATGCAGATACTCGTAGCGGTATTGCTGTTTCGCCGTGTACTGCCGGTGGGGCTACTATTCATACTAATGCGGGGAATTGGAGAACCGGGTGTGCGTGCTCCCCCCCCCACCGCCCGCGAGCTTTCGTCCCCTGCCGCCCCGACCCAAAACACGCCGCCCCCACTCCAAAAAAACTATCTCTATGTATCCCGACCAACCTTGAGGTTGAGGAAACTGTCCTCCCTTCTCCAGGACCTGTTTTTTTCAACAGACCCCTACTACTCAAGTTGTTCTCAACAACCAGCAATCTCATCAAGCGGTGTTTTTACTCCCAACCACCGTTCTAACCGAAAGCGTTGTTTTCGTCAACCGTTTCTGTCGTCAACCAGTGTTATAGTCAACCATTGTTTTCACTAATCGGTGTTCTCACTCAACCAATGAGCTCATCAAATCAATGAGCTCATCAACCGTCCGTCTTTTTATCAACCGCTGCTCTCACCAAACCAAAGATCTCGTCAACGAATGTCACCAAACTGTTGCTCTCGTCAACCAGTGTGTCCAACCAACCATTGTTCTCATCAGCCGGTGCTCTCGCCCAACCAATGATGATCGCATCAACCGCTGCTCTGATCAGCCCACTACAGTACCAATGATCTTCATCATCAAAGGTTGTTCCCATCGACCGTACGTAGCTCTCATAAAAAAAACAGTATAATAAAACCATCCATTGTCCACCCTCGCTCTAAAAATATTCAGTTGGCGCCTCACTCATCCCAGTGTTCTTGTGCAGTCTGGCGGCGATGTCCTTCGCGAAAACGTCCGATTTCCCGCTTTTTGCAATGTCCGGGTTGATCAAGAGGTACCTGACGGGATACGCGGGGGGGGGGGGAAGAGACAAGATTTTATTTTTAAAGAAGAAAAAAACAAAAGGGAAAAAAACAACAAAACATTAAAACAAAAGATAAAAAGACAAAAAGCGAGAAGAAGAAAAAAGGCAGCAATAAAAATCAGTCAAACAAAACAAAACCACGACAGAAATGTGGCAATTTAGGGAGAGGGGGGAAGACAAGGAAAAGAAAGAAAACGAAAAGTCAGCGGGGAAATGAGATAATCACACTGCGTTCGATTTTGAAAATTTGATATGGCACCATTGGTCGCGGGCTAATAGCAAGAAGTTGACAGGTGACTAATGGCAACCATTTTTTTGGGGGGAAGGGAAGGGGGGGGGGGGGGGGGGGGGGGGGGGGGGGGGGGGGGCGAGGAGGCGCGGAGGAGCGAGGAGTCGGCGGGGATCCGGAGGTGTTCCAAGACGTACAGCGTTTTTATCTCTTTACGCACACATGGTATATACATGCGGTAGTACGATGGCAACCCGTCTCGCCGCCCGGGCATCAACGGCACCAACAACAACAACAACAACAACAACAAAAGCAGCAGCAGCAGCAGCAACAATCACAACGAACAACATAATCGACGACAGCAGCATCTCACCACCACCACCACCACCACCACCACCACCACCACACCACCCACAACCACCATCGCCACCATAACCATGACCATCACAGCGGCCACTATACATCAGCACCAGCACATACCTGGTGGCGACACACTCCTCCTCCGGAACAACGAAGTACTGCTGAGCCGCCTGTTGCCACGTGTTGAACTTTCTGTGGTTCCACGCGAAAAAAAAAAACAGCAACAACAACAACAACACCAAAACACCGCCAATGAGCGCACTTAAGACAAAGGGTCACAGAGCATAACGTTCGACTTTCTGAAGGTGCTATATACGTGAAAAAAACAGCAAGGACGAAAATTAGAATGACAAATGCACGTGAGCTTCCGAGGCCACAGATGCAGATGCACGCAGTACAGAGTGACAGCAGTGTATAAAGCTACTCGTATACACATGAAGCTTTTCACGCTCCTGCTGTCAAAACCTGCTGGGCACAGCAGGCCCAAAGCACACCCGACAAACCTGAACAGCAATAATTACTATCCGTCGATCGTGATACCGGTCGGTCGCTCGGTCGCTTGGTCGGTCTGTCGGTTAGGTCGTGATGCGCGAAGAGTCCTGATACTGACCAGCTCGGCACTTGAGGAGGCGTGTGTCGAAACAAAGCGGCGGCTACAGCACCGGTCACATGGAAACAGCAGAGGGACACGGCATGGTGATGTACACGATACCCGACCTACGTCTCAAAGCAGCTCTTGGTATGTACGTATCATACGACAAGTACGCAGCATGATGACACTACGCGTACTGCTGAGGCGGTCACATACTATTTGGACCTTTTCGGGAGCCAGGCGATAAGACGCGAGTCGACTAGGGCAAGAAAGGGTCGAAGTCTTCTCGCCATAAAAAGGCAACTTGACACGAGCCGTACGTGGTGGGGAGGAGGGGGGGGGGGTGTACTCATGTCGTGCACGGCCGTAGTCATATGACCATAGACCCTCGCATCCCTACAATGCCGGGACGCTACAATGCCGGGACGGAGCACGTTGGGTTTTCACCAACCAGGCAGAGTGGGGGGGGGGCTGCTATATATGTGGCCCCGGATCCTTAGAGTTACGGCCGTTAATAACTAATAGGAGGGAGAGATACAAAAGAAGGGCCAAGACAATAAACAGGACGGACAATGAGAAAAAAAAATGAAATAAAAATAGCGCAACACATGGTATATTATATACGGATGCGCCTACATATTTTTATGGGGCCACACTCATTGTAAGTCAAAAACTGACTTTGAGAAAAAAAAGGTACCTGGTACGCTCTTGACCCATTCAGAACTGAAGAAAAATGTCCCACGCGAATTCCAAGTCGTTTGTCCCCAAATGCGTGGGACCGGTTCTTAAGGGGTTAACCCTTTCAGGCATGCGGCTTATTAGGACTGCACTCCCGTTGTGGGGACACATTACTTCGAAATAGACTAAGATTTAGATTTTATGTACAGGAGGCGTGCTACGATAGGTATACTCAAGTTTTTTTTTTTTTTTTTTTTTTCTTCCATCTCATTTATTATCTTCGCACTTCCGTCTTTCTCCCTCCCTAGCCGCAACTCAGATCCGGGGTCACAAAGTAGGCTCCTCTCCCTCCTCCCCCACTACGGTTCTTGCCTTGCATTTTTATCGCGAGAAGAGATCAGCACTTTCTTCCCTCGTCAACTCTCGTCGAATTTTGCTTACCCACGCTATAATATGCGCTCTCGACAGACGGTATCATTTGAGAATAAAAACCTCCATGGGGAGAATCGAACCCTCGACATCCGGGCCTACAGGCTTCGTGGCTACCAGTTAGACCACCGGGGCGACCGGTATGCGCGGATCTGAATCCCAGATACCGGTACCCCACTACGCCCCCCCTCTATATTGGAGGGAAGAACCGGACCGTTGTGATCCCAAAAAAACAAGAAGTCGACTTTTTTTTAATTACCCCCCCTCCCCCCACCAGCGAAAAAAAAATAGGGGGGGTCTCTAAAACCAAGTTAAAAAAAGGGAACAAAAAACGAAAAAACGAAAAATGGTTTTCGCTCATTTCGTCCTGTGATCACAGCGATCCGGTTTGTTTTTCATTCTGACCTTCCTACGTACGAGTGTGGTGTCGTTTTCTCTTTTTTTTTTTTTACGCCCTTGGTATACTGTACCGTTTTTTGTCTAAAATAGGTATACTGCTGTACCGTTTTTTGGCTAAAACAGTTTTCTGAAATGACGGTGCTCCTTACCTTAACCCCTTATAAAATGGTGCCACGAATTTGGGGACATACTACTTGGAATTAGTGCGGGATATTTCCTTCAGTTCTGAAACGGTTATATCCCAAAACCGTCGGAATGCCGTTCATTTTTTTTCCAATACCTGGTATGGCTTTTTTTTTGTGTAAATAGGCCATGGGGTCGAGGTATTTAGAGCTTCTGAAGGGAGGAATTTCGGGAAACGTTCGGTGTACCTCCACCTTAGCATGCACAAACAAGAACAGGGCGGCACTTCTGTGAAAGGGTTTACAAAAAAAACAGCAAACCCCGAAAACAAAAATGAAAAATGAAAAAAATTAATGTGAGTGCAACGATAGGGCATGATGCCTTACAAGGCATGTGGCTTATTGGGTTATATAGTGCCTCAGCTAGGGAGCCTATTAGTGGTCAGTCGTACAATATTTTTTGGCCAAAAAGTGACACAGCAGTGGTCCCTCTATAGTGCCGGTTGCCCGATATAGTGCCTGTTGAAATCGCTTGGCACAGATGGGATCAACCAGTGTGGCAGTGTGCGGAGTAGTAGTGCAGGTTGTCGCTGGCTGTAGTGCCGGTATTGTTGACTGGAGCATACCCGCCCTATAGAGGGACCGGCACTACTGTACTACTGTACACATACCTACAGTATTGTACCTGGTAGCAATGCTATTCATATGACTACGTACGACAGAGGTGCACCCATTACACTTTGAGGTTATTATAATAACTTGATTATAGTATAGGATACATACACTTGATTATAGTATAGGATATATACACGTGATTATAGTATAGGAGATATACACTTGATTATAGCATAGGGCTTAGAGAAACGCAAAAGTGCTACCCGACGAAAATAGCGAAATAAACACCAAATAATGACCTTTAAACCAGCAATTTCTCGATCGAAGAGTATACTAATAGTCAGTAAAATCGATCAAAAAATTTTTTCTTGACCAAAAAGGGATGCTCCTATCGTAGTCCGCCTCCGTTCTAAGTAACGCCTACTGCTGTAAGAAGACCGTACAGCAGCCGCAGTTCAAGCATAAATCAGGCTGCGCGGGTGTGTCGTGCACCGCCTCCTTCAGTTGAACTCCGGACGCGTCCCGTGTATACCCCCGGCAACGCAACCCTGGCAGGGACAGCGGCCCTCCTGTTTATACTGGAGATTAATCCAAGGCTTCTCTCCGTGTGGCGGATGCTGTTACCGTTTTTCGTCACTATAATGTCGACCCGTTTCCGCTCTTAACCCCTTATAACCCACTCACAACTGAAAAAAAAATGTCCCACACTAATTCCAAGTAGTTTGTCCCCAAATTCGTGGGACTTTTTTTTTTTTTTTTTTTTTTTTGGGACCAATTCTTAAGGAGTTAAGAACTACTGTAGTCCTATGTTCTTGGGGACAGGCTACTTGGAATTAGGATGCATGCTACGATAGAGGTGCACCATGTTTTTTCTGAGCTCCTCACTTAAAGGGGCGTCATACCTCCACCACAAAAATGATTTTGGAGGGAAATGAAGTGCTGCCGGCCGGATGCGAAATCTCATGACCGAAAAAATGATCTGAAACATGATTCGTCACAAAAATGAAAGTCCGACGAATTTGGGTAAAGGAGCCCGATCGTTCAGAAAACGATTCAGCCAAAAAAGTGCTACCTCTACCGGAGCACGCGTCTTAGTGTGGCACAAATTCTTCACTTCTGAATGGGTCACACACTAATTCCAAGTATTTTGTCCCCAAATTCGTGGCACCAATTCTTAAGGGGTTAAGAACTAGTCCTAGGTTTTTTGGGGACAGGCTACTTGGAATTAGTGTGGCACAAATTCTTCAGTTCTGAATGGGTGAAGTCCGAAAGGGGGGTGTTACAACAATGGACGCCTGAGGATCCCGCAACCTGTATTTTTTTTCTCTATCGGTTATGCCTGGCTAATATACGGTTCAAAGTCTGAAATAGCTGAACCTTGTACGGTACGACGCCATTTTTTTGCTGCGAAAAACTGTCCCAACACTACGAATGCCAAGTGATTTCCCCCAAAACAAAACGTGGGTTCAGCTCTAAAACAGGATTTTAATCGGACTAACACCATGTGCCGCGGAAAAAAAACAAAAAACTTGATAATTATTTACCAGGTACCTGGTAGAAGACTAGGATTTTATGATTCCAGTGATAACTCTCCACGGACCGGACAGATCATCTGCAGATGGATCATCTAGATCATCTAGATCATCCCTAACCTGACGTTGTGAGACGCGGTACAGGATCCGTATAGAACAGATCCAACCTAGGAAACATGTTAGCTCACGCAGATTAGACGGCTCCCATCTGGCAACATGATGATCTGTAGATCATACAGATCATACAGATCATGCAGGTCATACAGACCATACAGACCATACAGATCATACTGATCATACAGACCATACAGACCATACAGACCATACAGACCATACAGACCATACAGATCATACAGATCATACAGACCATACAGATCATACAGATCATACAGATCATACAGATCGTACAGATCAGGAATATACCTGCCCTGAAAGATTTAGAATATCAAGTGGAGATCGATGATCTGTGCGATATATTAGTTTTTTTCTCGCCTGTCGACCACCTCGCAGACGGCGACGATGACAGCCTGTCCGGTGTTACAGGCTTTCGGCCAGTGCGTCATCGAAGTCCTGTTCGCGTACGTGAGGGCGACGCTAAGCTTCTCCGCCATGTAGATGCCGCGGCCGTAGGCCTTCCCGCCTGTCATGTACTTCGAGTCTTCGGGGCAGCAGCAGCAGCAGCAACAACAACAACAACAACAACAACGAAAGGTCAAGACAAAGCAGAGCCAGATATTGGAAACATTATTTCAGACCCTGTACCGGAGTGTTGCGTTAGTTCGCACAGCAGAGGGATGCATGCTTACGCTAGTATAGCGAAGGCACCGAAACATTTCGGGGGAATCGTTCTCACTTTTGATCAGGCACGACGACAGACACCGAACGACAGGCACGACAGGCACGACAGGCACGACAGACACACACAACAACAAAAACCAAAAACACGCCTACTCGTATTATACGTATATACGCCATACAACACGACTGACTGACTAGCTGTCAAACCGGCACTCAACCCACCAGACATGTTCTTGAGGCCGAGGTGGAGGATGCCGTGCCAGTTGTCGGCGCTGCTGCCGTGGAACGCGAAGAACGATCCCGCGCCCCCGTCCTGGGCCGCGTCCCGTTTCATCTGCTGAAACTTCGCCTCTCGCTCTGCGGTGCCTACATTTTATTGAAAACCCCGCGTGCGTGTATGGGGGGGGGGGTGG
>MEHQ01003329.1:53236-72936 GCA_008828725.1 Saccharina japonica
GAGGGGCGGGGCGGGGGGGGGGGGGGGGGGGGGGGGGGGGGGGGGGGGGGCGTACTCATTTGTTGCTTGCCTGAGTCATTTGAGCATTGACCACGCACCCCTTTCGAGACGGAGCACCGTTCCTACTCCTAATAGAGGCACCTCCAACATTTGGGCAGAGGCCCTCCGCTACGAGACGAGAGCTACACTCCACACCTTCAGATTTGGTTCCCCTCTCAATTAAGGGGACGGCACAATCCTGCAAAAGGTCATACAAAACCCGTATATAGTGCAGGACACCTGATAAGAAACAGGCTATGAAGAAATACAGGCCCATATTCAGAGGAAAATAAGAAACTCGAGAGTCGTTATCTTGGAGTTCAGTGTAGAAAGCACCCTCTCTCAAAATAAATAAATCCAGCCTCGGCCAGCTTTCCTGTTTCTTATTAGATGCCCTGCACTCTATACTAATAGTGGTATATACGAGTGATGGAAGTGTCACACACAAAGCTTGTGAACGAAGGTGAGTTTCGTCACGAATTCCTCGATTTCACAGCTAGCTGTCGTTTTTTTTTTTAATTTTCAGAAATAACAAAATGAGACCTACTCATAATAATCATTTTTGGGGGGAGCGCTATATACGCAAGAAAATATGTTTTGATTAAATGCAAATTCGTGCTTAGGGCCCATATTGACGAGTATAAAATAAATTCAATTTGGGAAAAATAAAATTCAAATTCGCTTTTCATTGGTCAACACACGCACCAGCACCCCCCCAAGATCCTAATCTTTGGTGCTGGTGCGCGTGTTGACCAATGAAAAGCGGATTTGATTTTTTTTTTTCCAATTTGATTTTTTTTTTCTTCGTTAAAACGGGCCCTTAGCAGCGAGAGCCCTTCACTAACCATTACGGGGGAGCCATAGTACCACACACTATTTTTACTATACGGGGGGGTTTTTTTTTTTTTGTTTTGGGGGGCATAGTAAACACTAGTAAATAAATAGGACCAAATATTGCTAGTAAAAACAAGGAAATATACAGTTTTTTTGTGTGTACCAAAGGGTTCTATTGACTATGGCCCCCTCCGTAAGAATCAAAGTAGTTGGTCCTGATTTACGTACTACCACTCTGTTCCGAAATACAAGCACCGTTTTGATTGAGTAGTATTCTACAAACGTTGCTTATATTGAGGGACAGAATAGTACGTTCCCCCGCAATAATAGCCTTTTGTTGTGCTCAAGTCCTTTCAAGGAATGTGGTGTCACAATTAAGGTCCTAAAGCTTTTGCTCAGATCAGACGAGTATTGTTGGCGGGGGGGGGCATACCACCACGAACTACTACTGTACGGTTCCGCCGCCGCCCACAATAGAAGCGGCGGGGGGTTGTTGATGGCGGCAGAGGTACTGCAAAAAAGAGCGTTGACTTCGCACAGGGGTGGTTGTGCGATCGCTTCCCAGCGTCGCTCGTTGTTTCTCTGAAAAAAACGGCAAAAAAGGGTGCTGCTAAAACTAAAAACCGGAACAATTATGATTTTCGGAAGGAAGGTCTCTCGACCACGTATATACTCGTAGTTCTTTCCGAACAAAAAAACACCTTCCTTCTTGTTTTTACGGTAAATTGGCAAACAAAAAACAAAAAAATCCCGCTCTGGCAAAAATAAAAAATAAAAAGTAAATCGAGCGGTGAAAAACGATCATCGCACCACTACTGTGTGCGAGAACTCAACGCCTTTAACCCCTTAAGAACTGGTCCCACGAATTTGGGAGGCAAACGACTTTGAATTAGTGTGGGACAAGTTTTCAGTCATAAATGAATGGTTTATAACGGCGTTCCGGAGAAATGACGCGCTTACGGAGGACCATAGTAAATAGGACCAGATATTGTTAGCAAAAAAAGGTGAATATATAGGTTTTTGTGTGTACCGTAGGTCCTGTTTACTACATTAGCCCACCCCGGAATAGTTTTATGTTTATTTTTATTTTTTAATCCTCGCGCACCATTACCCCCTTTGTGGGGTCCAGCCCCAGTGCATCGACCGCCGAGGGCCCGAGGTCTTCGTACAGCCTCCACGGTTTGATCGTGACCCAGAGCCGGATGAGGGTCCAGAGTTGCTCCACTCTTGCCACCATGCCGTCCGAAACTTCGAAATTTGCCGCGTCATTGGCCGCTGCCTCCTACGCGAGAAAGAGAGGGAGGGAGGGAGGGAGGGAGGAGCGGGGAGGTGGGGGGGGGGGGTACTTCATTTTCATGCATGGCCGTAGTTCTATGACCATAGACCCTCCTCGCATCCCTACAATGCCGGGACGGAGCATGTCGGGTTTTCACCGACCAGGCAGACGGGGAGGTGGGGGGGGGGGGGGGGGGGGGGGGGGGGGGGGGGGGGGGGTATTCATTCGTTGCTTGCCGTAATAGTTCGGCCATTGACCACGCACGCCTTTCGAGACGAAGCAGGAGCGGGGGTGCACTCTATGTCGTGCACGGCCGTAGTCGTATGACCATAGACCCCCGCATCCCTACAATGCCGGGACGGAGCACGTTGGGTTTTCACCAACCAGGCGGAGATTGCTTGCACCAAGCGCGAAGCACCGTGAGGTATTGGGCGAGTCGCATGGAGGGTGAGAGGGAGGGCAGGGTTCCCTTCAGATGGGCATGCATGTGTCGGGAAACAAACCACACGGAAAGCGCCATGCTTTGTGCTCCGTATCGGTATATGCTCGTAGGAAGGACACCGGTCTGTTTTTAGAGCTTAGACGGGACAAGTCCTCTTTTGGCCTTAACATGCTAGTTTTAGTGTGGACGGCGGTCAGTCAAGGAAGTCCTTCAAGGCGACAAACCGCGGTGTCCGATTAGGGGGGCCGTAGTAAATAGAACCTACGGTACACACTAAAACCTATATATTTACCTATTTTTACCAACATGTGGTCCTATTTACTATATGGTCCCCCGTTAACAGCACATTTGCTTGGAGTTTCGTACGAGACACGGATAACTTGTGCAACACAAGGTGTAAAAATCATAGTTGGCAAATGAAACCACTTACTTTTTGGGTGGACGGTCCGGACCGTATGATCCGAAAAAAAATAATACCTGGTGCGTGCAATCAAAGTGATCCGCACGCACACTGAACAAATATACGTACGACCTGGAAAATCTGCCTAAGGGAGGGTGCTGCTGCTGTACGAATAGCAACAGCCCACCATGTTTTGGGGACAAAGAACTTCTCAGGCCCATTCTAACTACAATATCACGGGGGACCATAGTAAATACTAGTAAATAGGACCAAATATTATGAGTAAAAACAGGTAAATAGGTTGAAATAGGTTAAGTTTTCGTGTGCACCGTAGGTCCTATTTACTACCAGTACGTATTACGGGGGACCATAGTAAATACTAGTAAATAGGACCAAATATTGTTATTAGGGCTCATATTAATATTAACGAGTATAAAATAAATTCAATTTGGAAAAATAAAAAAATAAAATCGCTTTTCATTGGTCAACACACGCACCAGCACCCCCCAAGATCCTAATCTTTGGTGCTGGTGCGCGTGTTGACCAATGAAAAGCGGATTTTTTTGTTTTTCCAAATTGATTTTTTTTTTTTTTTTTCCTTCGTTAAAACGGGCCCTTAGGGCCCGAATTAACGAGTCATAATATTTGGTGCTGGTGCGTGTGTTGACCAATAAAAATCGAATTAAAATTTATTTCTTCCAAATTGAATTTATTTTATACTCGTTAATTCGGGCCCTTCCCTAAGCGCCCGAATAAATTCAATTTGGAAAAAATAAAGGTCAACACACGCACCAGCACCAAAGATTATGATTTCATTGGTCAACACACGCACCAGCACCAAATATTATGCCTCAAGATCCTAATATTTGGTGCTGGTGCGTGTGTTGACCAATGAAAAGCGAATTTGAATTTTATTTTTCCCAAATTGAATTTATTTTATACTCGTTAATATGGGCCCTTAATAGTAAAAAAAGGTAAATATACCTGGTATGGGGTTTAGTGTGTATACTAGGTCCTACAGTAGTTTCTATGTTCCCCAGTAATGGTAGTTTCTCCCCAAACGCAGGTGCAGCTATTATTAATAACTACAATACATAGGTATCATACGCACTGCCTACTGCTGTCTACCGCTCCTGTGTGTATGCTGCCGTAAGTACACTTCTCCTCAAAACGTGGGTGCAGCTACTATTGATATACATAATACGTACTGCCTACTGCCTACTGCTTACTGTCTACTGTCTACTGCTCCTGTGTGTATACTTCCGGACCTATACTTCTCTCAAAACGTGGGTGCAGCTACTATTAATATGCATCATACGTACTGCCTACTGCCTACTGTCTACTGCTCCTATGTGTATACTTCCGTAACTATACTTCTCCTCAAAACGTGGGTGCAGCTACTATTAATATACATCATGCGTACTGCCTACTGCCTACTGCCTACTGTCTACTGCTCCTGTGTGTATACTTCCGTAACTATACTTCTCCTCAAAACGTGGGTGCAGTTACTATTAATATACATCATACGTACTGCGTACTGCCTGCTGCCTACTGTCTACTGTCTACTGCTCCTGTGTGTATACTTCCGTAACTACACTTCTCCTCGAAACGTGGGTGCAGCTACTATTAATATGCATCATCGCAACGTACTGCCTACTGCCCACTGTCTACTGTCTACTGCTCCTGTGTGTAAACTTCCGTAACTACACTTCTCCTCAAAACGTGGGTGCCGCTACTATGTATCATACGTACTGCCTACTGCCTACTGCCTACTGTCTACTGCCTACTGTCTACTGCCTGCTGCTCCTGTGTGTATACTTCCGCAACTACACTTCTCCTCAAAACGTGGGTGCAGCTATTACAGTTTGTATCATACGTACTGCCTACTGCCTACTGCCTACTGTCTACTGCTCCTGTGTGTATACTTCCGTAACTACACTTCTCCTCAAAACGTGGTTGCAGCTACTACAGTTTGTATCATACGTACTGCCTACTGCCTACTGTCTACTGCTTACTGTCTACTGCCCCTGTGTCGTAACTGCACTCTCGGGGGTCAGCAACGAAAACGTATTGGAGAGTCACAAAGACTACGAACGGCCGTGGGGGGGGCTCAACGGCCCGACCGACCGGGCACGAATACAGCAGTCCTCGCTTGGTGTTCGCATACAAAATCAACAAATCAAGCAACAACGCAAACGTATGACATCGCGATATTAAACATAAATCACCGAAAATAATCAGAATCAGCACGCTACTATGAGTTTATGTACAAAAACGAAATCATCGAAAATAATTAAAATCATCAGAATCAGCACGCTTCCATGAGCTGATGTACAAAAAAAATTAAATCACCGAAAATAACCAAAATCAGCACGTTACTGTAAGCTGTAAGTTAATGTACATCCCTAGCAGATAGACACCGCGGTAGACGGAGGACACCACCCAAATGCGGACCAACATGCTGAGGGTTTTGTGTGTGGCATGTTGCAGCAAGGTTCCCGTTCCTACAGCAGCAGTGATTCGACTGGCGAGGTCCAGGATTCTGCGTGGGCTGAAAACCCAGGTCTTACCCTTGGCACGGAACGAACGAATTTGTCGATCCGTTCCGTTCCGTCCCTACCAACAAGATAAAGTGCAATTCGATGCGAGCCGACGAGGGAAGAGAGGGCTGAACTCTTCTCGCGATAAAAATGCAAGGCACGACCCGTAGTGGGGGGGGGGGGAGAGGAGCCTACTTCGTGAGAGGAGCCTACTTTGTGACCCCGGGTCTGAGTTACGACTATTAATAGGAAGGAGAGAGAAAGAAGGGCAAAGATAATAGAAGAGATGGAATTAAACGAATAAATAAATACAAGGGGTTAAGACACGGCCTGGCTTCCTGAAAGCTCGATGCTCAAGGCATAGGTGTATTCTAGGGACAGGGCAATAAGGCAAAAAGGCAATAAGGCCGTAAGGCAATATGCAATACCAGGCATGCAAAACGCAAAATACGAAGAAAAAAAAAACTGGTACCAATAAGATCCGAGGTATGATATAAGAACCGCTTACGCAATACCTGGTACAGTATGCAATACCAGGCAGGCAACACGCAAAACGCAAAAAACAAAAAAAATGGTACCAATATGATCCGAAAATATAAGGACCACTCTTAAGTTTAATTTGAGACCAAAACGTAGCTTAAATTCGCGGCATAGTGGTACGCAATACAGTAAGTAGTCCCCTTTCAAGAGACCCTCGTACGTAAAAGGTTCGAGATTGGAGGTCCCTTATATGCGGTACCAAGGTCCCTTATCAGAGTTCGTACAGGTCCCTTATAGCCAACAACAGTGGGCAATAAATAACGCTGCGCAGAGAAATTGGAGGTCTCTCATTTAATACGGGGGACCATAATACCATAATACCATACCAGGTAATAAATAGGACCAAATATTGTTAGCAAAAATAGGTAAACATATAGGTTTTAGTGTTTGCCGTAGGTCCTATTTACTAGTGTTTACTATGGTCCACCGAAATAGCCGTTTTTTACCCATATCTCGAGGTCTCTTATAGGGGGCTACCGGTACCTACTACTGCTGTCGATGGCAAACTATCGGCTCAGTCGTGTTCGGCTTCCGTGTTCTTTAGTGGTTGTCGTTGCCTCACCTTGCCCTTCGAGAAGCCCTCGGCGCCGCCGACCAGTTCCCAGTCGTAGTTCAAGCCGTCATCATCAGACTGGTAAGACGGGTCGGACATGTCAGACAGGTTATCGTCCTCGTCGTTGTTCTCGTCGCCCTCCTCCTCCTCAGACTCCCCAGCGCCGCGGACGCCATCGCCGGCTGATGGTGGCGGTGATGGTGGTGATGGCGAGCTTGCTAACATACAGTCCGCTGCTGCTGCTGCTACTGCTACTCCATCTGTTGCTGCCGTAGTTTTTGCTGCTGTTGTTGGTGGTGGTGTTGCAGTTGGTGCTGGTGTTGGTACTACTGGTGCTGTTGATGTTGACGTTGTTGGTACCGGTGTTGTTCGTTTCGTTGTTATTTCTGGTGGTGATGATGCTGTTTTCGTCGTCCCCGTCTCTTCGAGGCATTCGCCCACAGCCTCGTCGTAGTCGTACCTATTACACCAATGGAAAAAAAAAAAATGGAGAATGGGTTGGACTATTTACTCGAAACTACTGTTCATGCATTGATACCATCCAACACGGGCGCGCGCCTGTTTACAATCGATGGATTGCAGCACTCAAGCGCAGTCCACACGCTATCGAGGTTCGCGGCTTGACGCTCTCGGCCTCCGGCGGCTCCTGCGTAGGGCGTATTCTATTTCTGCACCATGAAGTGGCACAAAGTGGGAGCAGGGTGCCAAACTCAGTAGAGCTCACCACTTATTCGTCGCTATGGTTGAAGTACACTGTGTACTAGACACGGGGAAATACGATACACCCGGTACGATTTCGATTCTCAGCAGCTCACGTTGCCGGATGGGAGATGGGACCCGTATAACCCCGCCCATGTTTCCTGGGTTGGGTCTGTACTACCAGGAGGCATGTATATACGAAAAGCAAGCCGGTCCTGCACAACCTCTCACAACCGTAGTAGGTGAGGAAGCATCACGGGGGACCATAGTGAATAGAAACCTACTGTACACGCAAACACCTACCGTATATATATATATACATTACTGTAATAACATTTGGTCCTGTTTACTATGGGCCTCCGTAATACATGATCTAGGTGAAGATTGTGATCTCGCCGAGGTGTGCATAAACCATGCCAGGGCGATGCCATGACAATATCCATCACGACGGATGCCACAGCATGCCCGCCCCGGCAACACCAGTACAACAGAAAGTGCAACTATTACAGCAGTAGTGAAGCTTACCGGCACGAGGCAACCGCCGAGTTGCAGTCACATGCTGGTACTACCGTATACGACGGTGTATACCACCCTATACGCTGTATACCACTCCCCCCGCCCCCTGAGTATACCGCATGGGTGATAAACTACATTTAATCCAAAAACAACCACCCGATTTATCACCGGGGTGCGTTGTATACCACACCCCCTGCGGTGTCATGCCTCATATTCAGTGTGACACCCCACAAGATATCACCCTGGGTGACACCCTGATTGTATACAAAACCCCCTGCAGTGTCATGCCTCATATTCAGTATCACACCCCCCAAGATATCACCCTGGGTGATACCCTGATAGTATACCACACCCCCTGCGGTGTCATGCCTCACATTCACTGCGACACCCCCAAGGTATCACCCTGGGTGATACCCTGACGTTAGTAAGCACACGCAGTACCCCCAGGTGTGCGAGTGTACCACAGCAGCATACTATGGAGACCAGCACTATGGAGGTGGAGGAGGTGCAAAGGCCGTGCAAACGCGTGGCCCATTGCGGTGGGAAACTCTCATTCGGTGCCAGCGACTGCTGCTACCGGTAGTCAAAAGGCTCGATCACGCGTATTTTAGCGGAAAATCAGACCTGTGCCTCCTGGTTGCTGCAGAGGCCCCCTACTGAACAGCTCGCCGACAAGCCCGCGCCAGCGTCTGCCGCCAAGGCTCCCACGGCAGAGCCGATAAACAACCTACTACGCACAATATCTGCTGCTGAGGCCCCCACAACAGATGTATGTGAATGCTGGCAGCGTCGGCTCCAACCACTGCTACCACGCCCCTTGATGTCACACCCCTTGATGGCACACCCCTTACCGCCTTCCTGGAGTGTGGCAGTTAAGTAACCAACCACTATATGCCATCACACCCTTTCATCATACCCCTACCTGCTATTACACCCCTCCGAGTGCGGCAGCCAAACTCCTTTGCAACCACTGTCTGTAATCACACCCATTATACCACACACCCCTAGAGGATACCACCCCGGTTGATACGCATTATCAACCCCCAAACTAATAACCCACGTTTACCACGGAGGTACCCTGTATATCACACCCCCGGAGTATGTATATATATATATAACAAACCGGGGGACAAGGTATTTAGAGTCCAAAATTTTATCACCGGGGGTGTGATAACACCGTCTTATACGGGACGTTGTACTACTGTGGTAAGGACACCATGGTGGCGAGCACCTGGCCACACCCCTGTGTATTCAAAACAATGGAATAAACACAAAGCTGTGAGACAGCTAGCATTGAGAGATCGAAACTCCCATGGCTGTTCGCGGGTCAAATATCACGGGTCAGGTCGGCTCGGCTCGGCTCGGCTCGGGTCAGGTGATTCGACCCGACCCGCGAAATTTTGGAAGCCTCCTGACCCGACCCGACCCGACCCGACCTGACCCGTGAGATTTGAAAACCTCCTGACTCGACCCGACCTGACCCGCGAGATTTGAAAATCTTTTGACCCGATCCAACCCGACCCGTAGAACTTTGAACACCTCCTGACCCGACCCAACCCGACCCGCCAAATTCCGATTGACCCGCGAGATACGGGTCATGTCGCGGGTCGGGTCACCTGAACCCGCGGGACCAAATATCTCGGCCCGCGGGTTCGACCGGCGGATCTGGGGCGTGGGTGGACACCTCGAAAAAAATTGCCACCCCACACTAGTAGTCACATGTGGCCTGCGTTTGTGAGTATGGATGCAGACATGCGGACATAAATTCCGCGGTGTTTTCCTGTTTGAATAGTTTACTTAAGGGTACAGGGTAGCACAAAAAAAAAAGAGAAAACGGAGCAACACTATTAATAACACTCCTATAATAGAAACGCCGAAAAGAAAAATAAATCGGAGCGTTGGGATTCCTGTACGAATCGAGAAAATAACCGGGAAAAAAACATACACACATTTTTTGTAACTTGGCTTTAGTATACTCCCCCGCCCCCCCTCCCCCCCCTATAAATATATGATATATGTATAGGTTGGGTTGGCGTTGGTTGGCAACGACGCTGTGAAACACGCCACTCGCTGCGTGAGCTAGACAACCAGGGTGCCGTTTTTTTTTTTTTTGGCGGTCACCAAAGCTGGCGGTCGAGTAGATCATTTGTGCGGGGTGGAGAACCTTTGCTCCGCACAAGGGGAATGGTCGTATTACGTAGTGTTAATATGGTAAGACATCCGCGAGGCAGTTACATAGTAAAACCCATTGCTGCCTCCGGAAGTGGCCACACCAGAAATTAAATTAACTCATTGGAGGCTGTCGTCCATATGCAAGTCCGCGTCAGAGGCGGTTCTTAGCAGGATGCAGCTCACCCTCCATGCGACCCGCCCAATACCTCCCGGCGCTTCGCGCTTGGTGCAAGCAATATCTGCCTGGTTGGTGAAAACCCAACGTGCTCCGTCCCGGAATTGTAGGGATGCGAGGGTCTATGGTCATATGACTACGGCCGTGCACAACATGAGTACACCCCCCCCTCCCCCCCCCCCACTTTTCTGGCTGTCGAAAAAAAAAGTGTAGGTTCGATTTTGTTTTTGCGTGCTCCCGAACGAATGTTACTAAAGTGATAGTGTTGGCACGAGAGAAGTCTTCGGCGGGCAGAAAGCGGGAAGTTTTTCAAGTGTCGGAATCTGCGGGCCGGATGCGTGGGTCCGACCCGTGGGTCAGCAGAAAACAACTCGCGGGTCATGTTGGCCCGACCCGCGAGTGACCCGACTATCTCGGGTCATGACGTCATGACCCGACCCGACCCGTGAGTTTTTCGTCACCTCTTGACCCGACCCGACCGGACCCGACCCGACCGAACCCTACCCGACCCGTGAGATTCGAAAAACTCTTGAGCCGACCAGACCCGGCCCGCGAGATTTTAAAACCTCTTGACCCGACCCGACCCGGGGACACCCCTGGTTCAAACTTTCCTCAAAACTCATATTTGCAATGCGATACTAAGCTGTGATGATACCATAATATCAATCACTCGTATCACATACTGCTGCTGTACTCAGTAGTTACCGGCCTTCCTCGTGCTGTTGCTGACTATCATATGTATATCTAGGTGTAACTACTACTCAACCATATACACAAGGCGCTTTGCGTGGTTCCGCCCGCTAGGCTCGCTCATCAAGGACACAACATACTGTGAAAGAACGTCACAGATGGCACACAAATTAAGGAGGAAACAGGCGACTTGCAAATGCCAAGAGCTCCAAGCTCCAGGACACCAAAACCTTTTATGTTTGAAAGAACAAGCACGGCACCACGGCACACGGCAAGGCGCTGCGCTGCGTGCTGGGTGTGATTTGTGCCTTCTTCGTGATTCCATGTATGGTACTTCGTACCTTGTATGATATGTACCACAGACAGTACGACAGAGAATAATGATATTACGGGGGACCATAGTACAAAGAACCAAATATTGTTATTAAAAAAACGTAAATATGTAGGTTTTTGTGATTAACATAGGTCCTACTTACTATGGTCCCCCGTTAATAGCACAGCACGGGTCGTCAACTTGGGGGAAATATTACACGGACACACAGAATATACACAACTGAGAAAGAGTGCTCGCGTAAATCTGCCCGCGCACGGCGAACTTCCTAAGATGTGCCCGCACTGAAAATAGAGCCTTTCCAAGCACGACGACCAGGTGGCACACCAACCAGGCATGCCCCTCGTTAGGGTTAGGGTTAGGGTTAGAGTTCCGGGTCGGGGTGGTGGCCGTCGTTAGCCGAAGCCCAAAATAAGCTCACCGTCGGGAACGAACGCCTTACAGCTTCGTGACAAAACCCTGCCTCATTAGAAACAGCATCATTTTAAGCGGGCACGTCTGAGAAGTTCGCCTGCGCGGGCAGATTTACGCCCGCTGGGAAAGACGTTTTTTTTAATGAATCGAAACAATGAATGGAAACAATGAATCGAAGAAACAAAAATGAGAAAAATAATTCCAGGACCGATTCCGAAAAAATAATGTTCCCTTCGGCAATTAAGAGCTGAGTGAGAGTGTAGGCTGAGAGGCCAGGGACGTGTCAAGTGTCAAGGCTGGCCTCCGAAGTGGGGGAGGCAAACCTTGTGTGATTCTATATATAGTATGTGTATTGTGCATCGTATTATATGTACCCTTTACCCTTTCTATTTAATCGAAAAAACCCGGGTATGTAATAATATCATTCAGAACTGAAAATGTGATCCCACACTAAATTCAAGTAATATGCCCCAAAATACGTAGGACCAGTTCATAAGGTTCTAGAACATATATATATAATATATAAACATATACCAGGTATATAACATATATATAATATATATATATATATATAATCGAATGACATTTTTGCTTTGGCATGGCCCATAGAGAGGGGGGGGGTCTTTCTAGCGAGCAAGGCTAGGCTCACCCTCAAGCGGACCGATACCTTCTTGCTGCTGCGCACCCGCCGCGAAGCGTGTGCAGCGGTAGAGTTGGATCGGCACTGGTGCGTTAGGCGCAAAAGTTCAGATGCACGGGCCTTTTTGGCCGTCGGTGTAGACAGCAATGTCCATCTCACTTTTGTGCGCGGAGGCAGACGCCATCAGAAAGGTGGACGGACACTATGTACACGGCCCTACGTGTGTTTGCTAGAGGGAGCTGTACTGTCTCAGTAACCTGGCTTCGCCATCAAAGGAGGAGGGAGCGTGTGGCGACGAGCTGTTGTTTGGACTGGTCAATCCCTTCAGCGCGAGAATTTTTATTTTCCAGACCAAGCACCCTGAGTGCAACGAGGGAGAAAGCGAGGAGCCGACTGGGAAGGACAACAACGAGAGCGAGTACGGACGGAGCAGGTCGAGTGTGGTCGTGCTAGGACTGGCCAAGTGGCACCGGAGCGGCGCGCCGGATCACAGCAGCACGCCGCAGCAGCAGCACAGCAGCGCGGAGCAGCCATCCGGAGCACGGACGACATCGACCCGTGACGAACGGACAATCATTTTTTTTTTTTTCGTTTTTTCCAGGGGTACGCGCGGTGCCGAAGGCACCGCCGCGGTACGGGATGGGACCGTTTTGCCCGCCGCAGGCGGATTTTTTTTTGGGTCTTCCCGAGGGGCGGTATGGGAAAATGTTCCCGTCTGTTTACCGCGGGACGGGAATGGGACGGGAAGGTGGGAAACCATTTGGTTGACGGGATTGGACGGGAAGACACGATTCTTTGGCGGTACGGGACGGGACGGGAACCGATTTTTGGCGGTACGGTACGGTACGGGAAACATTTTTCGGCGGTACGGGAAATGATCGGTGAACGGGTCGGGAATAGGTCGGGAATAAGTCGAGAATGGGTCGGGAATGGGTCGGGAACCGGGTCGGGAATACGGTCGGGAATACGATCGGGAAACGCAGTCGGGAATTGTTGGGAACACGGTCGGGAACACACGCTGGAGACAACGACTGAAAAGGGTATAATCAAAAGTCTTCTTCGAGTATGAGTATAACATTCGCGAGAACAGTGCCAATAGGAGCAGGAACCGGGGCTGATTGCTTTGGCGCTGCTTGAGGCGCCGAAGCAGATCCGCCGGGATCCTCCACCTCCACAACGTCCATGCTTGATGCCATGTTTTGTCTTTGGGCCGGGTGGTGGTGTGAGTGTTCTTGGTTTTATTCTCGACATAATAATTTCCCAAGTGTACGACCGATTTATTATACGTACTATTATGTCAAATAGCGAGGTGTGAGTTGGGCCGATTGAATGGTTGATACAAATTTAAAGTTCGTGTTTAAATTTTGAATTAAACAAAAACGAGAGGAAAAATAAAGAAAAAAGGAAATATATATTCGCGCGTAGACAAAATGTTTTGATAGTTCGGAAATATATGCGAGTAAAAATGCAGTATACGCACTTGCATCCATCCATCCATGGTCATACGATGGGAAAACGAAAAAATCGGCGGTAAATGGAATGGGAATATCTGCCCCAATAGTGAGATGCGGGATGGGAGAAGCTGTGCCCCATGGTCGGGATGGGACGGGAATCACTTACATGACAGTGGGATGGGAATAGTCGGGACTGGGCGGACAGCGGGACGGGAATAGTCGGGAATGGGCAGACAGTGGGATGGGAAACAGTCGGGAACGGGAACACGGCCATTACCGCGGGACGGTAGAGCTCGGGGACAGAAACTGACGATGGTACCGGTCGGGAAATCGCGGTCGGGAACGAAAAATCTGACGGTTTCCCATTCCCATACCGTACCGTTCCCGTCCCGACCACATTTTCCCGTCCCGACCTTTACCCGCGTACCCCTGGTTTTTTCCCTGAATTTCGTTGTTGGGTCTGTGTGGATGACGTCACTGGTTTTGTAGAGAGACGCGGCAGAGATGGCGCGGACACCCCGGGTGCCTTCATTGTGTGCCTGATCGTGGAAGACCCCTTCAATGTGGAACGATTCCTAATCAGTGTCGATGTTTATAATGCTGTGCCTAACACGGACGTTCAGGATAGATTCGGGCAATTGTCAATTGACGTGATGGCTTTGGTTGGCTGTTCTTTTTCACTGTGTGCCCGCGGACTGTCATTCCGGCAGCACTTCAGACAGCAGCTGCGTGCTCCATCTTGTTCCCACGCCTACCGTGTGTTTTTGTACAGACAGCACTTCAGACAGTAGTTACGCTGTAGTCGGCAAATTCATTGGTAAAGAGTGGGAGGGGGGGGGGGGACGATGCTGCTGTAGTCGAATGGAGATTGCGGGCGTGTAGTTCAGTTTTGGACACGCATAACATGCTGTAGGGATTTTAGGTGTACCTCTTCGGACTTGTGTATCCTTTCCCTGCTAAGTGTGCGTGTTCTTTAGGATTCTCTGATGGCTCTAGCACTTTTGTGACCACGGGCTGTGATCTTGCTACGAAGATCAGACTATAGGGATTAGCAACTGAAACGAGTTTAATGTGAAGATAACAACAACAACATTGTCGTCCTGTGACCACGGACTATCTTTTTCGCGATGACAACAACAACAGCAGTGGGGGTCCCACTTTTAGTATGGCGGTTCGCCAGGCGACCATGACCGCATTAAAGTGGGACTCCGCCCTGAACCGGTTTAGTGCGGTACCACACGAAAGTGGGCCCCACACTGGCTGTAGAGCGCGACCGCACCAAAGTGGGATATATGGGGAAACTCGTAGTACTGCTTACTACCGTGCTATAGTGCGGGGACCACAATAACGTGAGCGCTGGAACCCGAGATGAAGTGAGCAGGGCCAACCGATCCCCTCGACGATACCTGCTGTACACTATTAATAGTGTCATGGGAGACGCACTCTGGTTTATATCATGTATTATGTATTATCCTCGTGCTCATTACGTAGTGTGGTACAACATGCACTCATAATATCCAGCTGATAATATCCGTCACCACCCACGGCTACGTAGGCCGAATATATACTACCTGCAGCACGGTACAACTGAGCTACGACGTACCAGGTACTGCACACTCTCTAGGATGAAGAATCAGCATGGACACTGGGTGTGCTGGATGTCGACGGGTAGAAAGGAAGAACACACAAAGCATGTCGTAGGAGGGTATATCCCGCCTCACGGCTGCGTGTGTCCTGCGCTTTGCCCTTCCCCCGCCCTCGCGCTCGACGGGTGGGCAGCTAGCTGCCTTGGTGGTAAGGCAGGTCGTACAGATAGATGCGGTGGGATGGGTTATCACTGCTACTGCTGTCAGGATCCTTCACTCCACCACAAATAAATGCCGTTGAGGTGCACAATACCCTCCGCAATATTTGTGGCCGTCTGGAGGCTGTGGCGTGCGGTCTCGAAGGAGGGACTTGTTCCACAGGGCTGCTGCACATGGCATCGTGCGTGACGGCGCTATGATATTCGTGCGGTGGGCGGTGGGTTCATTGCCAGTTCAGCATTGCTGCCTTATCGATGTGGGCTGCTGTCCGGTACTGAGCTTCATCTGTACGTAATGACGTGGGGGCGCAAGGTCCCGTCATAATGCGGGGACCGCACTAAAAACGAACCAGTCCCATTTTAGTGCGGTTGACAACCGCACTAAAGTGGGACGAAGTCGTGACTACTCGTATCGATTTTGATCGTACTAACGTGGGTCCCCGCACTAAAGGTTACCGCACTAAAGTGGGGCCCCGCACGAAAGTGGGACTACTCTACGTATCGTGATACAGTGGGGGTCCCCCAATAAGGCGGTATTCCGATATAAGGCGGTCAAAATCGCTTGGCACGACTGGGGAATCGCACTCATAACCTGGGATGAATAAGGCGGCTTACCTCTATAAGGCGGTCATGAAGGCGGTCATATTGCTCTGGCACACCACCGCCTTATTGGGGGACCCCTGCTGTATCGTGATATACCCCTCCTCGTAACTTGTAACCTCGCAACCCATCGTAACCCATCTCTTACCAGTACGACGAGTACGAGTACCAACACGATTTATAACGCGCATTCTAAAAGTTATACACTTCATGTGTATGACGTTTTGTATACGATACTAGAAGCCACACAAAAAAGGTCAACATACCCGGGAGTACCCGAGATACTCTTTCCAGATTTGGCGAGCATAAACTCGTTGACCGCAAATACTCGGAGGAATTCTCCTCTGCTACTCGTACTGCTGTTGCGCTGCTGGCCATCTCGTATTCTCAGGTATGCCATGCTACATTTTGCTGTGTGGTGTATATACCTGCTGGTTCCTGTGTCGGTATGGTGATCGCACAGCAGTAGTACATTTGACATGCGAGCACACGCAACTGGAGGTATCGTATGTATCATAGAGTGCACAGCAGCAGCAGCAGCAGTGCACACACGGACGAAAATTCAAGTCGATTTTTCAGGTTGGGAGTATTACGATCGGCAGCAAGGTGCTCCGACACGCACGTGCTCACAGCAGCAGTGGTCCCGTCTGGCCACCCTCTAGCCTATCACCAGCGGGGAGCGAACAACAGCAGTAAGCCTAGACGCCCGCAACGCTCGTTCCCGCGGGGCATACCAGGCAGACTCTGTCCGATTGCACCGCCTACTATAAGTTGTGTCAAGACTCCAGGTACACGCTGATATACGATATAGGATCTCTCTTCAGACACAGAAAACTCACTCTGACTCGGCGTCCGATTGCTGCTCTTCATCCGACACCACGCTCTCCTGGTCCTCAGACGCAACACGCCCTTCCATACCAGCAATCTCCCCTCCTCCTGTGGCAGCTTCCACCTCTTCCTGGGTCTTCATAAAAAGCCACAAATATATCAAGGTTTGGTGTGCTGCCTGCTTTGGTGTGCTCGTGCTGGCTAGGTGCGACTCTACTCGTACTGGTAGGGGTTGCGTGCTGGCTTGGTGATTATTTTTATTTTTTGTGTACGATGTTGAGACCTCGGAAAAATCCAGGAAAGTTCTCCGCGCCCATTTGGGATTTTTCAGAATACAACTCAGACTGGTCTGCGGAAGGTTCCTGGTTCACAAATTCACCACCATTGGTTGGTGCAAAATACTCATCAAAGTGGTCTTGACGAATGACAACACAAAAAAACGGCCGATCATCGGCGATCTATCGTATATCGCCGATCTACAGCGAAAGCAGTAGTATGCGCAGCTACAGCACTCGTACCTACTCGTACCAAAAAAGAGAATGCACCAGAGGTCCTGGTGCAGGGCAGTACCAGCAAAAGCAGTACCTCGTACTGTTATCAGTCCCGTATCGCGTCGTGTGATATCATACTGAGTGCTGTATGGGGGCACACGCTGGTATTATATCGTATCACCATACGAAGCTTGCACACCCCGGACAGCTCATGAGCTAGCTCATCTGTCGTGTATAGCTCAAGCTTTGAAAACATGTGCAGATGAGCTACCAATTATAGCTCAAGCCTAGGAAAACATGTGTAGCTCATGTAGCTCATATAGCTCATTTCGGGACGGATGAGCTAGCTCAGGCAGATCATATAGCTCACCTTGTGCAAAAGTGTGTAGATGAGCTACCGATTATAGCTCAAGCTTTGAAAACATGTGCAGATGAGCTACCGATTATAGCTCAAGCTTTGAAAACACGCGCAGATGAGCTACCGATTATAGCTCAAGCTTTGAAAACATGCGCAGATGAGCTGCTACCGATTATAGCTCAAGCCTTCGAAACATGTGCAGATGAGCTACCAATTATAGCTCAAGCTTTGAAAACATGCGTAGCTCATGTAGCTCCTATAGCTCATTTTGGGCCAAATGAGCTAGCTCAGGCAGATCATATAGCTCACTCCGGACATATGTGTGCAGATGAGCTACCGATTATAGCTCAAGCTTTGAAAACATGTGCAGATGAGCTATCGCCTATAGCTCAAGCGAAGGAAAACATGTGTAGCTCATGTAGCTCACGTAGCTCACCGGTGAGCTAGCTCTTTAAAGAGCTAGCTCGAGCTACGGTGAGCTGATCTGTCCGGGGTGTGAAACCCTTGGCATTCCTTTCAATTTACATTTATTTTTGTTTATGTCGGATGGGATAATTCCAACTCCTTCCCTGCCCTACCCGAACAACACCAAAACATGATCATAGCTCATGTACGCAGCTCATTGTAGCTCTTTCCCGGCGAACATGCATATAACACCCTCACTTTGGCCTACATTTACTCCACTTTGAATAAAATCTAGAAAATTCCATTTATTCCACCTTGTGCAGAAAATGTTCAGCTTTCGGTTTCTTAACTCAAGTTTTTTCGTCCCATACTAAAATCAAGTAAGTCGTATTTATTTTTGTTCATCCTGGTCAACTTTATTTTCGATGTTCTTTTCGTACTTTGGTTTTCAAACTCACACTGATACTGAAATCAAGTAAATACAAGTATCGTCTTGGTCGAGAGATTTCCGAGGCGCCTTTACCACTCTTGACCCACAAATCGTACCAGATAAAGTACCAAATATATTACGATTTGTTGGTGTTTTTACGTGTTTTTGGGTGTTTTTTTTATCAAATCACGAGAACCCGTCGACCCAACCCAGCCCTAATCCTAACCCTAACCCTAACCCTAACCCCAACCCTAGTCCAAGCTAAGGCTCGACCCGTGCGCGGCTTCGCCGCGCGTTTTGGACAATTTGAAAACACAACGCGCGGACCACTACCAAAACCGTAATATATTTGGTACTTTATCTGGTACGATTTGTGGGTCAAGAGCTCTGGTAAAGGCTACTGAGATTTCCAGCCAAGACTTTTTGTTATCAATAGAGATTTGGTATATACGGAAATAAAAATATCGTCTTGGTCAAGACGAGGCTTTCACCACATCCCGGACGAGACTTACATCACACCCCGGGTATAGTCCAAAAGGTCTCGGTTTAAGAAGTCCGCGCGCACGCGAGCTTTCATCCAGATTTGTTATATATAATGACATCTCGTGAGCTTGGTCATCTGTCCCCTATAGCTCAAGCCTTGCAAACATGTGCAGATGAGCTACCGCCTATAGCTCAAGCCTCCAAAATAAGTGCAGATGAGCTACCGCCTATAGCTCAAGCCTCTACAACATGTGCAGATGAGCTACCGATTACAGCTCAAGCTTTGAAAACATGCGCAGATGAGCTACCGATTATAGCTCAAGCTTTGAAAACATGCGCAGATGAGCTACCGATCATAGCTCAAGCCTTCGAAACATGTGCAGATGAGCTACCAATTATAATAGCTCAAGCTTTGAAAACATGCGTAGCTCATGTAGCTCCTATAGCTCATTTTGGGCCCAATGAGCTAGCTCAGGCAGATCATATAGCTCACTCCGGACATATGTGTGCAGATGAGCTACCGATTATAGCTCAAGCTTTGAAAACGTGTGCAGATGAGCTATCGCCTACCAGGGAAGCGAAGGAA
>MEHQ01003329.1:73441-123517 GCA_008828725.1 Saccharina japonica
ACTTGAGCATGTTGACCCGACCTGACCCCCGAAGGGGCCCGGTGCGGTGGGGATAGCCACCCGAAGAGTAAACTCTCCGGGTAGTGTGGAACTTGCCGCAGCTCATCCACTAACAAAAACCCAGGCCAAGAAGCCTTCCCGCCAGACTCGGATCATTTTACGATCCACCCTACCCGTTTTTTCTTTGTTATTCTCTGCCACAGGTCTGCCCTTGGTCTGCCACCGTGTCAACACGTTATTATGGGAAAATAACTTAAAAAAATAGCTGTGAGAGATCGAGGAAGGATTTCGTCGAAACTCATTTTTGCAACCAAGCTGTGTGCGATGCAGCTTAGTACTTCGATCGCGCTTACATACTGCATGCGGGTTTATACTGGCCTTTTTAGGCAGGATACACATCTCGTATATATATGAAGAAAACAAAATGTATCTGAAGTTATTACTCGTAAATAATTCAACATATTACCAGACAGACAGATAGACCGGATAGACACAAAATATTGTGAACGAACGGACGTGGTTCGTTGTGTTATCCACACCATGGTCCAGCGCTGACAGTGTGTAACTGCTGTGTAACAGACCGATGTATGAATAGTAATGTGTGCCGTTGGTATATGTATGTATATTATATGGTATGAGGAACATCGCACCACAGCAGTGAGAATGAGTCGGAGGACATTTATTTGGGCGCGGAACAGACATCGAGCAACAGGTACAACAGGAGGAGAGGTGTCGACGAACAGAGGCAGGCGCAATTGGGGTTGGAAAAGGAGGCGTACCCAGGACGGACGGGGACGGGGACGGGACGGTACAAAGGGAGCAGCATATATATAGCATAACGTCTTGTTTTTGTTTACAGCATGAATGATATCTGCGCGCTAAGCCTATTGTTGGCGACGGCTGTCTGTCTGTGCATACACCTCGTCGTGCCTAAATTATGCGCGGTATAATAAGCCTAGGGCGTTGCCTGTGCCCTGCTGCACGTCACCGTCTGGGCTTGCAAGAAAGGGAGGAGTCGTGCTACGCGGTATATAGGGGGTTTTCCCTTGATTATATAATAGTACAGCCTAAACATTTCCCACTGTGGCCTGATCTCTCCTCAACTCTCAAAGCTACCCAATATCTCTACATCCGGTAAGTATTGCAAACTATTATGTGCAAGCCCATTTCGTTACGCAAAACCGAATTAGCTTATACGAGAATTATCGAAGTCGGTTGTTGGGTTGGGGTCTAGAGCTCCTGTACTATAATCAAGTAAGAAGCCTCAGAAAATAAAGGTGCTACCCCTACCGCACCACGCGTCGGAGGCCTCATGTAGCTCACGTAGCTCACCGGTGAGCTAGCTCTTTAAAGAGCTAGCTCGAGCTACGGTGAGCTGATCTGTCCGGGGTGTGGAAGCTTGTACGAAAACTCGTGAGCTGTGTGGAGCGTATGATAAAATATTCCCCGATTTCTATACTTTACCGTAGATAATAATTCAATGAGGCGGTAAAGGCTACACTGCTTCGCGAGAGCCTCCTCTCTTCTTGTGCTGTTCGTACTACGTACTGTGATTGAGTACTATTAATATTACTACTGCAGTGCCTGCATCTATCTGAGTTGCGCTGTTTTAGTCGACGGTTAGAAAGGAAGGTTTAATGTGAAGAATACACACACATTGGCTGATGAGCCAAGGCTGAGCTCGCAGTTCCGACACTGTATATCATGATGAATACAAACGATCACACACTCAGCCACCACCGTTCGTTGTTTAGTTTTCGTACTGCCGCGTGTAACAGTACCATCAACAGCAGTAGTATACTGTAGTAGTATCAGAGTCATCAGTAAGTAGTGGGTGTAGCCTATGTTAGCTATAGCCGCGGGGGGGGGGGGGGGGGGGGGGGGGGGGGGGGGGGGGGGGGGGGGGGTACTGATGTAGTGCATCGCCGAAGTCGTACGACCATAGACCCTCGCATCCCTACAATGCCGGGATGGAGCATGTCGGGTTTTCACCGTGGGGGCGGCGGGCAGGGTGGGGTACTCATTTGTTGCTTGCCTTAGTCATTCGACCATTGACCACGCATCCCTTTCGAGGCGGCGGGGGGAGGGGGGTTAGGGGATTTGTTTTTATCTCACGAAGTTTGTTTGTGCTTCTACAGTACACGTTTTTTTCTGCGCGGTAGGCGTTGGGTCGGCGCCTGCGGCCGGCCACAAGCCGCCGTCTGGGGTTACAAAGAAAGGGAAGCGTGCGCGAGGGGGGGGGGGGGGGAACTTATTTGGTGCTTACCTTAGTCATGGAACCATTGATCACATCTTCCTCCAGAGACGGAGCGGGGGGGGGGTTTGCCCGCGGTCGCTAGTTAGCACACACCACGGTAAAAATAGTTACATTCAGTACCTCCCGTTGGGCGGAAGGGGGGTGTAGGGGAGGGAGGGAGGGAGCGGGGGAGGGAGAGAAGGAGGGAGGGAGGGAGGGAGGGAGGTAGGCAACGTAATTTAGACAAATTCGCATATACATCTTGCCCCACGAAGGCACCCTTTGCAAAACCTTAAGCGTGTACCACCAGGTATTCTTTTCGGGTTTCGCGGTGTGCATCGCCTTTGGATTGCATACTACAAGCTCCGCCAACATCATATGTTCAAGTCCTCTTATTGATTCAACCTCTTACACAGACGGACAGGGTCAAGGTGCTGGAGCGCTCCTCATGTAGACATACACCACGTAGTTAAGTATATATATATATATATATTTTAAAGCAGCTGTGAGCTCGAGGATTTGATCGAAACTCATCTTTGCTACTCGTAGCTGAGTGTAAAACTTCGATCGCGCGTACTTACGGAATTTATATGTCCTCATGTATATATATATTATCGGACCTTCGCTGCGAAGTAGACACGAAGTCGCCGCGAAGTCAGACAAGCAAGTACCCAGCAAGCACGAGACCACACAGACGGAGAAAGCCTCATCAAGTATATGCAATCCCTAATATATGTAACCGTCATCGTACCTGCTGTGGTATCTGTTGCAAGCACAATCAATACCTCTTTTGACTGGGGCGCAAAGCCACTGAAAGGCCCGAGTGGCCCCAACGCGGTGGTTAAAAGTTAGGGTTGGCCTTCTACCGTAGCATAGTTCTGCGTAATTGATCCCAGTGCGTTGGCTACTGGCGCACGCTACGTACGATAGAGGTGGTTTTCTGCTTTTGGGAATTTTATGAGTGATCAACGCTGAAGATCATGCTGCACATTGTCGGATGGCAAAGATAATAATAATAGAGGTACTGCTGCGCACACCTTGTTTTTTCCGAGGCTACTCATTACATGAGCAGCTCTATACCAATAGCAAGTCGAAAACTGGTTTTGGAGGAGAAAAAAAAGTGCTTTTGAATAGTAAACCCGATGAACAAATCTTATCTGGGCTACGTAAGGATACGACAAAAACTCCGTGGCTCTTTGACGCCACCATGAAGGCACCATAAAGGCACCATGAAGGCGCCATGGCGGCACCATGGCGCTTTGAGCCCGCCATGCATGGTGGCTCCGTGACGCCGCCATGGTGCCTTCATGGCGACCCCATGGCGCCTAATATTGCAGCACAAGAATGAAAGTCCAACGAGTTTGGGTTGAGGAGCCGGTACCGTCATTCATAAAACGTTTCAGCCAAAAAAAGGTATACCTTATACCTTATACATCTATCGTACCATGCGTCTACTACTGCTGACACCAATGGTCACATGAAACGGAGGAATACATCACTCACTTGCATTGCTCAATTCGTTGATGACCACTTACTATTTGGTCAAGATGCTCGAAAGCACAGCCGACAGGTAAATGCGAACAACCTTGTACGCAGCCGCAGTACACACAGACGATTGTGTGTGTGTGTGTCAACCGTTTTCCGAACGAACGAACACGTGTGGTCTATTTCGTGTGTGTTCTTCACATGAAACCGTTAGTTCTACCCGTCGACATCCGGCACATCCAGTCAGTGTCCGTGCTAAATTCTTCCATCCTAGATTGTTTTCATAGAAGCTCTGTAGTCACAAAAAAAAAAAAAAAAATCACGACACGGCATCGGCGTCGGGAGGTTACGACGATAATACTGAGACCCAATCAGTGGAAGACGCGTGCTACGATAGAGGTGAAGGGTATACCTTATTTTGGCTGAAGTGTTTTCTGAATGATCGGGAGGCTCCTTAATCCAAACTCGTCGGACACTTTAATTTTTCGAGTTGCATTATTTTTTCATCGTACATATAGATACGTAGGCCGTGGGATGTGTCATCGGGGTACATATATATATATGTGTATATATACCAGTATAGCACTTTTATTTTCCTCCAAAATCAGTTTTTGGCTTACTACTATTATTATCTTTGCCATCCTTAACAATGTGCAGCATGAGCTTCAACATTGATCACTCATAACATTCCCGAAAGCAGAACACCACGGAAACCAATTCGTACAGAGCTCCTCATGTAAATAGGTAGCCTCAGAAAAAAAACATGGTGCACCACTGCCCTTAAGGTAGCATGCATCGGAACCGACCGAAAACATCCGATATGGAGTTCCAAGGGTCGACATAGGTGACTACTGTATCACAGGTGTCCAGGAGCCCCCCGAGCACGCGTAAAAAGTCCTTGCGGGGGTATTGAACAGCGTGTAACACCATTGCGTAGGCATACCAGATTGAGAGGTCGTCGACAACTTTTGGGGCTTGCTACATCATTGAACAGAGCAGTGTAGCAAACCCCACAAGGTGTAGACGACCCGACCTCTGAGCAATGCCACCTTACAGGGGCGGTGGCTTATATTCTGAGCTCCTCGCATGAGGAGCCCTATGATGTATCTCACCCGAGTCGTGACTCCGAAAGAAGGTTGTTCCTGTGACCCGACCAACATCGTATTTGTAGGAACTATTCCCAAAACAAATAATATACGACCAAAATCACCATTCATTCTAACCGGTAGGTACTCACTTGGTTGAGAAAGCTCAACCGGTCAGAAAATATGGAGCCGATACTATGCCTATATTATAATAAAATGAAAATACTGCCTCAGTAGGCAAAAACTGAGGGGTGGACGAACCTTGATAGTAGATGTTTACGGGGGTTTTTGTGCTTGGCGCCTGAAGCCGACCCTCCGACCCGAACCCTAACCCGAACCCTATACCAGTGGTCAGTGCTGGGATGCTGTGCTTGGTGAGACTCTAGGTTGACTTGGCCGGCGTGGATGCTGAGCTTGGAAAGACTATAGGGTGGCTCGGGATACTGTGGCTGGGAAATACTCCAAGTTGATTGAGTCGCGTACAACATACCTTTAGCCAATCAGAGGGCCTAAATAGCCACCTTAGGAATATCTAATATTAATATCATGTTTCGTCCAGTACTGCAAAAACTAACTGCGACCCCTATACATACTTACCGTGGAGAGAGTTCTCTCATTTCGGTACGCCTAAGGGTGTGTGTGCTACGTTGTTGAATGTCTCCACAAGGACTTTTGTTTTGCCCCTATATTGTGCAGGGGGGGGGGGGTCCCAACCAACCTGTGATGGCACAAGGGCGAGGAAGGGGGAACCACTTTGGAGTAGGACACGGCCAATGCCTAACTCCACCGCCATCAAAGAGAGGAAGGGGCAGCGAAAACAGACCACCCTCCCGTGCTGACGTCGTACCGCACACCGTGGTACTACAGCGTTTTCCTTGAGTGCATTCCGGATGCCAATTTTGGTTCCTCGGGCACTCCGCTGTCCTTCTTCTATGGCCGTGTTGCGTTCGCGGCGAGTGCAAAGGGCATGCAGGGGGGAGTTTTGGGCCAGCAGGTGACACTGCTTTGGCGTGTGTTTGCCAGGTGGTCCAGGTTGGAGCTGTTTTTCTGCAGTGCATGCGTATTTTACTACAGTAGTCCGTGTTACCACTATATAGTGCGCTTTGTCCCACAACCTGTTTTGTCTACAGTAGTTAGAATTGTGCACGTTTTTGCACGTTTTCGGTTGTGAGCATTCCGAACTTGTCAGGGGCATGGTTTATCTCTGGTAGGGCCGGGTAAGTCATGCTGTATGTAGCTCTGCACGCCTCCCTACCGGAACATTCATTCACAGCTACGTAGCTGTTGCTCGTTTCGTGGAGACGTCGTGTGCGGCGGCAGGGCAGCGCCCCTAAGCGTGAGTGCTCGAGAGCCAGAGGGAGAAACGAGGGAAGCGTTGTCGACGCCGCGCATGTTGATTCCAAAAGGTGTGCGTGAACCCTAAACGTAAACGGCGTGTAATACACGGCAGTTCTACTAAATTACGCCCCCAAGGCAAAGAGATGTCTGCGAATAAAGCCGAAACACGGCAGGTGGTTATTTTTGGGTTACATTTTTGAGCCCAAGCTCTCTTCAACTGAAAGGCTACTCCCAGTATCTGCTTCAATACTTTCCTTTCTTACCAAAGTAGATGCCTCGCCCATGAGACTGTCTGCGTATATAGCTTTATGCTACTGTAGTTTCTCAAAGCCGGTGTTGTTGGGTGCAGGTACAGAGCTCCCAAAGCGAGAACTCTCAGACAATTTAGAGTTCACCCCTATATTTCTAGCACTCACCAGCACATCTACGCACATCAATCAGATGGAGTGCAGCAGAATAGTATAAAGCACCTCACGCCAGGCGCCTCAAAAACAACTACGAAGTAGGCGTTCTACCCCTATAGAGTAGCGCCACCTCATAAGGGTGACGGCTTATTATGTTCTGAGCTCCTCACACGAGGAGCTCAACACTAATAGTAAGCCACCCGAGTCATTTTGACTTCGAAGAACGGGTTGTTCACGCAACCCGCCCAATTCATCATGCAGGCCATATTGATCAGGGTTATATCTGCTCTAAACTTTGACATGACCTGATATGATCTGATCTGTCGGGTGTGTGATACAATGGCATGCCACACGCAGACCACACCGACGGAGACCGGTGCGGACGCTGCCAGCCTGTATGATGTGGTGGCACTTGATTATAGTATAGTACCTACATATACCAGTAATCCTAAAACAAACTGTACAAGCAAAATTATCAATCTAATCGGTACTTACTACAATACTCAACTGGGAAGCTCGAGCGGTCCCAGTGACAAAAATTTGCCCCTGAAGGCAAATACTAACTGCAGCAACCCCTACCGTACCAAACTTACTTAGCCCCTTAAGAACCGGTCCCACGTTTTTTGGGGACAAACTGCTTGGAATAAGTGTAGGATAAGTTTTTTTTGTTCAGTTCTGAAAGGGTTAAAGCGTAAAGACGACGACAACGAACGATTCCTCCATTCCCCCCTACGTACGTACAGAGAACCTGCACAAAAGGTAACAGTAATGGCGCGTTTTTTCCTAAACTATCTACGCTGCTGGCGTCCTCGGCGTTGATGGCGCTGTCTGAGCATTGCCCGTTGCCGGAGGGGTGGCTGGGGTTCCCGCCGGCTCGCGGTGGGCGACCATTGTCTCGGATATGTCGTGTCCAGAGCGCTTGAGTGTCAAGGGTGTCTTCACCTGCGAGGCGTGTTTAGGCATGATTTAGCAGTCGACAACATGACGTCCACAAGGCCAGAAAAAGGCGGGGGCACAAATCAACTCTCGCCTTGAAAAACAAAATGTGTACGCTGCGGTGATGATGCACATTACATCGTGCGCGACAACAACGAGCAGCGAATAATGCCCCATGTTTCCGAAATCTCCTGAACGGGTAAGCTTATTATAGCCGCACGCCGCTGTGCTTTGTCGCACGCATACGATACACGTAGTACTGTGCTCAGAGAAATGATATATGTTATGGTTGACGCAATTTATTGACGGAACGCTTCCTCCCGTTCCACTGACCGACTTGAAAGCAAATCAACTCTCGCCTTGAAAACAATCGTTTACGTTGTGGTGATCGTGCGCGACAACAACGAACGGCTTATTATAACGTGCCATGTTTCCGAAATCTCCTGAGCGGATAAGCTTATCATAGCCGTACGCCGCCGTGCTTTGTCGCACACCCACATACGATACACGCAGTACGCGGAGAAATGACCTATTTTATGGTTGACGCCATGTATCGTCGGTCGCTTCCTCCCCTCCCACTGAACGACCGACCAACCAAACGTAGGAAAAACAGTCTCGGGGCTTCGAAGTGCCAGACGGCTATTACGGAGGACCTTACGTATAGTAAATAGGACCAAATATTTTTAGTATAAATAGTAAAATATATAGGTTTTAGTGTGTACCGTAGGTCCTATTTACTACATTAGCCCACCCCGTAGTAGTCTACAGCAGTACATACGCCGAGCTCTTTCATACGCTACTATTAATATTAGTAATGCTGCCATTTTGTTGTGTTAGCGCGAGAGTACGTGCCGCATGGGCGGCGTATGTATGGTGCATGATGCCACCGTAGATGGGTTTCTTTTGCACTCTCGCCGAGCTCATGCCGACTTGGTCGGCCAGCGTAGAGATGGCCACAAACAGTAGTACGTAGGTACAAGGTTGGGACCGGAACTTTCCTTTGGCGCGGATTGCTCACTAAGGGCGCGTTCAGAGTCCAAGCAGGTTTTCGACACGACGACTGCTGACCATTGCTAGAACATATTAGAGGGGTAGCACTTTTCGGGTATATATATATTTCTGGATGACGGTGTGTGTTCCTTAACCCAAAATCGTCGAAATGCCACATTTTTATTTTTGCAAAATGATTTTGCGTATATATACCTACAAGTAGGTCAGAGTTGCACTTTTTAGTTTCCTCCAAAATCAGTTTTTGACTTAGTTTTAGTATCGAGCCCCTCAAGCGAGGAGCCTCAGGAAACTCCGTAACATGGTGCCAACACCTTTACCTTAAGGTAGCATGTGTCGGCTACCGTTGTACATGTACATATATACGATTGGGTACTGTGTATATGACCGTGGTGGGGGAGGAGGGAGAGGATCCTACTTTGTGACCCCGGATCTGAGTTACGACTAGGGAGGGAGAAAGACGGAAGTGCGAAGATAACGAATGGGATGGAAAAAAAAAAATGGCCTGCACGAGGGAACCCGATATCAACAGGCCTACAACAGTAGTAGTATTAGCAGTAGTCGCTCTGTCATGCAATCTTATAGCCTACACTCCTCGGCTCAGCCCTTCGATTTTGAACCACAAAAGCACGAACAGTTGTTCAGAGCTACGACACGATACGTATACACTCCACCTTGAAAGTGTTTGCCTGACGCCTCAAAGAAGCCTGCGCGGAGGCCAGCGCCCCTCTGGTAAACACGTCCACGCTCTTCAATAAGGCGCCTCGGGCTGGTCCTGGAGCGTGCTTGGTGTCCCACATTATGTCCAAAAACTCGTCGAACTCAACAATTCCGCTGCCAAGGGCGAAAACAAAAAAGGCGAAATCGCGACGATCAAGTGTTGATGGGGGGAGGGGGCGGGAATTGTTTTTTGGGGGGGAGGAGGGGTGTCCTCATGTCGTGCACGGCCGTAGCCGTATGACCATAGACCCTCGCGCCCCTACAATGCCGGGACGGAGCAACGATGGGCTTTCACCAACCAAGCAGACATTGCTTGCACCAAGCGCAAAACGCCGTGAGATATTGGGCGAGTCGCATGGAGGGTGAGCTGCATCCTGCTAAAAACGGCGGGGGGGGGGGTGCAGTATTTCATGAGACGTTCCATCGACAATTTTCTTCGTGGGCTCCAACGCGCTGTGTACTTTCAATATTTCCCCGCTCTCTCGCTGTAGCTCTATACAGCGCAAGTAATTGATTGTAATGCATATGTGTATACAAGTAAACGACACCATTTACTAGGGCTGGGCACTGGCACAGTATGTACTGGCAGTAGTAATCTGCCAGTATCAATCTACTCATTGACCCGCCAGTAATATTCGCCGGTAAGTTTCTGTTACGTGCGCCCAAGACACACGCCATACTATAGTAGGGAAACCCACTAAATGCGTTTCGGGAGGAGCGAGTAGAGAGGAGAGACTGACAGTATACTGCTGCAATCCAGTATACTGATTGATTTTGACGGTGGCGTATTTGCTACTGACTGAGTCAGCCAGTACCCAGCTCTGCCATTTACCCGTGTTGGAGGCCAGGATCAAGCTCTCGTTATTTAATATCATTATTATTATGTGAGGCTGTTTAAAGGCTCTGTCTCTGTGAAGATAAATGGCAGCGAGGTGTGAAGATCACTTGTGAAGAAGGAAATATTCGTAGGTTGAAAATGCGCTTTTTATGGTAAAACGCCTCACTTGCAATTCCTGTCGACAGCCGCGATTACCCTCCGCACGTTCTTCTTCCTGTAGTCCACCTACCGCAAAAACAAAACACGCGGCGAGGGTGTGTATAGATAAGGGGGAATTTGCGGAGGTCCGGGGGGGGGGGGAGCCACAACTTGCGCCGTTATATTGGAGATTATTGAAAAGGAGACTCTCTCCGTGGAACACAAAAGGCGCCTCCGCGTGACCGAGAAAGAGAGAGAGAAAGAGAGAGAGGAGGGGAGAAAGGAGAGGGGGCGGGGACTGGAATCGACGTCGTCCCCGACACTACCAGTGGGGTGCGAGAGGGGTACGATGACGACACCACCATGTCATTGTTTGTGCCGTCAAATATACCACTTAAGGCTGACGGGGGGGGGAGTCAACAAGTCTGACCTTGAGCTGCTTGAGGAGCTGCGTCAGTTCTGCTTCGTCCAGCTCGCCGCTTGCGTCCTTGTCCAGCTTTGACCCCGGCCGGACAGTAACAATATGTCGCATGGTAATATTGTACCGGTGTACGTCGTTACAGCCCACGACGAAACCAGAGGGGGGGGGGGGGGGGGGGGGGGGGGGGGGGGGGGGGGGGGGCAGGTAGCACGAGGGCAAAACAAGCAGCAAGGCGTGAGGGTCAAGAGCAGCAGGTACCACGTATGTACACGATGTGGCTGGCGAAAGGAGGCTGTGAGTGTAGTACTCCGAACCAAGGGGACAATGTACAGCGTCCCATCTCGTGTGCGCTTAGACAAATGTGGCCGTCGCATGTTTGCACAAGATTCACTCCGCGGGCGTGTGCAAAGAAAACGTATGTATCCAGTGTCGAGGTTCCATCTGGAAGCGAACATCATCATCAGCAGCACCGGGCTACATGAAAAATCGGGGGGACGGGTGGGGACCGGGGGGGGGGGGTACTCATGCCGTGCACGGCCGTAATCGTATGAGCATAGATCGGAGCGCGGGAAAAAGAGGGGTGGGGCGTACTCATTTGTTGCTTGCCTTATTCATTTGACCATTGACCACGTATCCCTTTCGAGACGGGGTGGGTGGGGGAGGGTGTACTCGATATTCATGCATGACCGTATGATAGTCGTATGACCATAGACCCTCACATCCCTACAATGCCGGGACGGAGCACGTCGGGTGGGAGGGTGTGTGTGTAGGAGGTGACGATATGATTGCGGTACGAAGGTTTTTAACCGTCTTTCCAACTCCAAACATCGCCAAAACATGTTCAGAAAAAAAAACTTCATACCTGGGCGCGTGCGTGCCGCGATAGGGTTACGAGTAGCAACGTTTTGCCCAAACCATTTATGACTGACTATTACTGACTATTAGTGACTATTAGTGACTATTGGTGACTATTAGTGACTGTTAGTGACTATTAGTGACTATTAGTGACTATTGGTGACTATTACTGACTGTTAGAGACTATTACTGACTATTACTGACTATTACTGACTAATACTGACTATTACTGACTATTACTGACTAATACTGACTATTACTGACTATTACTGACTATTACTGACTATTACTGTCTATTGCTGACTACTGTAGTACTGACTAGTACTGACTAGTACTGACTATCACTGACTATTACTGACTATTACTGACAATTACTGACTATTACTGCCTATTACTGACTACTACTGACTATTACTGACTATTACTGCTATTACTGCTATTACTGACTAGTACTGACTATTACGGACTATTAGTATACTCCTGAACTGTTGAACTTACTCGATGTCGTTGAAATCCCAGTAGTATTTTACAAGATTGACATCAGTCGTGATTTTCTTCGGCCATGCGTTAAGCTTGAACGTTTTCTCAAAATTATGTTTTGGGCGAGGTTGAATACAGTACAGGACACCTAATAAGAAACAGGCTAATAAGAAAATACAGGTTTATATGTATATATATGTGTGTGTACGGGTTGTTCCATGTTTAGCACCACCGGGCCGCTAAACGTGGAATGCAGTGTACTATATTAGCTGCTGTGGATGAAGATCTATCTGCACCTTGCTACGTATGCTAAGGAAAGCGAATGTGTTGCTAATTATTGTTGGAATGGCTGTATGTATGCGACACCGATGATGGTGTGTACCTTGCGACCAGAATAAGCGTTCAGAGGTCCTGTACGTTTTTATTTGTGTCACACGTGGCTTGTTTCTACAGTGGAACAGAGCAGCAAGGAGGGTGACGTTGGTATGCGCGGCTCGGGCCGAGGGCTATCTCACCATGTCAGGGAGGAAGGGCTCCACGGCCGGTCTTTCGCACACAAGGATGACTTTCATCAACGTCAGCACGACGTACCTTGTGGATAAGGGGAGGGAGGGACGGAGGGAGGGAGGGAGCGAGGGCAGTTACATTTTCTGGGGCCCTCCACTTGAGGAGCACTATACCTGCACTATGCCTCACCCGGCCGTCGACTTTGAGAAACATTGTAAGCTACGGAGGCGTGCTGCTGCTGCTGCGGTAGGAATCCACAGCACTAAAACATGTTTTGGGGCTCCTGACGCAAGGAGCATTGTACCCGCACTACTACTGTACATATCACTCAACAAATCGACTTTGTGATAAATATTGCAAGCGAAACCCGACCTACAACCATCACAGGGGCTTGCAAATAAGATTATGCAATACCGGTGCTGATGGCCGGAGGAAAATGCATATTGGTTCGCTCGTCTCATTTGAGGAACCCCCGTCGGCGCCGAAATGTGTGTGTGTGTGTGTGTGTTTTTTTTTTGTTTGAAGTAGCACACGGCTCTGCGTGAAGACCTGCGCACAATCCCATCGCGGCTGTGATGATAGAAGGCATCTTCATCAAAATGGCGATAAAAAAATGAGGGCCATGAGGTGGCACAAATCATGGAACCAAAAATCTGGTCGGAATGGTCTTCAAACAAACTCGTATCGCGGAAGAGCACTTTTCTTTTTCTCTCTCCCGTAAGCAGAGTGGGTCGTGAAATTCTTGAGACCATCCCACCCACCCGGTAGTAGCAGTATAACTTTCATGTACCCAGGTCATTTTCCTGGCGGTACTAGCCGCGCGCTGAGTATACAATACGCCGCTGAGCGCCTACTCAGCACGATGGGGGCGTACTCATGTGTTGCTTGCCTTAGTAGTTTGACCATTGACCACGCATCCCTTTCGAGACGGAGCAGGAGGGAGGGGGGGGGTGTACTCATTTCTGCAGGCCGTAGTCGTATGACCATAGACCCTCGCATCCCTACAATGCCGGGACGGAGCGCGTTGGGTTTTCACCAACCAGGCAGACATTGCTTGCACCAAGCGCGAAGCGCCGTGAGGTATTGGGCGAGTCGCATGGAGGGTGAGCTGCATCCTGCTACGAGCTGGTCCAGCTGTAATCGCGAGGCGGTACTCGCCGGCCTTTTCCCAACTCAGTTTTGCGAATTTCGAACTGAAATTTTGTGTGGGGCTTCCTATGAGTATAACGAAGCGATTGCCTGGGGCTCCATTTTGTTTTGTAGAAGATTGGCAAAATTTGGTCGTTTTAAGAAAAACAGGGTCGGCATTTTGGCAAAAAAGTACCGGAAAAAAAAGTCGAACAAAAATGGAGCCCCAGGTAGCGTGTCGACGAGAGCGATGCGAATCACGTGTTGAAAAAATCAGACAAAAAAACGATAAATTCAGCTGGGAAATCAGGATTTTGGGTCGTTCATCGTAATATCTTAACTTTGTATGGCGGATCATGTGCACCTCATATCTCTTGATAGACAACGAGTTAGGCGATGGGGAGGATTCGATCGTTTCTCCATGCCTTAAGGAATGTTCACACCGCGAATCAGCGTCATCCGCCGTACAGTTTTTTCGGTGATTCGTATGGACCGTAGTATGGAGATATCCCCGTACTCGACGGGATTTATTCGACATGGCATTTCTCGACGAAATATTCTCGGATCCCAAAAATTCCAGCATGTGCAAACGCGCTGCGAGCTCAGAAATTACGGTGCGAAATTTGGAGCTGAAATATGCTAAAATGAGTGCAAACCGTCCGATTGAATGAATATCTGTTTTTTGGCTGGACCAGCTCGTAAGAAACCGCCTCTGAGGCGGACTTGCATATGGACGACAGCTTCAATGAGTTAATTTAATTTCTGGTGTGGCCACTTCCGGAGACAGCAATGGGTTTTACTATGTAACTGCCTCGCGGACGCCTTACCATATTAACACTACGTGAAACGACCATTCCCCTTGTGCGGAACAAAGGTTCTCCACCCCGCACAAATGATCTACTCGACCGCCAGCTTTGGTGACCGCCAAAAAAAATAACAAAAAAAAACGGCACCCTGGTTGTCTAGCTCACGCAGCGAGTGGCGTGTTTTACAGCGTCGTTGCCAACCGACGCCAACCCAACCTATAAATATAATATATCTCAACACGGGGGGGGGGGGCTACCAGACGAAGCACCCCTGCTTCGAAGCAGGTGGCCTCATCCTATCCAATACTTACTTAGATCAAAATTATCCACGGCAGAGAGACATAATTTACTAGAAATTCCGGGGGAACAAGGAGGGTCCAAACACCATGGGTCACGATGTAGGAAGTGGCATACCAGGGTATGTGATAAAACAAATGGAGGCACGTCAAAATTTCATGGTTTTCACTGATGAGCGCAGCAAAACGCGCGGATTTTCCAGCCTCGCATCGGACCCCTGCCCTCCGGCACACACAGTACATTACACGTGGTAAGTCAAACCCCAAAAACAACAGCGACTACAGTACATCCACCAAGCGCCACCACGTAGAGACGTAACTACGGCACAGGGACACCTCTGTTCAAAGGAGGGAGAGCGGAGTGTATGAGCACCATGTTTTGAACGGTAAAGGTGCACCATGTTTTTTCTGCCTTAGAAGGGTGGTCACTTATTGTCACTTGAGGAGCTCTATGCCTCACCCAAAAACAGATTAAAAAAAATTAAACAGTGCGACACACAAAAAACAAATCCGACGATTTATGGGTTAAGAAAACCCCGTAATTCAGAAAAAAAATCAGCCAAAAGGTGCTACCTGTATGAGCACCCACTGCAGTCACGGAACAAGCACCTACCTCGTAGCCACGTCTCTTGCGGTGGTCATGTACTCGGTCAAGACGGGTAGTCCCCCCGCCTCGACTACCAGCGCGGGCACGTCGGGGTGCTCGCACAGGCTCAGTAGAGCGGCCAAGGTACCCGCCTGCGCGGATGACACGAGTGAAACATTGTCGGAAGGGGGTATGAACAAAATCGATGTTTCAATGTGTGTGTGTTTTTTTTTGTTGTTGGTCGGATGTCGAGTGTTGGTGACGCGATGGCGATGTGGCGGCTAAAATCGAAGCCTCTGAAGCAAGCGATGGGGCTAAACCAACGACTGTACGATCGCACCCTGTCACAGTTACTAAACACTCACCAGTGTTTACACGCTTTAAATAGTTAACGTAGTAGTTGATAAAAACGTAAATAGTTATACTTACAGCCTCGTTAGGTGCGGCTGAAGGGCTTAGCGGATACCCAAATCGTGCGCGAGAAAACAAGATAGGGAGGGAGAGAGGGAGGGGGGAAGGGAGGGAGGGAAGGGGAGGGGAGGGGAGGAGGAAAGGAGGAAGAGAAGGGGGGAGAGAAGGGACCGAGGGGGGGGGAGGAAGGGACGGAAGGGAGGAGGGAGGGAACGGAAAGAGGCAGGGAGGGAGGAGGAAGGACGGCGAGAGGGAGGGAGACGGGAGTAGGGGGGTACGGAGAGGAGGGAAGGGACGGGAGAGGAAGCGGAAGGAGAAGGGAAGCGGAGAGGGGGGGGTGGACGGGGGGGGTAACGGGGGAGGGAGGGAAGGCAAGCAGGGAGAGAAGTGAAGGCGGGAGGGAGGGAGGGAGGGAGGGAGGCGGGGGGAGGGGGCGGAGCAGGAGGGGAGGGAGGAGGGAGGGGGGCGAGGGAGGAGGAGGGAAGGAGGGAGGGAGGGAGGGAGGGGAGGGGAGGAGGGGGGAGCGGGGCGGAGGCGAGGGACGGGAGGGAGGGAGGAGGGAGGGAGGGAGGGAGGGGGGGAGGGGGGGAGGGAGGGACCGCTTGGGTCCTAGACATTTCTGGCCATATATGCGCAACGCCGCTGATCATCTCGCCAACCACAAGAGGCTCCCAGGTGCAAGTGTATGAGACTCGCGCATACAGCACACACAGAACACACAGCACACACAACACATACAAAACATTAAGCAAGTACAGCACATACAGGAGGCGACTCAGTCTTGGGTCCATCGCAGACGGCCTGGCGAAAAAGAGTCGGGGCGGCAATTTAGGACGCATCTAGTTGACGCGAACTACACAGCAAGTATCCACTCTGCCTGTGTGACCAAGAGGGGAGATAATGGCCCTGGCGAGGGTGAGGCAGGCAAGCCTCCGACTTGTTGCGTGAATGCATACCATTGTCGTAGGTCTGAGCGTCACAGCGATGGAGGATATAAATGTTGCACCTGTGTATAGACGCATGCTACGATAGAGGTATACTTCGGTATACCTTTTTTGTTTTGGCTGAAGCGTTTTTTTTTCTGAATGATCGGGCTCCTTCACCCAAATCCGTCCAACTTTTTTCAGTCTTGTGTCTTGTGTTGCAGTATTTTGTCGTTGTATACTTTGGGCCATGGGATTTTCGTCCGGGTAGAACCTTGTTATATTCCTAAAAAACAAACCGTTTTGACTACTGCAGGTATAGAGGCATAGAGCTCCTGAAGAGGCCACCCTCGGAAAATGGCCTGTATGCAGATGCACCTCTATCGTAGCCTGCGCCACCCATGGAACAATGCTGTAGACCCACAGATGGGTAGGTGGAAAGAGCCAATCCATGTTTTGAGTCAGTGCTATTAATAAGCAGACGATATACAGCGGTACGGGCTGCCGGCTACTGGGAGCATCGCCCCGCCCCCCGGTTCTTCCCAAATCCTTGCGGGTGGCTCTGGTAATGAGGCAAGGCCGATTCCAGCGTCTACTGCTATTACGGAGGACCATAGTTAATAGGACCAATTTTTGTGAGTAAAAATCCGTAGATATATAGGGTTTTGTGTATACGGAAGGTCCTATTTACTATGGTCCTCCGAAATAGTGGAGGGCTGAACGAGGCGGCGTACCGAGGGGCTTGTTTTGTCGAAACCCGCCGTCTCAACTTGGCCACGGTGTGGGCGTACCTGCGCGCTGCAGTGTGCGTGTTTTGAGGCTCGTACACCCTCGTGTTTTGTTTTTGTGCTTTATTGTGCTATTTTCAGAGCAAAAGGCTGTGTGTGTTCTTGTTGTGTATTTTATTATATTGAGGTGCGAGTTGGGGCTCACGCTGCATACTGCGTGGTATGAGCAGTATGAGCCAGACTTGCCTCAATAACGGTGGTACTGCTGTACCGAACTATAAGTGTACCAACACACCATATATAGGCCCACGAGTAAGAAAAAAAAAACTAATAAAAACATAAGACTCACTTTGCGTGGGGGGCGCGAAGTAAGTAAGAAATTCGGGTTCAGCGGCAAGTGCTGCACATCGAATTCTACCAGAGGGTGTAAAATAGTCTATCTATACTCAAGCCTGTTGCAAGTATGGTGTCACAATAAGGTGCTAGGGTTTGCTCAGATAAGGCGTTTCTTGTTGGTGGGGCCCATGCTACTGCTGTAGCGTTAACACCTGCCTGCATCTGCTGCGCTTTGGTGCGCACGGTGTTGACGAGCGCTTCCACGCCCCCAGACCTGGCGCATCGCAGGCGCTGCTCGTCTTCAACGTAGACGTGCAGTATCACCTGAAAAACAAAAACACAAAAAAACGGGGCACGGTACCCGTGTCAGTCCCTCGGCTGTTCACGGGATGGTGTTGATTCGACTACATGTATCATGCATTACTACGGTACGATACATATAAGGGGTGGATGATATTATATACTTACTTACTTGAGCTATTACTCTAGTGTGGATTCATTATTTTTGACAAACAGGCACACGATACAGTGCCAAGGGACTGACTGACCTTGGCAATCCCATGATACTGCTGCGACATGGCCCCCTTTCGCTCATAATTTCCCTGCGAACACAAGGTATTGCACTGCTACTACGACACCTGGCCCCCGTTTGGCAACATTCACCAAAACCTACGATACAACGCCATTTTTTTTTTTCAATTAATTCATACTAATGCAAGACATTCATCTACTTTTCACCTTCGAAGGGCACGACATCGATCGGTGTTTCTTGATCGGTATTTCTTTTGAGCACCATACTGTATGATGGAACAAAAACAAGTTCTGCATAAACTGAATGAACATGAATGAGATCTTGCTTGCGCAGAGCAGGTGCCTGCCGTTATTACTCGTAGAATATACCGCTGCAATACCGGGGCGTCAATAGGTACCACCAAACTCGATGTCAAGAGTGCTACGAGTCTGTCCGCCGTACACACATTGTTCCGTTTTTGCCATCTGACAATGTACAGCGCTTATCCCAATAATACCATACACCTAGAAAAGGGTGACTATAATCTAATGACCTACAATGAAACATGGAATACATACAGTAGGTCGTCTCCGATTGGTTCCTATATTCACGGACAAAGTGGCCCCTCGAGAGACGTCGTGCACATGTAGGAGAAGGGAAATAAGGCAGATGCGTGCTGGTACACAACGAAGACAGAGGTCCCCTGTCAAGTGCCAGAAAATACAGTGCCCCTCCTCTTGGTTGAACAAACCATCCAGGACGATACAAACCATCCAACACGAAGCGCACTCCCGTCAACACGACTGTTCATATGCTGCGCTGTACTGTAGTCTAACTCACAACAGGCAGGCGTGGAATCATCCAGTTATGGACGAATCACCGACTTGTGGATGCGCGAGTGAAGATCATCAAAACAGTCAAGCATCCGTACAAATCTCGAGAAAGGCAAGGTCAGCTAAGATTGCGCCCCCTCCCCCCCCCTCCCCTCCTCGGTCTCCAGCCTCGTGCGGTATAGAAAACTTGTAAACTTCACATCACGTAACTGTGATGTTGTCAGCATATTTTGAGTTGTACAGGATTTGAGGGGTGTCACTCGCTGGAAATACGAGCTATGACTGGTGAGCTACCCACCCTCGTTGCAACACCATAAGTGTGTTTTACAGCACTACCACTACCACTACTACTACTGCTGCTGCTGCTACTACTACTACTATGTACCACTATTACTACTACTTCTACTACTTCTACGACTACTACTACTACTACTACTACTACTGCTACTGCTACTACTACTGCTTTTGCTACGACCTATTAACAACGTGACGATGGTGCATGGCTCGCTAGCCGGTCGCACATACCCCCCCCCCCACCCCTACCACCCCGACAAACGATGCCACGGCGTCTAGTTGAAGTCAACACCTCCCTCTCTTGTAGATTGCTTTTGTGTGTACCATAGGTCCTATTAAACTATGGTCCCCCGAAATACATCCCAGGTGCAGAAAACAAAAGCAAGCTAATACTACGAGTACGTACCAGGTACTAGGTACGACATAAAATAAACAATAAGGCCTCCGTACCTTGACGAACTCTTCTCGCCCTAGGTCGTGCCTGGTGACATTCTGGTCCTTCTTGAGCTTCTTCTCCACCACCGACTGCGTGGCGATGCCGGCGTGGTCGGTGCCCGGGACGTACAGCGTCGCGTGTCCGAGCATGCGATGCCACCTGTTTTCGTTTTGGTGGGGGGGGGGGGGGGGGAGCCTACTTTGTGACCCCGGGTCTGAGTTACGACCAGGAAGGAGAGGGAAAGGAAGGGCGAAGATAATAAAGGAGATGGAAAAAAAAAAAAAAAGAGCCGAAACAAGAATGAAATTCTGACGACATTGAGTTCGGGAGCCCTGTCTTTCAGAATAAATAGTTTAAACAAAAAACTGCTGTCATACTACCTCTGTCGAACAAAGCACGGGCCTGCAGTGGAGTGTGCTCGAAAAGGGCTAACGCGTGGTGGGCGACGCCGCCGCCGCGAAAAACAAAATATCCGGTAATAAATAATTACCTCGGCCGCCGCCACAGCAGAAGCGGGAGTGCCCACCCTCATCTGCCTCAAGATGCCTCGAAAAACTGCCTCGTTCGATACGAAACCCTCGGCAAGCCGGGCGGGCGGCGGGGGCGACACTCCCCCGCCCTCGCATTCCGAGCCCACCGCCGCTCCCGGGCCCGCTCTTGCTTGGCCACGGGGCGAGCCGGGCTCCCTCTTCCCGCTGATGATGTCGTGCGCGATCAACGAAGACGCTGTTAAGGTGGGCCCTCCTCGTGTCCGACCTTGGGGAACACGTTGTGTGACACTGCTGCTGTTGTTGCTGCTGCTGCTGTCATCCCGTCCGTTGCTGTTAACGGGGCCTTCTTGGTCTTCGTCGTCACAATTGTCATCGCAAATCCTTAGTAGCACCTGTTGACAGCAATCCCACCCCGCCCCCATGTTTTTAAAAGCTTAGAAAAGGCGTACCGGTATGATACGTCTGTATACGTGATGAATTTTTTCATGCATGCAGCGTGTGTCACAGGCAGTAGTGTATGTGTGTGCGTGTTGTATAGTGCATGTGTGTGCGTGCTGAGCAAACGGTACGAAGAGGGGGGCCTTGTGGCCCTCGGGAACGACGCTTAATAGCAGGGTCATGCCGCGCGGCAGAGGGGGTATGATGCCATGATTTGGCGCTATTGTGGCTAATGCCACGGCGGAAGGGGTATATATGATGCCATGATTAGGCGCTGTAGTGGCTCATGCCGCGGCAGGGTATGAGGTCATTATTTGACGCTATTGTGGCTAATGCCGGCGCCGAGGGGGTATGAAGCCATGATTTGGTGATACTGTGGTCATTGCCGCAGCAGCCGGGGTATATTTGACGCCAATGATTTGGTGCTATAGGAGGTCATGCCGCGAAAAACGGGGTATGATGCCATGCTTTGACACTATAGGGGACCATGCCGCGGCCGAGAGGACATGCTGCCATAGTTTGGCTCGGGAAATCAAACACGGGGAGCTCTGCATATCTTACTAAAAAATACCACTCTCTGCCTACGTAAAACGTGCGCCCGCAATCCGATGAACATTAGTCCCCATGGACTAAATTATATTGGTATACCAGGTACCAGGTATCTCGTAGGTGTATACTGAAGTATGTCCCGAAGCTTCCGGTAAACTACTACTGTAGTTTATGTACACCCTTCATGCTGGCTTTATGGTGTCTTTCTTTCGTCAAAATGAATTTGATCCACACTACTGTACATAGATGATATAATAATTAATCATTAACTAACATTATCCTCCCCTTCCCCGAAATACGATTATATATGATAGGACGACTGATAACCCTTAAGGGAAGAATTAACCGCACGCTGGCGAACGGCCTATTCGTTGAGACAGCGGCATCAAGACAGACAGGGTATCTTGTTGTTTTATGTTTCAGTACGAGAGCTGAGCGTTGCACGGGCAGGTTCACGCAGTTGAGGGACCCTCGTCCGCCAGGCGCCGTTTAGGCCCCCAAAATATATCTCCCCCTATCTTGGTATCACTCTGGGCGGAATTATAAGGACCGTTGTGTAGTGATATTTACTCTCCAACGGTCCTCAATGTTTGGTCCAGAGGGGAAATGGCTCTACGGTTTTACAGGGTCGTTAGATGGCGTGTTCGGACGTCGAAACCACCCTCAAGAAAAAAAAACATGGCGCACCTTTACCTTAAGATAGCATGCGTCTGAAAAAATTAACAAAACTGCAGTAGCTCCGGCATGCTCACAGCGTATTGAGACCTACCTGGCGGTGACCCCTGCTATTTGAATTCGAACCACCTTCCGTACTCAGGAGGTTACGATCAGCTTTCCAAAAATCCTATTGTTTGGATCAATGCCAGAACCAAGATACCAGGACTAATCAGCAAAAACTACGGGCACGCTTGCGGGGGAGCGACTTCAAACACGTGGGTTCGTTGTTTTTGCACTATTGGGGGTTACAGTATACTAACAGTCAGCAATAGTCAGTACGAGTCAGTAATAGTCAGTAATACTCAGTAATAGCCAGTAATAGTCAGTAATACTCAGTAATACTCAGCAATACTCAGTAATAGCTAGTAACAGTCAGTAATACCAATGTTTTGGCCAAAAACAAGTGCTATAAGCGCTACCCTCTATCGTAACACACCCTTCCAGGCAGTCTGTTTCCAAAGACAAGTGCTGCACTTCAGAGGAGGCGTAATCACCCCTTCAAGAGTGAACGTTTTTCGGAGGTGTTGTGCCTGGCGCCTGGAGCCGACCCTCTTACCCGAACCCTAACCTTAACCCTAACCCTAACCCTAACCCTAGCCCGAACCCTAACCCAGTGATCAGTGCTTGGTTACTGCTGTGATTGGTGAGACTCTAGGCCGGTTCGGCCGGCTTGGATACTATGCTTGGAAATACTCTATTTAGCTTGATTCGGCCTGCTCGAGATTATATGGCTTATAAATACTCTAGGTAGATTGTATGTACCAGGTACCCCTTACGTAGCCAACCGGAGTGCGCAAAAGGGCTACCTTAGGTGATCACTTCTGGTTCTGAGAAGCTTCAAACAGGTGTTTCGTATCACCTGCATGGCTTTCTCTTGGCAGACCAAGAGGGCGCGATTCGGGCTTGCCTTCTTCTGCTTCTGTTGACGGGGTATAGGACAGGCAGTGCAGGGACCAGCGCAACGGAGAAGGGAAGGCGAAGTCAGACGTAAGCTAGCGGTGACCCCTCACCTTGCTTCGTGTGACTACCCTGTTCCTTACGACATGGGTAACACTTTCGGGTCAAAGTATTACTGACTATTAGTATACTCCTCAACTGAGGGAACTACCCAATAAGGCATACGCCTTAAAAGGCACGCCTTATAAGGCATGCGGTTTATAAGGTATACCCCTTATTGCTTCAAAACCATCAATTTTGTGTTTTTATGACACCTGCATATAGGTCACGGGTTTGGTCGTCCATCGGTTTGAAATTTCCAAGGAAATTTCTGTTCTCTCGAGATCACAATTTGGGTGGGGTATTGTATCAAACTCGTCAAGAGAGGCTCACCTCGGGAAATATTCGGTGCACCTCTCTCTATATATATATCGTAGCACGCATCATGACGTGGTATGGTGTGTTGTGGTGCGGTGCGGTGTGATGTGCACGGGTGAAGTCATCAGCGCACACTCGATCGCTGGTGAAGCTAAGGGCTATAGGCTAAACGTAGGCGGACGCATGCTACGGTAGAGGTTGCGCCATGTATGTTTTTCTGAGGGGTGGTCACATTGAGGAGCTCTATCTATATCATACCTCCACCCAAACAATCATTTTTAGAGGAAACTAAAAACTGCTACTGTAGTAATAGCAGATAAACAATCCCATGACCTAAGGTAAAACAAATGGGGGGAAAAAACGTTTTCCTACGGAAACGCCTGACTATTGTTGAACTCTTTGAAGGCCTGTGATTGGTCGGGCCACATTTTCGGCGGTAACGCCAGTTCTAGGTCCTTGAACAAAAAAATGGCGATGTCACCCTCTTCCACTGTTCATGGCGGTCATTATGATACCAAATATGTGACATTGGAGTTGTTATTGCATGCGGCATTCGTGACTGACGAAATTTGGGGTGATATGCCTGAACCAGCTCGTATTACTGACTTACAATCCCATTGCCTAAGGTAAAAAAATGAAAAAAAAAACACTGTGCAATAACAGGCAGTGGTCGTTCCAACCTCTTATACGAGTGCGCACAATGAAACATAATTTCCCTAACGGTTGGAGTCCAGATGGTTGCAGAGCAGCTGTTTGCGATCGGAGCTCTCATCGTAGCGACCAGAGAGCTACGTAAGGCACGACAGTACGAGTACAGGTGGTTTAGCTGCGCACAGTGCTGCTCGGTCGGAGCGTCTACCCTCCTATTTATTTAGCAGTGTAGATATGCGGTTTGTACTTGTTGTGGTTTCGCGAGATACGCACCGCCCTGGGATTGTGTGTTACGCTGGAACAACATCCCATTGTCTAGGCCAAATTTGAGGGAGGGTACGGAGCCACTGCACCCCGAGTGGCCTCAACGCGGTACTGAAATGAAAATAATGGCATCATACCCCCCCCCCCCCCACCGTACTCTGGGGCTGACTTTCTCTGAGGAAATTCACACAGCCAGAGTCAAGCGCACGAGAAGATTGTTAAGCCAACATTCCTGTGGAACCCTTACCCTGACAAGCACGCCTTCCATGTCTCTTAGCCCGCCAGCCCCGACGAACAACCGCCTCGCTTCTCGGGCGCGGGTGATGGATGCAAGCACCCCCCACGCAGTCACCTGGCGGCGAGGCGTGTCCAGCAACAACAGCAGCAGCAGCATAGTCACCATCAAAGGCGGGAAAATATAATGAGGGCATGCATTGGTATTGCAGGGGTCGGGTGCAACCTGCAACTTCTGCGACTTCCTCTCGCTCGAGGAGAAGCTCTCTATAAATCTCACGGAAAAAAAAAAAACTGTTCTTGAGAGACAATACACACCTCGTTGACCCTGTATGAGAATCTCATGACCTAGAAGCGTAACGAAAACGATTATAATAAGCCACAAAATAAGCCGCGACCCCCCCAAAACAAAACCGTTGAAACGCCTTATCGGGCAAGTGTGTTCACTAAAAAAGTGCTATTATACATACGTGTATAGGGCAGAACGCGTCAAATCGCTATTGGTTGACTGCCCTCGCTTGGAGAAGAAGGACAGCCCTATCAACCCCCGAATCAAGAGGGTAGGTCGTCGCCTTGAAGGCGGGCCGCTTGGTTCGATTTTATTTCTCGGTGGGAGCAATCCCACGGTAGGGGTGCTACTTATTGGCTCCATATTTTCTGACCGGTTGAGCTCCTCACGTGAGTAACCACCGGATACTATTAATATTTTGCTGGCATCTTTGTTTCTGGACTACCGCATTGAAATTTTGGGTCGGGTTGCGCGAGCGAATGTTTCCGAAGTCATGTTTCGGGTGAGATATTGAGCTCCTCATGCGAGGAGCTCAGAAAATTCTGCTGCGCCCCTACCGTTGGATGAGTCGTGGGGCGTTCGGGCGCGCACACATGTCGGAGCCTCGTTAGGTTTAGGGGTGCATCTAACGTACGCATATAGTAGCATGCGTTAACATGACAAATTATCATCATCCTCGATACAACTCCACCAGAAAACATGTACGTAGGCGGCGGCGGGTTTCAGCGGACCTCGAGGAGAGGGCTTCCCGACCGAGCCATCTGCAGAAGGGGGGGCATGATGCCGAAGTCGAGCATTTCCAAGCACGCTTCCTCGTCGCACGGCGCCATGCTGGCCAGACATCCTGTATGCACCAGGGATTGAAGGCAGGAGCAAAGCCATCACAAAAGAGCGAGCAAACAAACCTCAAAGTCTGTCCTCGATCGTATGCTTGGAGCACCAATGGTACACATTTAGCGAGAGATTTGGTGGTGTTTAGGGACTAGTCTATTCATATTACGTTTCCGCGGAATGCAGTCTGTCCGTTTCGTTTTTTGTTTGACAGATCAATGGGTTGGCCGGCAAAAATTGTGTATATAAGTATATGTATACGGTACGTACGTACTCGTAGCACCAAAGAGTTTCCTAAGAGAGTGTTTGGCGTGTACACGCAAACCAGCTCGCTATCAGGCACATCTATCTTCAGATGCATGGTACGATATAAGATGCACCTGGTAATTGTATGCGTTTTATTTTTCTCGCCTAAGGGCCCATATTGACGAATATAAAATAAATTCAATTTGGAAAAAATAATATTCAAATCCGCTTTTCGTTGGTCAACACACGCACCAGCACCAAAAATTAGGATCTTGGGGTATAATCTTTGGTGTTGGTGCGTGTGTTCGTTGACCAATGAAAAGCGAATTTGATTTTTTTTTTTCAAGTTGAATTTATTTTACAGTCGTTAATATGGGCCCTAAGGAGCTCTATACCCCCACCAAAACACCTTCACCTGAAAAACAACTTGAAAACGAAACCCGATGAAAACATACAATCACTTCTTAAGCGTTTATCGAAAAAAAAAAATGGGAAAACGAAAATGGTCGTTTTCCAGTAAATAATAAGAGGTCGTACAAAATATTTTTCGCCAGAAAATGCTTCGAGCACGTACCCCTATCGTACGGTAGCGCCGCGCGTCTATCCCCTGCTCCCATCCTTCACCTCCAGAGACGCTTTTCATCAGCGCAGAATCACTCTTCAGTCCATCCACCAGCGCTGGGATCACCGAAGCGGACAGCATCTTGTCCGAGAGACCCTCGCTCAGCGCAAGGACCCGGAGGCACGCTGCGGCGTTGAGCGCAGCCTTCGAGCCCGCACGACGAGAGGCAGAACACAACAACAATGGTCAAGAAGAAGAACCGGACGGAGTTGGACGGAGAAGTGGAGGCGGGAGAGAGGGGGGAAGAGCCATGCATCTTCGGTGTGTGTGGGCCGTGTGTGGGCGGGCGGGTGGGGCGGGTTTGGGGGTGGGGGCGGGGTGCTCATACCATGCATGACCGTGTAGTCGTATTGCCAAAGCAACTCGCATCCTACGGGGGGGAGGGGTACTTCAGTTTCATGCATGGCCGTAGTTGTATGACCATAGACCCTCGCATCCCTACAATGCCGGGACGGAGCATGTTGGGTTTTCACCGGCCAGGCAGACATTGCTAGCACCAAGCGCGTAGCGCCGTAAGGTGTTGGGCGAGTCGCATGAAGGGTGAGCTGCATCCTACTGAGAACCGCTTGTGAGGTAGACACTTGCATATGGACGATGACGGCGGGGGGGGTTGTACAAGGTGGGGGAGAGAGAGATATATCAATATTATTCATGCCGGAGCAACTTAATCGAAAACAGATTATAATAGCACTGCCAGCACTCCGTGCAGAGCATGCATTGATGTGGCAGATGGCGTCGTCTGCTACTTCCTAGCAATCGTAGCGGCCCCAATCGCCAACTTTGACTCCCGAACACTTTACGAGCAAAACAAACAACAATCAGCAAAAAAAGTTACGAAGAGGGTACAGTATGCAACACCAGTTAATAATCTCTTGTTTCCGCCCAGACTTGAATTCTTATGTAAAGCAGGGTGTGCTTCACACTATTTTCGGTACAAAAAAGGCCACGTTCTTAGTTTCGTCTTAAAATTCGAGGCTGAAATTCTTAACTGCCAAATTCTTAAGTGCTGTCGCGTACTGTATTCATTGATTACACGCCCCCGAGCAGCGGCTGTAGCGTAAGCGGTGAGGGTCGACCACCCTCTTCGACAAAGCGAGGATCTCACGCGAAAACGGTCTGTCAAAAATCAACAGAAGCAGTAGCAGCAGCAGCAGCAGCAGCAGCAGTAATAGCAGTGCAATCTACAGCACCTTGTTGCCCTGCTTGAATTGCTGCTCCTTGTGACTGCCGGTTTCCGGTCCCAGACCTCGTCGGCTGGACGGATCGCGCCGCGTCACTCGCACGTCTTTTTCTTCGTCGTCGAGCTTTCGCAGGATTTCCTTCCCCCCTTTCGTCGACGCTTTACGCTTTAGGAGCTCCACGAGAGGTGCCACGGCCGACGGAAGGGCGTCTGCTACCCCCTCACGTACGTCCTGGAACGTGAGTGCTTTCTGCAGCGCGGCCGCCGCTCGTATTCGCATAGGAGAAGGGAACTCGGTCGCCAGGCTCCTGTCGAAAGGAGGGAAGGATGAAATAACGAAAAACGGTACAATATGTCACACGTTGATAACAGAGGGTACATTCTGTCTCGATATGTTTGTTAATTTCTTGCCTCACAAGTTCGGGTGAAGAAGGCTGATGATACGAGTACACACGCGGAAAACGTTACTGGAATCAGGGGGCCGTTCTGTTTCCTGTCTACAGGGACAAAAACAACAAAAAATGCCTTCCCCTCTCTTGTGAACGTGACCCTGCTTGCGTGTACGGTAGGCATTCCACAAAAAAGAAAGGCGTTCGAGTGTGTGCCACCGCATGGGCTTTCGCTTGGATATCCGGTGTGCGTCTCTCTCATTGTACAGCCACCTCCCCCGAGATCAGGCCGCACTCGCCAGTTCATACCTGGGCACCTTTCTTGATCGTAATAGATATAAAACGACCTTTTTAATAGCGCCCCCCCCCCTGTTTTCCTCTTGAACCTTCATCCTCGATGCGACGGGCACCGCATTCGTCTTCAACCTACAAGATACGTGACGGTTTTACGCTCCACACGCCAAGACACTGATTTTACACGTGACAAAGAGCGTATCAATATTTTCGGGATAACTCACACCATGGCCTTAGCACGATACTCAAACTCCCACGATTTTGGGTTCAGGAGCCGGTACCGTCATTCAGAAAACGTTTTAGCCAAAAAAAGGTATACCTCTATCGTAAGAACGCGTCCGCGCTCGTGCCAAGCCATACCACTGTAAGGGGGGGGTGTACTCATGTCGTGCACGGCCGTAGTCGTATGACCATAGACCCTCGCATCCCTACAATGCCGGGACGGAGCACGTTGGGTTTTCACCAACCAGGCAGACATTGCTTACCACTGTAAGGGGGGGGGGGTAGGGTGCCTAACTGTGTTGATCAGGTTGTGAATTCGTAAAATCCCAGAGGCTTGCCATTGTAGGGGGGTCCGCAGGTGAGCAAAAACAAGGTTATCACGCACGGAACCTCTTCCCGAACCAAAATGAAACGAAGGCTATCCAAGATGTTAATTTTTAACACCGTGTAAGTATTGCGCCACCCAGCATGTATTCTGTCAATCAACATACCCATGAAGTTATTTTCCTGAAAAGAAGCGAAAACCTCTTTTTGCGGCTGCGACGCCAGGAGAGATGACGTGAGCCACTGTCTGTCGCGCATGAACACCTAGCGGTCTCTATCGAACGGATCCACCCGTGAATCGTTTTCTGAACGATCGGGCTCCTTAACCCAAATTCGTCGGACTTTCATTTTTGTGACGAAAAATGTTTCAGAGTATACTTCGGTCATGAGATTTCGCAGCCGGCAGCACTTTTATTTCCCTCCTAAATCATTTTTTCGGTGAGGGACGACGCTCCTTAGGTGAGGAGCTCAGAAAAAACATGGTGCACCTCTATCGTAGCATGCGTCTGAGGCAAACATCGAGCTCCTCAGACACATTCGTGAGGAGCCTCAAACAAAACTATTACGGGGGACCGTAGTAAATAGGACCAAATATTGTTAGTAAAAATAGTTAAACATGTAAATTTTTGTTCGCCGTAGGTCCTATTTACTATGGTCACCCTTAATCGGGTAAACCTACAGGTCACCAACAGTACAGCACACGTCTCTCTCTCACCTTATCAGCAAGCCCGTCCCGAGCCGCAAACCCTCCGCGCGCTCTTCACCGACCACGTCCGTCGGCCGAGGCTGCTGATTGGTCCAGCGATCGTTTCCTCCGAGAACATTGCTCAGCGCCCCGGCGGCGGCGGAGGCGTTCCTCCGCTGCCTTCGGAGGCAAGCGAGGTCTGCGTCGAACCGCGGACGTGCGGTGGCGAAGTAGATGCTGTCTAGGTGGGATTGGGCCTGGTCTAGCGCCGGGTTGTCGACGAAGCGCGGCGTCTCTCGCTGCTGCTGCTGCTGCTGTTGTTGTTGCTCATCCTCGTCTTGATTATCTTCGAGGTTGCCTCGCTGTCGTGGAGGAGTTGCAGTGTAACGGTGGGAATAGTTGCAGGGCTAGCTAAATAATAGGGTGCTATGGTGAGCCGGTGGGTGGCATTGGAAAAGCGGTGGGTGGGTATATAAGAGGGAGAGGGGAACACCGGTACTTGCTGGTTCTCTCCGTGCACGAAACAGTGTCATGGTGCATGTCTGATGGGAGATGGAGATGGAGACGTTAGCTACAGCAGCCCATGGGGGGTACGAGTATTTAGTAGCTTGTTTATGGTACTCAACCATGCCGTCGTGAGAGTCGCGCGTGTGCTTAAAAAAAGGCGCGTTGGTGCACTCCTTCACCCCCATCTCGCTTTTATCTGCCCCCCTTCGTTCTCCCGAGCCCCGTCTAGGCCCTACTTAGCCTGTCTACTCGAAGCGTAAAATGCACACTAATGGTTCGGGTGGAGTACAAATGCGTTCGATACTTTGTGGTCAGCATTCGGGTCCATGTGCTTCCGATAAGCGAAATGAGTTTGAGTATTCGACTCTGGCCTCACAGACGGCTCTGACCTTACTGATATAGATCAACACGTGCACCGCACATTGTCGGAAAATTGATAAACGAAACAGTAATGGAACATGGAGAGCACGTGCAAATAGGTCGGTGCTAAGCCATAAAATCAGACTCACCAAAACAATCTACAAGTTGCACAATATGTAAGCTTCCTTCTTTGGTTTGCCTGGTCGGTGTTATTCATCGACGTTCGTACATATGTTATGACTGCACAATGTGACACTCGTAAAACAAAGACACGACAAAAAACGATCGAGAGTAATATCACCCATAAACTACAAAAAAAAAAAAACTCCACTTCCTCCCGCCAACATCGTACGACCACTCCCGCCACCCCACCGCAAGCGGGCTCGGTCGACTAGGGTTAGCTCGCCTGCACAGCTTCTTCGTCGTAGTGGTCCTCCTCGTTCCAGGCGTGCACAACGCCCGAGTAACCCCCGTCCTGCCAGCCGTCGCCGCTCGACCACGGGGTCGTGACTCTCGTCGACCCGCGCGTGCTGCTCGGACGAAACGAGTCGCTTGTTGTCGCTGGCCGCGTCGTTCGACCTAGGCCGCTGGGTGACCGGTCCTCGTTTGCGCGGCCTCGGGAGTGTTGGTAGATCGACGGGGTCGCGAGCTTCGGCCGAGCAATAACCTGTACGCCGTGTGTTACGCGAGAAAAGAAACGGTGGTTTCAGTCTCGTTTGCGCGGCCTCGGGAGTGTTGGTAGATCGACGGGGTCGCGAGCTTCGGCCGAGCAATAACCTGTACGCCGTGTGTTACGCGAGAAAAGAAACGGTGGTTTCAGTCAGGTGGGGGGCGGGGGGCGGGGGGGGGGCAATACGGGCGGGCTTTTATACCTCAGATACGCGTAGACCCATACGCGTACGTAGGCTATGTTTTTATTGATTGGTTTCAATATTTTGTTTAGCGCAGCAGCTGTAAGGTTTCGACTGATTGAGTGGTTGATGCTCAACGTAGACTGTGTCTGTAGTGTGGTGGGGATTTGAGAGGGACAACCCTTATTAAACTAGATGTCGACTGCAGCATCGTCCACACGAGTGATCCGCCCGGGCTGCTGCTGCTGCTGCTGCTGCTGGGTTCTGTCAACGTGTGTCTTAATCTAAAACACGAGGGGTCGTATATACGGCACCCCGTGCAGCCAAAGGTGTCGGAGAAGACCAAACCCGTTCACACCTATGCTGTCCAGACATACACTTTGCCTTCACTTTCCCTGTCTACGACCCAACTTCTACGAGTACAGCAGTAGTTTTTTTTCCCCATCATGGAACACTTGGCCCTACACCCTACACTCCCTTTCAAGACAGAGCGTTTTCCCTTGCTTGAGACGCATGCTATCGTAAGGTACGAGTAGAGATGCATACTGAATTCCCTATATTTTTCCTGAGGGTGCTGGTCACTTAAGGAGCTCTATAATCTCACCCAAAACCTGAATTTGGAGGGAAATTAAAGTGCTACGAGTATATACCCGACGAATAATCCCATGATTTAAGAAAAAAAACGAAAAATATTGCAACACGAGAGTGAAATTCTGACGATTCTGACGATTTTGGGTTAAGGAGCCTCGTCATTCAGAAAACGTTTCAGCCAAAAAAAGGTATACCTTATACCTCCTCGATCGTAGCACGCGTCTTGACATTGTCTCTTCTGCCATTTTTGTGTGCAACAGTCATACGCATGTACGACTAGTTTTTCTGCGCGGTCACACCATACGGTTGACCAAAGCCGGCCTTTCTCGTCGTACTGGTCGCTACGACCCCCACAGGCACCAAAACCGTTTTGCTATGCTACGCACGAGGGAAAATATTTCGTAGAGCCGACACTGCCTTGCATTTGTGGCTACCTTAACCCATTCAGAACTGGAAAACTGATCCCACACTAATCCCAAGTAGTTTTCCCCCAAAAACGGGGGACCATTTCTTAAGGGGTTAAGGACTGCAAAACGCGGACGCGAAGGACGAGTGCGAGTGGCCAGTTGTGAGCTTGTGACAAAAAAAAGTGTCGATGCACAACTTTGCGAGCTAGCTGAGGAATACACACGCACACGCGCGTCGCATGCGTCGGTCTACTATTATAATAATGCACGTACAATTAAAAAATACTCGAGCGTGCTTCCGAGCTCAAGTTGCCTGCATATTTGAAGGAAGCCTTTTGCTTGTTCTTCCCAATGTTCACACAAACATGTGGAACCAGGTATGACTTTCGCAGGCACTCCAACACAACTCGAATATCAGGCACTACGAAGTGTAAGCATTATCAGTTGGCGACGGATGCTGGTACTATTAATACCTGGTACCCGTACACTTCATACTTACGCGAAAACAACGAAAATTTGAAAACTGAAAAAGGACGAGCAATTGATTTACGTAGATCTCCCGGTTAGATCGACACTCACAGCAGCCAAACAATAAATACAACCACAACACCCTCTCGACACAGCCCGAAACCAGAAAAGACATAAAAACCCCCGCAGCCAAAGCATACCCAGTGGCCATCCTGAAATCCCGGCGAGCCCGCTCTGGGTGTATTCGGCTCCTGCCCGATCTTGAACTTGAGCGGTGGAAGCGGTTCTGGGGACTCGTCGCCGTTCCGCCTCTCGTTCGACGACAAGGAGGGTCCGAGGAGGCGGCCGAGAAGCGTGGAGCTGAGCGCTTCCCTGGCAGTTGACATCATCGGGAGAAGCATCCTGTCCACCTGTCCGTCCTGTTCGACGAGGAACCCTGGCGCTCCAAGCCTCTCCTTCGCAGTGTAAGTGAACCGGCGAACACAGACTTGTGTGCTCAGACGTGCCCGGGCCCGCAACGGACTCCTCCTGTGGTGACACAGGAAGCCGCACACGCGCGCGCGCGAAGCTGCTCTCGATGAAAATCCCAAAAGCAGCCTTCAACTAAAACTGAAGTGCAGCAAGCAGCTCCTCGTGTTCTTGATCAACCCGATTTTTTCTGTGTACGAGTCTCCTCGTCGGTGGACGGTGTGCTGAGCCAGGGTAGCAAACTGCGCCGGCTCCAGTCTTTTACCCTGATACCACATGCGTATGTACATGCGTACCCAACGCCGCAAGTCGCCGAGCCGTGGGCTCCTTCCACATGGCTACCCCGCTCCCGCTAAAACCCTAAACCCAACTTGACGTAGCACCGAAAATGCGGCGGAATTGTAAGTAACGGTTCGCAACTGGTGATTGCGCCGCATCCGTAGAACAGCCGCATTCGCGCATTTCGAACATCACACATACATGTCGTTTTGGTGACGCGTACGGCGTACGGCTTGCTTGCTTGCTCCCGGCCCCCACTAGGCACCGGCAGCTGTTCTGCATGGAGGGTGCTCAAGAGGGCTGGGAAGCCAATGCCCTCCGCCGGATTCAACTGATGCAGGTGGGTTAGGTGTGTGTTGCATGTTGCGGTGGGTGTCCGGGTGCACACCTTGCCTCTCCTCCGTGCCGTGTGCCCAAGCTAGTCGGTGCGTGTATGATACAGAGACAGCGCACGCTTGGTACACAGCTATCATACTGGTGCGTACTCGCGCTTGCGCTGCGTGCCCACGCGAGATACTCTCTACACTTGCTGCTTGCCAGACATTGGCTTCTTTGCGGGTCGAGCACAACGCACAGACCGGCGCCTTTGGCGCTGTCCGGTCCCCGTTTTGAGCTTCTGTACAGCGATTCACAGCTGTGTGATGTAGCGCGGCCGGATTTCTAGCGTCCGTTGGTGACTTTTCGTTTTGTATTCAAGCTGTCGAGACGTCCAGACTCCAGACACTCGTACGTACTCGTATTTTATACGTAAGACATCTATTTATAACACAGACTACACAGCACTCGCACATCATTGTTTGACTGACAAGCCCAACTCGCCCTTTCGCGCTGTGTATTGTGCGTCATGTGACCTCGGCACCCTTTTGTTTGGACATACCCCAGGCGGTGCATCGGCACCAGCACATACGCCTCGACGCCGACATTGAAGCCCATCCCGTAAGTGATTGCCGTCGCGCTCGATATAACTTATTTGCTGCACACCACAGAATACGATACGACGGTATGATAGTTCGCGTACGATATGAGTGCCGTGGTGCGAGATAACTTAAACACCGGTACGTAGACAGTACGAGCACACGGGGGGGCATTATGCCTAAGAGTACACCACAGCACCTCTGGGATTATGTGTCCGAGTACATCGCAGTAGTACCTGGTATAACAAACGAAAGTATTGTGCAGTATACAAGAGAGTGATGTGCTTGCGAGTGTTATTATGATTGTAACAGTGTTGTGAACACGTCGGCCGAGTTTCTGTACACGTAGGGGCCACGGGGGGCTTGGGATATAACGTTGAACCTAAAACCCTTTGTAGCATGTTCTTGTCTCAGCTCCTGACTACAAAACCCGGCTACCGTGGGCATTGGCTAAAGCGCGGAATAGGGGGAGGACGTACATGCTCGTCAACCTTGTGTCGTACCCGAGCCACAACTCTTTTTTGACGACTGGATACTACTACTGTACATTCCAAAAACTACAGGGTTCGGCCAGGGATTGTTCATACACTGCACATATCCTACACGTCGGCCCTATCACCGATCTCCGCCGCTACATGATCTATATTTTTTACGACAGTGACCTGTATGATCTGTATGGTCTATATGACCTGTATGATATGTATGATATGTATGATCTGTATGATATGTATGAGCAATGTGATCTGTATGATCTGTATGATCTGTATAATCTGAATGATCTGAATGATCTGAATGATCTGAATGATCTGTATGATCTGTAAGATCTGTAAGATCTGTATGATCTTTATGATTTGTATGATCTATAGGAATCTTTATTCCTGATTACTATGTTCCCCCCGTAATAGTTGAAAGCTGCACGGGAGGCACTCCAAAAACATTAGACAACACATCTTCATTGCCAAGCAGCAGCTGTTGCTGTTGTTGATGATGACGACGAACCAGGCCGCCGCCGCCGCCGCCGCCGTGGTCCTTCTTGCTCGTTTCCTACCGAGATACGAAGTACGTATATACATAGGCCTCCCGCCTTCTGCTAACTTTCTCTCTCGCTCGCTCGCTCGCTCGCTCCCCCTCACTCGTGCGCTCTCGGTCGGTCGCTGTTCTCGTTTTGTCTCCCCCCCCCCTGTTTTCCCACCAATCTCCCGACGTTTTACGAAGACCCAACCGGCAACTTCGCCGCACTTGGTACGCCTCCTGCAGCAGGAGAAGGACATACAAGCCCGGGTGAGCAAAAAAAAACAAAAACACACCGCCGCCGCCGCCGCCGCTGCCGCTGCAAAACGCAACAAAACCTCCTAAAAGAAAGCGTACGCCACCGGCCAGCATTTTACTTGGTGGTGAAATATTGCGTGGGGGTTGGCTGGCCTGTCATCATCGACTGGGTGTCGTCATCGTTCTATAATTATTTTGTTTCGTTTTTGTTTTAAGTTGCTGCGCCCATCCAAGCCAAGCGCTCACAGAACCTAGATATAGACATGTATGTTCCAAAAATACAAAATATCGTCGGTACATACCACTCTGAGCGGAAAATTTTAACTACCGTTCGGTTTCCATATTTGCATCTCAACGGTCCTTAATTTGCATCTCAACGGTCCTTGTATTTCCGCCCTCAGAGTGGTGGTAGTGGTGTGTTTTAGAGCTCTCGCCGCCAGTTAGCACCCCCGCCCGCGCATGTATATGTAGCGCGAAACCTGAAGGACGTGGAGTTGATCTTGCGCGACTCGACGCGTTCCTTGCAAACGTTCGAGTGTTTTACCGCCGCTTTCGCTGAAATCCCTTCTTCCTCCTCCCCTCCCCTCCCTACCTGAAGGAGGAAAGGGGTGTGTTAGAAGAGGAAATGAGGAAAAAAGACGAATGTGACATGGAAAAATTTTGGTACACTAGATAGTAGCGAAAAAACGATCGCTATCTTAGGAGATAGATGGTGGGCAAAAGGAAGACGAAACAAGAAGGGAATAGGATTAGCAAAAACCTTTCTTTGTAATATATGGAAACAACGTAATGAGCGCCCAAATGTCGGAGGTGTCTCTATTTTAGGAGTAGGAACGGTGCACAGATGCTCCGAGTATACTCGATACTCCGAGTATACTCGGAGTATCGAGTATTTTTCGTACTCCGAGTACTGAGAGTATTAGAGTACTGGTGGCCCAAATACTCCGAGTACTGGGAGTATGAGCAGTACTTGTACTCGAGTACAAGCAGTACTCGGAGTAACAACATCTAAATTACCTGGAGTACTCCGAGTATCGAGAGTATTGAACACCGAAATACTGCGAGTACACAAAGTACGTGAAGTAGATTTCTCGAAAATACTCTAATTATACTTCCAGGTAAAGGGAGCATCTGTGAATTTTGAAATGCTATAAACGCCAGTGACATGCTCCCAGACTCGGGAGGAGTGTGCTCCGTCTCGAAAGGGATGCGTGGTCAATGGTCAGATGACTAAGGCAAGCAGCAAATGAGTACCCCCCCCCCCCCCCCCCCCCCCCTCCCCCGCCTGAAGGGCCGCCTGTCGCTATCGACCCTTTCGTTCTAAGAGCACAACCATGTGTCTACAGCCTACAGTACTGCAGGCTCAGCTGTAAATTGCAAAGGAAAACAAAGTATGGTTTTGTTGTGTTCGTACCGCTTGCATGGCGGCATTCAAAGAGGGGGGGGAGGCGCAGAGGACAAACACATCACCTACCTACTTGCCAAGGGGAAGCCAATTGCACTTTGTTTGACGCTTGGGTGAAAGCACGCAGAGACGAAGGGGGGAGGGGGGGCGTACTCGTGTGTTGCTTGCCTTAGTCATTTGACCATCGACCACGCATCCCTTTCGAGACGGAGCACCGCGCAGAGCGGAAGGGGGGGGGGGGGGGCAAAGGGCAAACAAAAAAAAGGGACATGAGCCCCGAAGCAACAGCAAAAAACGTCGGCCCCATGTAGAACCTTGTGGACGCCTTGCGATCGCTCAGAGTTCTCCCCGCCTCCCTTAACAAAATGCCTACGTAACTCCTAACGTTTCACCGTTCCTGTGCTGATTGTTTATCGCCCAAGTATAATATGTACAATTCGCGCGCGGATTTTAGATATTTATCCGTTGTGTATAGCCTCAAAACCAAAATCCAGAAAAATATGAAGCCTGCCTAGTCCAACGACTACGTATTTATAGCCGTTAGGTTCTGGCGTGCAGGCGACGAGCGCAAACTCCAATATGGTACGTATTGTTGTGGACACCTCGAACCCAGAACAGATTAGGTAACAATGTAAGCGATATATATATCCATACGTATGTTTTTCGCGTAGAGTGACTATATATTTGGTGACGACCATTTGTTTTAATGTTATTGGGTTTTGTGATGGTATCACGTATATATGTAGCTGTGAGGAGATGCAATACGTATTATTATTATGAGCAGATAGACAAATACGTATACACGCTTAGGAGATCACGTGACGTGCTAATAACGGAAACGTCTCCGTAGATCGTAAAATGATGTATGAAGACAACATGGACAGTGGGATCATCAGCCTGGTAGTTGGCTGAGCCCTACCATCGTACCCCGTCCTCGTACATACCCTGTCGAGCTCTACCATGAGATAAGCACCAAGAAGAACTTTATTGCCAAAGGAGAAGCGTGCCTTGGCCAGCATCGACATCCCTGTGTGTCCCCGACAAAGGGCATCCCTTCACACTTCCTCTCGTGTTTCGGATGTGATGCCACACGCAGGGTGGAGATGCGGAGGCCTTGTCCGCTCGCGTGGAGGCGCTGCTGGTGTCCGAGACTAAGCGGATTTTCAAGGTTTATTACCCGGGGGGGGGGGGGGGGTACTCATGTCGTGGCACGGCCGTAGTCGTATGATCATAGACCTCGCATCCGCTACAATGCCGGGACGGAGCATGTTTGGGTTTTCACAACGGCAGAAGCACATTGGCTTGCACCAATTATGGGGGGGGGGGGGGGGGGGGGGGGGAAGGGGGTCATACTGCTGATCAAAACCCACGATGTAGACCCTAATAAAACCACATATCCCCCTATGCTTACGAACCGTATTCGGTCTATGATTTCTACGTAATACGACTCAAACGACTATCACTCTATCCGGTAATACATACCAGGTACAGTACAGGACACCTGATAAGAAAAGAGGAAACCTGGTCCAGGCTGGATTTCTTATTTTTGAGAGAGGGTGCTTTCTACACTAATTTCAATCAAGATATACGACTCCTGATTTCTTATTTTTCATTTAACATATCAGCCTGGCTTTCTCATCAGCCTGTTTCTTATTCGGTGTCCTGTACTTGTATATTACCGGGGAACCATAATAAATAGGACCAAATTTTGTTACTAAAATAGGGAAATATGTAGGTTTTAGTGTGTACCGTAGGTCCTATTTACTAGTGTTTACTATGGCATCATTAGCCCACCCCGGAATAGTATATAGTTGGATTGTGTTCCCGGCCATCATCGGCCTCGCTGGAGTAGGAGATGCGCTTGGAAGTTGCAAATGTAGACGCGTTCCGTACGTACGATGGGGGAGTAGCCCTTTTGTGTCTGCCAAAACATCTCGAGACTGATGGGAAGGGGTGGGGGGTGTACTCCATTTCCGTGCATGGCCGTAGTCGTATGACCATCCATAGACCCTCGCATCCCTACAAATGCCGGGACGGAGTATGTCGGGGTTTCACCGACCAGGCAGACATTGATTTCTTGCACCAAGCGCGAAACGAAACGTGAGGTGTTGGGCGAGTCGCATCAAGGGTGAGCTGCATCCTACTAAGAAACCGCTTGTGAGGTGGACTTGCATATGGATGACAGCTTTTATATATGAGTTAATTTAATTTCCGGTGTGGCCACTTCCAGAGACAACAAAGGGAGTACCATGTAACTGTCTCGTGGGTGCCTTACCATATACACACTACGTGATACGATAGTTCTCCTTGTGTGGAGTGAAGGTCCTCCACCCCTCGCAAACGATGTAACTCGACCGCCAGCCTTGGTGACCGCCAAAACAAAAAGGGGGGTGAAGGACTACAGACTACCCAATAGTGCCTCTATTAGGAGCAGGAACGGTTGCTCCGTCTCGAAGGGGATGCGTGGTCAATGACTTCATGACTAAGGCAAGCAAAGAAGGAGTACATGCCCCCCCCCCTCCCCACGCCTGTGCTTCTTTCACGCACGCACGCTGGTACGCTGCACACGCACAGGTGCGGGGGCAGCACAGCCATAGGAGATGGAAAAAACTGTTCGAGAGGCAGAACGAATATCGGTCGCACCTGACGGAAAAGCTGCGAGAAGAGGTGCGAGAAGTCTGCAATGGTTGGTTTTACGTCAAGTCTGCAATGGTTGACTTAAGCCGAATGCTTTACTCAAGTCGAATGGTTAACTTAAGTCGAATGGCTGACTTAAGTCGAATGGTTGACTTACGTCGAATGGGTGACTTGGCTGTCCGATGGTGGTTGACTTAGTCCGCGGCGATTGACTCAGTTTGCGAGTGGTTGACTTAGTCTGCGATGCTTGCATTAGTCTTAGTCTGCGAGGCTTGCACTATTGTAGTCTTAGTCTGCGATGCCTGCATTAGTATATGACGGTTGACTGACTTAAAGCCTGCAGTGGTTTTCTTAAGTCTGCAACGGTTAAACTTAGTATAGCGATGGTTGACTTTAGTATGCGATTACATAGTACCAGGTAAGGATTAGTTCTGCAATGAACGGTTGACATAAATCTGCAGGGATTGGCGCAAGGTCAGCAATGTTTGACTTAACTCTGCAATGTTTCACTTAAACGAGACCCCTTACCGGTGGCAAGGACGATAACGCGCATACGTTTTACGACCGATTACGGTTTTCTAAGCTACACAGCACCAAAATACACAGAACAACCCAGTTCGAAATAACTGAAGCCTGGGTCTAAGATCCCGAGGCCCTTACCACCGAATTTTTACGACCGAAGTTTTACGACCGATTTTTTACGACCGAATTTTTACGACCGAGGTTCTACTACTACTATTACGGGGGACCATAGTAAACAGGGCCAAATATTATTAGCAAAAATAGGTAAATATATAGGTTTTTGTGTGTACCGTAGGTCCTATTTACTATGGCCNGCCGGGACGGAGCACGTCGGGTTTTCACCGACCAGGCAGACATTGCTACGTAGCACCAAGCGCGAAGCGAAACCTGAGGTGTTGGGCGAGTCGCATGGAGGGTGAGCTGCATCCTACTAATAAACCGCTTGTGAGGCGGACTTGCATATGGATGACAGCTTCTATATATGAGTTAATTTCATTTCCGGTGTGGCCACTTCCAGAGACAGCAAAGGGAGTAGTACCATGTTACTGTCTCGTGGGTGCCTTACCATATGCACACGGTGTGATACGATAGTTCCCCCTTGTGCGGAGTGAAGGTTCTCCACCTCGACCGCCAGCCTTGGTGAGGGACTACCAACTACCCAATAGTGCCTCTATTAGGAGTAGGAACGGTTGCTCCGTCTCGAAGGGGATGCGTGGTCAATGATTTCATGACAAAGACAAGCAAAAAAGGAGTACATACGCCCCCCCCCCGCTCCCCACGCCCATGCTTCTTTCACGCACGCACGCTGGTACGCTGCGCACGCACAGGTGCGGGGGCAGCACAGCCATAGGAGATGGAAAAAACTGTTCGAGCGGCAGAGCGAATATCGGTCGCACCTGACAGAAAAGCTGCGAGAAGAGGTGCGGGAAGTCTGCCGAGATATTTTAGGTTGATTTGACGTCAAGTCTGCAATGGTTGACTTAAGCCCGCAATGATTGACTTAAGTATGCAATGGTGGACTTAAGTCGAATGATTGACTTAACTCGAATGGTTGAGTCAAGTCTACAATGGTTGAATGTAAGTCTGCGATGGTTGACTTAAGTCGAATGGTTGACTTAAATCTGCAATAGTAAGTCGAATGGTTGATTTATGTCAAATGATTGACTTAAGTCGAAGAGTTGACTCAAGTATACAATGGTTGACTTGACTTTAAGTCTGCAATGGCTGACTTAATTCGAATGGTTGACTTAAGTCGAATGGTTGACTTAAGTCTGTAATGGTTGACTCAAGCCGAATGGTTGACTTAAGTCTGTAATGGTTAACTTAAGTCTGCGATGGTTGACTTAGTCTGCGGTGGTTGACTCAGTGTGCGAGTGGTTGACTTCGTCTGTGATGCTTGCATTAGTCTTAGTCCGCGAGGCTTGCACTATTCTTTGTCTGCGATGCTTGCATTAGAATACGACGGTTGACTGACTTAAGTCTGCAGTGGTTTTCTTAAGTCTACAACCTTTGAACTTAGTATCACGATGGTTGACTTAAGTCTGCGAATACATAGTAAGGATTAATTCTGCAATTAATGGTTGACATAAGTCTGCAATGATTGGCGCAAGGTCAGCAATGTTTGACTTAAATCTGCAACGTTTCACTTAAACGAGATCCCTTACCGGCGGCAAGTACGATAACGCGCATACATTTACGATTGCGATTACGGTTTTCTAAGCTACACAGCACCAAAATAAGCAGAACATCCCAGTTCGAAATGACTGAAGCCGGGGTCTAAGATCCCGACGCTCTTACGACCGAAGTTTTACGACCGATTTTTTACGACCGAATTTTTACGACCGAGGTTCTACTACTACTATTACGGGGGACCATAGTAAACAGGGCCAAATATTATTAGCAAAAATAGGGAAATATATAGGTTTTTGTGTGTACCGTAGGTCCTATTTACTATGGCCCCCAGAAATAGGGTGTTAGCGAAGAATTTTTGGTTGGAACCAATTTGGTTCGGTTTCATGTGGTTCTGTTTCCTATAGAAAACGGAACCCAACCCACGAAACTCTAGCGTCTTCGTAAGGTTGTGCCATAAAAAGTGGCCAGAATGCCACTTTTAACCCAACTATCATTGGGATTGGGGGTCCATAGTAAACAGAACCTACGGTACACACTACACACAGAAAACGGAACCCAGCCCATTGAACCTTCCTACCTGGTAAGAGGTAACCCAACAACTCCAAGGAAAATTAGGTTTAAGAGTGGTATTTATTTACCAACATAAAAATGACCCCCAACCCACGAAAACTTGAGGATCTTCTTATAGAGTTGTGGCAAAATGTGACCAGAATGCCACGTTTAACCCTACTTATTATAGCGCTGGGTTCGTTCACGCTTGGGAAGGCTCCATGAGTCGGCGTTTTTTTTTTGTATAGGAAACGGGCCGCAAGAAAATTCAACCAAATTGGTTCCAACCAAATTCTTCGCAAACACCCTGAAATTCTTCGCAAACACCCTGCTACCGAGGTTCTACGACCGAGGTTGATATATACGGTGGGGGGGCTCCCAATAGAATAGTGCCGGTGTGTGCCAGCCCCCATAAACCGGCACTATTCAGGACACCGGCATTATTGCGAGTAGTGCCGATACCAGCACTATTGGGTGTTTGAGACGGCCTCCATAGTGCCGGTACCGGCACTATTGAAGGAATTTTGGATGCCGTGCCCTTAGAAGGTGAAAAGCAATGAATGCCTTGAATTAGTATGAATTATTAAATAAAAAAATGGTCTTGTATCGTAGGCTTTGGAGAATGTACCAAACGGGGGCCGGGTGTCGCAGCATTAATCTAACCTGTTTCCGCAGGTTAGTGTGCCATTTATTGCACGACAACAATGAAATGCCAATTATCAACGAACGCACACAAGTTGACGACAGTAACAAACGCTTTGCTGCGCGAATCCCTGCCAACAGCTATATACTATAAAACAGTAATGGTCCCTCTATAAATATAGTGCCGGTATGCGCCAGCCAGCAATAACACCGGCACTACATATGGCGGCAACCGGCACTATATATAGCGGCAACCGGTACTAACTACTCCACACACTGCCACACCGGTTATAATCCGATCTGTTCCAAGCGAGTTCACCGGCACTATTATAGCGGGCAGCCGGTACTATATACTGAACCGACACTGTAGAGGGACCACTAGGGTATTCATGTAATATATACCGATATGGACGGAAATATAAGGATCATTTAAACATTTTATATGAGTACTAAACGGTCCTTACATTTTCACCCCTATACGTACATATTGTACGGCTATGGTGGCAGCGTCGGGAGGGTGTTCGTCTGAGAGGCATAACAAAAAAAACGCAGGTAGGCTTGGAACTCCTGTGTGCAAGCGGGACACACACCCAAATTTTATGTTTTCGATTTTCCGCGGAGGAAGCCTTTCAGAAGCTATAGAAGCTTCGAAAAGGGAGTGTTATGTCCCAGCGAGGTTTGTTGAGGCTCGAAACCCTATATAGACTACGTACGAGGGTGTATAGTTATACCGTTTTATTACAGTATCTGGATTATAATATTACGGGGGACCATCACAGTAAATATAACCAAATATTGTTATTAATAGTAAAAATAGGTAAACATACATATATACATATATATGTTTGTGTGTACCATAGGTTCCCTATTTACTACATATTATGCCCCCCCAGTAATAATATGAAATATTTTTTTAATTTATTAGTTTCCCCTTTCCCTTTCGTGCCTCGTTGAACGACCGTGCATATGATATAGCGTGCGAGGGCAGCCGAAGAAGAGGCCGCCCGGCAAGACGAAGCGGAAGCGGGCATGCAACCCAAGCGGCAGCAGCAGCGGCAGCAGCAGCAGCAGCAGCAGCAGCAGCAGCAGCAAGAAAGCGAGCAGCCTCCTCCTCAGCAGCAGCAGCAGCAGAATAAACAGCAGCAGCAGCAGCAGCAGCAGCAGCTGGAAAATAAAAATCAGCCACCTCTGCACCAGCAGCAGCAGGAGGAGGAGCAGAATACGAACAAACGGCAGGGAAAACAGTCGCGCCTGGGGGGCGGCGGCGGCGGCGGCGGCGGTGGCAGTCGCTTGACGAAGAAGAAGTCCTAAGGCAAGCAACCAATGAGTACGCCCCCCCCGCTCCGTCTCGAAAGGGATGCGTGGTCAATGGTCAGATGGCTAAGGCAAGCAACTAATGAGTACGCCCCCCCCCCCCCCAATTACTTGGAGGCTGTCGTCCATATGCAAGTCCGCCTCACAAGCGGTTCTTAGTAGGATGCAGCTCACCCTTCGTGCGACTCGCCGAACACCTCACGTTTCGCTTCGCGCTTGGTGCTGGCAATGTCTGCCTGGTCGGCGAAAACCCGACATGCTCCGTCCCGGCATTGTAGGGATGCGAGGGTCTATGGTCATACGACTACGGCCGTGCACGACATGAGTACCCCCCCCCCCCCCCCGTTCTACCTCACATTCGGAGGCGTTGCCGTCTTATCCACCTCTTCGCCGTGGACTTCTGGTCCCTTACTTGGCCGCTCATCTCCACAAACGCCCTGTCCAACCTTTCCAGCTCGTTTTCCACCGCCCTCGTCCAATGCCCCGCCCCGCCGCCTCTGTCCTTGCCGCCTTTAATCGTGCGGTGGGTCGCTTTTCCTACGTTCCGGCCCCCTCCTCCCCCCCCCCCTCCTGATATGGACATGCCTCCTGCGTCCGGCTTGAAAACTGGGGCGGTGTGGATGAGCCTCGACTTTTGGGGTTTGCAGGGGAATAGGAGGGAGGCGGCGGCGGGGGGGGGGGGAGCGGGGAAGGGGGTCGGGGGAGGCGTCTGTGATCGAGTTTCCATGCGATATATATTATATAGGCCGTAGCAGTCGTATTAGCCAAGGAAACACGCCTGTTTGTTTCGCTGCCTTGTGCACGAAGAAAGAGGCGGAAATGTTTTGTGTGTTGGATGAGTGTTTGTCAAAAAGGACGCACGGCTTATGCATGCATCACGGGTGACCCGGGCCGCCCCCTTTTGAACAAAATGTGGGGCGGAAAAACAAAACCCCTCTGGCGTTTGGGGACATTGAGCAATGTACAGCAAACCAAATCCCCCACAAGGTGTCGGCAGCACCCTCTCAATTCGGTGTATCCGCCAAACGGTGTGTGTGCTACGTACGCTGTCCAATGTCTCCACAACACAAGGATGTTTTCACGCCCACGGTGTGCGAGCCGGGGGGGGGGGTGCGTCCCTTTGCCGCCTGTGATGTCGTGGTTGTGGGCTGCCTCGACGTTTCGATCCCTGCAGGGGCATCACCTCATCTGCGTGCCACGGGAAGGTTTGGCCTATTTCTGTTGGGTGAGGGTAGGGGCGCAATGCTATGCGGTAGAGGTGCACCGTGATTCTTCTGAGGGTAGCTGTTACGGGGGGCCATAGTAAACACTAGTAAATTGGACCAAATATTGTTGGAAAAAAATACGTAAATATATAGGTTTTTGTGTGTGCCGTAGGTCCTATTTACTACATTAGCCCACCCCGTAATAGTCACTTGAGGAGCGCTCTATGCACCTCCCCAACCCCAAAAACTTTTTTTGACGTGAAAACATAAAAGTGCTATATACGTACGTACGTACGTCTGGCATACCCAATGAACAAACTCCATGGCCGAAGTGTAGTATTTAATATTAATAGTACAATTGGAACATTCTGCAACACAATTGAAAATCAACTTCCGACGATTTTGGTACGCCGTTCACAAAAAGGTTTCAGCCAAAAAAAGGTATACCTTGCTGCCTCTATCGTAGTATCGGGTTGACTTCGACCTCTTCTAAACAACGGTATTTTTGTTTTCTGTTTTTAGATAAAAAGGAAACATTAAAACATCAAAACCTATGAACACTCCCGTGGCCTATACGTCCATCTGTATATATATATATATATATTATATACATATATATATCACGGGTACCGTAGAGGGCGTTGAATTGGCACAGGGGGTGCGATCTCTGTGCCCGTTTTCTCGACAACGGTGAGGGGTACTTAGCCGAAAAAAGGTGCATATTGTGTCCCCTAAAAACGATGCTTCCTCTGCGAACTTACTGTGGGTACACTAAAGACAAGCAAGATGTCCCATTTCCCGAGAAATGGGACCTCTAGACACCTTGGATAAAGTATACAGAGGCAGAGGCACTCAGGGCAGGCCCCTGCGCCCAGGTATTTATACCAGCTTCGGGGGATGCAGCAGGCTCTTAGCCAAGCATATTCAGTATTTGTTAATATTTAATCTCGATTCGTGATTTCACGTTGTTTGGCCGTATCCAAAGGGATAAGGTCAAAACCGTATTTTTTCCGAAAACACCTTGTTTCGCGGTATTGGCAACCTTCCCCCCCGCCCCCCCCCCGTTTTGGAAAAAATCGAGCGCTGAGAAAAGATCAGTGCACCTCTGTGCGAACTCAACGCTCTTCACGGTACGTTTACGGTACTATGGTCAAACACCGACTGCATTCCAGAGATTTGGGTAATTACCGGGTAATTGCCGAGTATTTCCTCGGTTAAGGAGAATATACGTAGTAATAGTCGGTAATAGTCAGTACTACTCAGTAATAGTAAGTGATAGTCAGTAATTGTCAGTGGTAGTCAGTACTAGTCAGTGATAGTCAGTACTACTGTAGTCAGTGATAGTCAGTAATAGTCGGTACTAGTCAGTAATAGTCAGACATAAATGATTTCGCCAAATAATGTGCGACATCTGCTTTGTCTGCGAAGGCTCCTCACTTTTTGATGACACCCAACATCCGTCTTGAGAAAAAAAAAACGCACACCTCGGACAGATAATGGTCTACAGTAGATCTTTTCAGGGCAGACATGTTCCTGAACTGTATGATCTGTATGATCTGTATGATCTGTATGATCTGTATGATACGTATGATCTGTATGGTCTGTATGACCTGTATGATCTGTATGGTCTGTATGATCTGTATGATCTGTATGATCTGTATGATCTGTATGATATGTATGATCTGTATGATCTGTATTATCTGTATGATATGTATGATATGTATGATCTAGCTCAAGTTGCCGGTTGGGAGCTGTTACATGGGCTACCCTGGGCTGGGTAATCGATCGTTCTTTTACTCCTATAGCTCAGTAGGTAACACCTTCACATTTGACGCGTACAACCTGCATGGTATTACGGCAGCTTTTTTTTCTTGACTTGGCTTAGGATGACCTGGACCATGCAGATCTTGCACAAACATCTCAAAAACGGAATGTTAGGGTTTCTAGACTGATCTTGCTGTAAAAATGGTGATCCTAGTTGTCCGGCGTGTGAAAGAAATCATGTAAGCTAAGCTCGATGCTCAATCCCGTGGGCTACGACATCATATCGAACGGAATTTTCACATAAATATGTACCACTCTGGGCGTAACGATAAGGACCGCTTGGTCTACAAATCAATGTACAAACGGTTCTTGTATTTGAGCCCAGAGCGGCGCATCTACGCACGGAAAGCGCCCAGATCGACGAGACCTATTACGCTACGTACACAGTAGATATTTCCAAAGGTCCGTCACTTCTACGTCAGCGTGTGCTCTCCCCCCTGGCTTTGGTGAAGAAAAAAAACAGAAACAAAAAATCGGCTCTGAAATCCCGTCACAAGGGCGTCGTGTTATGCCGTAACCGATCCTTCCCCCCCTCTCACCTGTTCCTCCGGACTCCGCCAAGGGTGGACGGGTTCACCAGCCCCGTCCCCTATCCCCCTCCTGGTCCCGCCCGCCCCAGAATCATCGCCTGGCCCTGGCAAGGAAGTGCGCCTGACCTTGCCCCCCGAAGCGATGTAGCCCCCCGCGAAGGCTTCGCTTGGCACGATGCAGGCCCTGCACGCGTCGTACTCGGCTTGGAGCTGGGCCTCGTGTCCGGCCCAGTCAACCTGCAGTACAGTAGTGTGTTGTGGGGTCGTTGGTCGAAGTCAGGTCGTCGGTAAACAAAGCGAAGAGGAGGGGAGGGGGGTGGGGAGGGGAGGGGAGGTTAGGGGAGGGCAGGTGGGGTGGAGGGCGAGGGGAGGGGAGCGGGAGGGGAGGAGGAGGGAGGTAAGGGGGCGAGGGGGGAAGGAGGAGATGGTAGGCAGCGGAGCGGTAGGGGGGTAAGGAGGGAATAAGAGGGCGGGTAGGGAAGGGGAAAGGGTGGCAGGTCTCTTCTGAGCGATGACCGAAATGTCCACACGTACACGGCTTAGTTACGAGGGCAGGTGATAATATAATAAGTCGCAAGCCCAAGTCCATATTTCGGAAGAGTACTTTGTGCGAGGGTCGGTGGGGTTATGCTCATATTCGACCATAGCCCCTCGCATCCCTACAATGCCGGGACGGGAGCACGTCGGGTTTTCACCGACCAGAGAGACATTGCTTGCACCAAGCGCGAAACACCGTGAGGTGCTGGGCGAGTCGCATGAAGGGTGAGCTGCGTCCTACTAAGAACCGCTTGTGAGGCAGGACGTGCAGTGGACGACAGCTTCGAATCAATCGGTTTGTTTTCTTGTGTGGCCACTTCCAGAGACATCAATAGTAAGATTGGATTGGTGAAACGTCGGTGAGAAATAGGTAAAGGCGTTCATAAGGGGGACTGCACTATTGCTATAAGTTTGTCAAGTGTTCAGGGATGATTGCTAAGTATAGGTGAATGGTATGGTTGAAATAAGAGCTGCACATTTGTCAAAAGGCGAATGGAATAATGACAAGAATTAGATTAAACGGCCTTCCTTTCTTCCCGCCGTTGTCTGTGCGCCACACCAGAAAACATGGCACCACACCTCTACTCTCGAATAATCAGGAGGACACCACTACCACCCCCTTCTTCCCTTGACCCCCCCCCTCCCCCCTCCCATTCCTGTCATATACAAACATTACCATAGGGGCACGGGTGGATAAAACTAATCACCAGGTACTTGATAACTTGAGCCGCAGCAACAGTAGTGTTGATGGGTTATTTTTGACAGAAGAGGTACAATAGACGATCCGGTGATGATACTGCTAAAATGCTGACACTCAAGAGGACCGACAAGTCTAGGGCATGGTACACTGGCGTGGTGCAGATGGATGGACGGGCTAGAATCGGTACACGAATAATAAAGTGTATTGGGCGAAAGATTTTTCACCGAGTCGTTGATCGGCGACATAGCCGCCTGTAGCGAGTAGGCCACAGCAGCAGTACAAAGTGCTACGCACGGCGGTACAAGCGGCGCGGTATGCCCAGTGCCGATCCAGTATGTATGCGGTGGAATCAGTCTGGATTAGTTCCTACGGTTTCGTATGTGCGGCGGTTTCCCAAACTACCGGTTCGAGTTTACCCGAGCTATCTACCATTGAGTAGACAGTTTTTCGTTCCAGGTTTTTACGTAGGGTCATGCCGCATGTCGGAGGTCTTGTGAGACTTGGGAGCTCCGTGATCGATCGACCGTGCACACGCACTCTCCTTCACTCCTCTTCTTATCTCTCTCCTCTTCCTCGTCCTCCTACTCATCCTGTCCTCTTGGGCGAGACCGATAATCGAAACACTGGGCTTGAGCGCCATTCTTCTTTCAATAAGAGTTTATTAGAGCTGAAGCTCGAGAAACAACCAGTCGGTTTGACACCGGTCGAAATGCTTACCTCTGCGGCGGGCTGCCTGATCTAACTCAGGAGGCGCGTCCACGCGCCCACGACGGGGTTTCCACCAAGATAATTAATTACTCAAGTGTTGACCTATTTGTTTTACAGAAGAGGGGGGCGATATAGGAGACAGGACAAAAAACACATGGCACCACACCTCGACTCTCTTGTGCTGGAGATGGAAGGCGTTTTCTAGGCTAAACTTCTCATCTTCCGCCCATCTCGCCGCCGACGCCGCCCGCATCGCCGCCTCCTTTGCCTCGAAAACC
>MEHQ01000202.1:3441-155456 GCA_008828725.1 Saccharina japonica
GGGGTGGAAGGGAGGGAATGAGAAAAGACGAGAGGGAGGGGAGGGGAGGGGAGGGGAGGCCGAGGACACGAGAGTGAAGGATTGCGCTATGATCTCACACCAACAAAGTGCACGATTTAGCGTATCAAAGAGCCTGCTGCTGTGATTACCCACGGTCGACTAAAGAGCCATTGATCGCCGGAGGAATATTGAATTGAACGCATCGCCTACATATAGATGTACTGCGGGCGAAACGTGCGTCGGGTCGCGCGGTCATGGTGAACACTGTTGTCATGCTCGGTGATAACCGACAAGCTGGGCGAGGTGCGCAACAAGGGGGAAAAAATGGGCCATAGCGAGTTGGGAAAAGCGCTAAAATAGCGACCACACAGTAGTCTACATCAGTGCATCGTGCATCATGTACCATGAATCGTGTGCAGCATTTACCGTACCTCATACTAACATAGTTGCGTACAAAAACTGTCAAATTGAGTAGACCATCATGTTTAAAAACTACACACTCCGTACGTAGTAGCACGCGCGATCGAAGTATCCCACGCAGCTCGCGAAACATGAGTTTCGACTTGTGCAAATCCTCCGTATCACATTTGAGAGTGTATTTTAATCTTCAAAGTTTTCAAATACCTAACGCCTTCATGATGCCTGACACACCGTACATACGTCATACCTCTATAAACATGATACTGCTGTAAATGACACATCATGATACATTCATGTATGGCACGTATGGTATCACACATGATCCCTGGTACGTACATACATGCTAAACGATACCTTATACATACCAGTGGATGTTACGTATGATACATACCAGGTAATTCCTTAGTGCATGATACCGGTACATACACGAATACAACATACCAGGTACACGATAGAGCAGTAAGTGCATACTTCGAAGTACAACATACAGCATACTGGTACTACATTTTTTTGCAATGACTCATCCAACAAAAAGAAATCGTACGTACATCGGCGAGCTCTTCCAAAGCATCCGCCGTACGCATGCCCCCCGCGGCACACCCGCCGAACAGAAGCCCGAGCTCTAGCCGCGACCACTCCAGCTCCATCCTGCCACCGATCGCGAGCAAACGCATTGACCACGCGCGCACACACGAACGCGCACACGCACACGAGAAGACCCAAACGAGAAAAATAAAACGAGAAAACAAACACGCGAGAAAACAAATACGTGGGAGAAAAATAAAACAAACGTCAACACGAACACGAAAAACGAACATGAAAACGCCGGGCAGGGTGAGAAACCCCCGAAGTCAACGTCAACGTAGGGCCGTGGGGAGAAAAAAAGGCAAAGAAGGGAAAAAACGTGAGGTCGCGAGCTACGATAGGCGCATATATATAACCCTTTTTTTCTGAGGGTCCTGACTTGAGGTGTGCTACTACTTTTCTTTTTTTTTTCCATCCCATTAATTATCTTCGAACTTCCGTCTTTCTCCCTCCCTACGTAGCTCAGATCCGGGGTCACAAAGTAGGCTCCTCTCCCTCCTTCCCCACTACGGTTCTTGCCTTGCATTTTTATCGTGAGAAAATTTCAGCAATTTCTTCCCTCGTCAACTCTCGTCGAATTTTGCTTACCCACGCTACGTATATTATGCGCTGTACGTATATATCAACCAACCCGCTTTTGAGTAAACACGCTACAGTAAGCTACTGTAAGGCCGATGATGCACAGTCCCATGGGGCTACAGCAGTAGGTATCTAATCAAACCTATTGAACACCACACACACGTCAACTTCAAGCGTATTGGGTATAAAGCTCCTCAGTTTATAGGGCCCCCATCTGTGAAATTGTTTAGGCTCAGAAATACAACCCCGGAAAGACGTGTCCCCGGGAGCAGCCCGAAGTGACTGGCTGGTCCGCCGAGGGCAGCCCGTGATACAATCACACAGCTCATGCATGTACAATCATACAGCTCATGCGTGCATGCATGCATGCATGTCTGCAGCTCCGTGATTTTACATTCAACTAGTTATGAGTTTTATTTTATTTTATTATGTACGAAGTATTTATTACCACCGGTAGTTTGTTTTCATCCCATTTATTATCTTCGCCCTTCTTTTCTCTCTCCCTCACACCGTACAATAGTAGGGCTCTGAAATTATAAGGGAGCTTCACGGGCTGCTTGCTCTCGGTACTCGGGGTCTCGTGAGCTGGGTTTGAGCGAGGGTCGACTTCTGCTTCAAACGCGCGGGATGGTCCCTGCGCTATACTCGTACTCTGGCCGGGAATACAAGAAACGTTTCTACTCTGGTGTGAACATTAAACGGATATTATATTTACGGCCAGAGGTGGTAGCATGTAACAATCGCTCTGCGACGCAACAGCAAACTTCTCCAAGGCGTGAAATGACGGCGGCGTGCGACACACAGACAGGCTAGTAGCCGTTTGTCGGTATCTCGGCGCGGCTTTTTGTCCGTCCGCCCCTCTGGTTTTAGGGATGTCCTGAGGGTCTGTCTGTGTGGCTGCTTGACTATCTACATGCCTACCTCTCTGTTCGTCTGCCTGCCTGGCTGCATACATATGCCTGCCTGTATACATATGCCTGTCTGTATATCTATGCCTGTCTGTATACCTATACCTGCCTGCATACATATGCCTGTCTGTATACAAATGCCTGTCCGCCTATCTGCCTATCTATCTGTGTTGTCTCTCTCTCTGTGACCCTCTCGTTCTATAAAAGGAGCATAACATCAGACGTCGACGTACAGTCCACTGCCTGAGGGTGTGTTCCCGGATCGCCCGCACAAAAAAACACCACTAAATCCAGGCATAGTAATGCAACTCCCCGGGACACAATCCAGGGACACCAGGAGAATACAAGGAACTGCATCCCTCCCTACGTACCCCCCCTCCCCTGCTTCCCTCGATAGGCCTCCCACTCGAGCACACTCACAGTTCCTTTCTTTACAACACCAACAATGTCCCCGTGAGGCGTGCTACCATAGAGGTACTGTTCCTTTTTTTGGCGAAAATCGTTTTCTGGGTGAAGGGGCTCCTTAACCCATTCAGAACCGAAAATCTTACCCCACACTAATTCCAAGTAAGTTCTTAATCCCAAAATCGCCGGAATTCCATTTTTGTGTTGCAACTATTTTTCGTTGTTAGGGCCCATATTAACGAGTACAAAATAAATTCAATTTGGAAAAAATAAAATTCAAATACGCTTTTCATTGGTCAACACACGCACCAGCACCAAATATTAGGATCTTGGGGTATAATCTTGGGTGGTGGTGCGGGTTCTGACCAATGAAAATCGGATTTTATTTTATTTTTTTCCAAATTGTTTTTTTTTTTTTCTTCGTTAAAACGGGCCCTTATCGTTAGGCCATGGGATTTTGCATCGGGTACGTATATAGCATATAGCACTTTTAGATTCCTTCCAAAATAATGTTTTGACTTACTGTTAGTATATAGTACTTACTGTTAGTATAAAATGTACTGTATGCAGGTGCATGCGTCCCACCAATGGTTGATCGCATAGACTTACCGCACCACACGCAGGTTCTCTCTGACTTGGAGGCACAGAAGTCTAGCCCTGGACATGCTGGTCTCGTCGCGACCCTTGACGAACCCAGTCATGCACGAGTGGACGGCGGCGCTAAGCGAGCGGGAGACGAACTGCCATTGCAACGTTGACGTGCAAGAACAGGGGGCAAGGGGCGGACATCAGGCAGGGCGATTGTGATTACGATAACGAAAGCAGTACGTTTGACAATGTGATAACGAGAGCAATACGTTTGCGACTATGGTATCGACAACAACGGCAATAGCGTCACGCAGTACGATGATTGCGATTATATAACGACAACAGTAGGATTTACGTCGCCACCAAGGGTGATGATTGCGATTATATAACGACAACAGTAGGATGGACATCACGCGGTACGATTGCGTTTACGATAGCGATAATAGTGGTGGGATTAAGATCACCCTGCACGATCGCGATTATGATAGCGACAACAGTAGGATCACCCTGCACGATCGCGAGTATGATAGCGACAACAGTAGGATTTACGCGACGCAGCACGATTGCGATTGAGAAAAACACAACAGTAGATTACAATGACCAGTAGCATGCGAATACACCACCGGGGATGGATGGGAGTCCGATAACCAGCACGACTACGTAGCATTAACTATAATTATTACTGTTACTATTGTAGGGCTGTCGAGTTGTCTGCCTACAAGTCGCCGACTAGTTATTAGCTGGCATTAGTTGGCTAAGCACTATACAGCAGTTAGTTGCGTGCGGTAATGTGCAGACTTATGAGTCTTTGTATCTGGCTGGCGCGTGTGTTGCCCGACGTGTGTTTGTTGTTGTCAAAGAGAGCCGTGTCGCGGTTTAAGACACCCGTGCTACGGTTTAAGAGAAGGGTTGCATTTTTGCTCCCAAACTACCCAATAAGGCATGCCTCATCTCCCAAACTACCCAATAAGGCATGTCTTATCTCCCAAACTACCCAATAAGGCATGCCTCATATCTCAAACTACACAATAAGGCATGCCTTATCTCCCAAACTACCCAATAAGGCATGCATTATCTCCCAAACTACCCAATAAGGCATGCCTCATCTCTCAAACTGCCCAATAAAGCATGCTTCATCTCTCGAAATACCCAATAAGGCATGCCTCATCTTCCAAACTGCCCAATAAGACATGCCTCATCTTCCAAGCTATCCAATAAGGCATGCCTCATTTCCCAAACTTCCCAATAAGGCATGCCCCATCTCCCAAACTGCCCAATAAGGCATGCCTTATCTCTCAAAATGCCCAATAAGGCATGCCCAATCTCCCAAACTGCCCAATAAGGCGTGCCCTATCTCTCAAACTCCCCAATAAGGCATGCCTCATTTCCCAAACTACCCAATAAGGCATGCCTCATCTCCCAAACTACCCGATAAGGCATGCCTCATCGCTTAATCCGATGTGTAACTTCGAAGGTTGTTCGATAGATACCTAGCCCGCGCGATTGTGCTTCGGGGATCAGGCAGGTTTAGGTTGCAACATTTTGTGGAATTGGTTTGGTTGTTGGCTTATCGAGCGAGGACAGGACACAGCCTCAGAACCTTCAGGTGACGGTGCTACGATAGAGGTATATAGCATTTTTTCGCCTTCTGAGGAAATGTGAATGCTTCTGACTGACGGGTCTCCTTAAGGGCACTGACAACACTACCCAATAAGGCGTATGCCTTACAAGGCATGCCTTATCGGTAGAAAGCCATTCATGCTGCACAATATCTTTCGTAGGTACTCTAGGCCAGCGTATTGTTCATCTTGCTTCGTTGCTTGTCGGCTTGGGTGAGGTAAGATAGCTCTTATACTATAACCAAGATAATCAAGTGACCGCCCTCAGGACAATTAGGCGCTAACCCTGTAAGGCAAAAACACACGTCAGGTGCTACCTCTACCATAGGCCATAGCATGCGTCAATGCTAAGCCAGCTCGTTGGCTTGGTTCACCAACCCAACTATTAATAACAAACAAGCCGTCCAAGTCCAGCCAAGGCATGCCTTACTCACAGCCGTAATGAACCAAATAATAACTAGCCGTGCAAGTCCAGCTAAGGCATGCCTTGTTCACATTGCGATGACCAGTACCAAGTATTGTCGCCAGGGCGAACTACAATCGCCAGTACGGTTGCGATAAAACCAGAACGATTGCGACACAGTGGGGGTTCGCGATTTACGAGAGGGGCGTTTGACCTACCTATCTAAAACCTGAATTTATCTTGAACCGGAATGGACATTACCAGGTATACAGGTTTTAGTATGCCCCGTGACCAGGCAACGTTGACCCCAAAATGCTGTTAGCCCTTCTACTACTGCCTAGTGCGGTGTACAGAAACCTGGTCTAAACCCAAGTGTTTCGTCGCCACAACGGGACTGCAGTCCCAATAAGCCGCATGCCTAAACGGGTTGAGCGCAATGACTAATGCATCACCTGGGCGCGAAGGCCTCCATCCTTCGTGGCAAACCGGGGGTACGGCAAGAGAGACGCCGCCAGGGCAAACACGCCTCCCTCGAGGGCTGCCCGCACAAAGCTCCACATAAACTCCACCCATTCGACGTTTAGCCCTTCGTCCGACAGGTTGGCCAGGGAGAGAAGCGCGACGCACAAGCTCCCGAATTTTTTCCCCAGCGACGAAAGCCTCCGGCTCCTGTTTAAAACCGACGGTTTCAGGCGTTACATTAGTATGGGACTTCCTGCTCAGTAAAGCAATTCCTGCCCAGGAAAGTAGTTCCTGCTCAGAAAAGTGATACCTACCCGGCACACGAGGATTTATGAATCTCTTTGTCGACGTCTGTCTCATTTACAGTTTTTCCTGCTCAGCAGAGTAGCTCCTAGTCAGTAATGTAATTCCTGGACGCAGTAAATACTTTCCTGTTCAGTAAGGTAATCCCTGCTCTCCGTAAAGTACTTTCTGCTCTCAGTACGTAAAGTAATTCCGTACGTCCTGCCCAGTAAAGTAATTCCTGCTTAATAAAGTAACTCCTGCTCTCAGTAAAGTAATTCGTGCTCAGTAAGGGCCCGTTTTAACGAAGAAACAAAAAAATCAATTTGGAAAAAATAAAATTCAAATCCGCTTTTCATTGGTGAACACGCGCACCAGCACCAAAGATTGGGATCTTGGGGTATAATCAATTTGAATTGGACGGAAAAACCAAGAAGGTCCCAGGACCTTCTATTCCAAAGAATTCAAATCAAATTGAGGAGTTGGCCCGACTTGGACCGGCATGTCCACGGTGGGCAAACGCCCCCGTTCAATCTGGTCAATTTCTTGTGGCATCGATGACCACGACGAGGCGACAACGCGTGACCACAACGCCGAGGCCACCGGGACAACAGCCGCGCCCTACGCCTATCAGACCATAGCACATCGTACCCCGGCGGTGGCGCCTCAAAACCAATCATGGCGGTCGCAATCCCACTTTTCAACCAGCTCGATGCTGCCAACCCGACAAAAACCGAGCTGATCGACCGCAAAAACAGCAGATACGCTCAAGACTCTGATACACAGTCGCCGCCCTGTCTCGCCCGTGGCGTTCCGGGGATCCCACGCCCACCCAGGAGACCCTGAGAGGATAGCTTCCTAGCCTGGGCGGTCAAAAGCAAAGAGTATGCTGGCGGTCGGCGCGCACGCGCCGACCATGCTTCCCTCTCGTCTCCTCTCGTCGATTTTTTTCACCTGGGCGTTGTGAGGCAGTGCTGCGTTTTTTCGATTTCAAAATATTTGAACAGCAATTCACTATTCCCCATATGGACGCAAACCAGTTTTTTTGCGAAATCACATTCAAATAGGATTTTATTTTCCAAATTGAATTTTMTGCTGTCTTCGTTAGTGGGCCCTAAAGTACAGGAAAGTAGTTCCTGCTCAGAAAAGTGATACCTACCCGGCACACGAGGATTTATGAATCTCTTTGTCGACGTCTGTCTCATTTACAGTTTTTCCTGCTCAGCAGAGTAGCTCCTAGTCAGTAATGTAATTCCTGGACGCAGTAAATACTTTCCTGTTCAGTAAGGTAATCCCTGCTCTCCATAAAGTACTTTCTGCTCTCAGTACGTAAAGTAATTCCGTAAGTCCTGCCCAGTAAAGTAATTCCTGCTTAATAAAGTAACTCCTGCTCTCAGTAAAGTAATTCCTGCTTAATAAAGTAACTCCTGCTCTCAGTAAAGTAATTCCTGGTTAATAAAGTAACTCCTGCTCTCAGTAAAGTAATTCGTGCTCAGTAAAGTAACCCCTGCTCTCAAGAAAAGTATCTCCTGCTCAGTAAAGTACTCAGTAAAGTAATTCCTACTCCTACTACAGTAACTCCTGCTCGCAGTAAAGTAATTCGTGCTCAGTAAAGTAACCCCTGCTCCCAAGAAAAGTATCTCCTGCTCAGTAAAGTAATTCCTGCTTAATAAAGTAACTCCTGCTCTCAGTAAAGTAATTCGTGCTCAGTAAAGTAATCCCTGGTTGTCACTGCTGTATGTATGTGTCCATTTTTTACGGGGCGCAGCCACAATTGCAGTCTAGGGCAAAGCGGTTATGGTGAAAAAAAAAAGTTAAAGCGCACCAGGTATCACTTACGTACGTACCTGACCACCAGAAAAATGGCGACGAAAAACCCGGCCCCGGCCGGAAGCGAGCCCCACTGCATGAAAAAGCGCGGCAGCACTGCGCAGACGGACCCAATCAGCGCTCCGTGTGTCATCTCCTGCGGTCAGATCGAGCGGTATTTTGGCGTGTTGATGAGTTGGGTGAGTACAGTATTGGCCCTCCCATAATACATCCATAATCAGATGTTAGGCTAACATCCTAAATCAGATGTTAGGTTAACATCCTAAAACAAATGTTAGGCTAACATCCTAAATCAGATGTTAGGCTGACATACTTATCCTGACGGAGTGAGAACGGGGTCGATTAGTTACAGTTTCCTACGTATAGACGGCGAGCGCCTACGTAGGGTACAGACTTTCTTCTCCTTTTCTTCGATTTCTAGGCTAGATTTATCAAAAGTATGCTTTCTTACGAGAGGCGGCCGATACTATGTAGTAACGGCCTCACGTGATCGGGTTGGTATATATGTCCATGTCTTAGTGGATTCGTGGTGTGGTATAAATAGGGTTGATGTGTTTAATAAAAAAAGACATACATACGAAGTACAGCACCATGGGCCCGCCAAGAAGAAACAGCTAATATGAGTATGACTAAGCCTTCTAACTTGATGGTGACACCGTCGTTGCTTAACCGTGAGCATAGGCTAGTGTATACTGTACCTGGTAGGACTTAGTGGGGCGCTCGCCACTGAGCACGATTTCTTAAACCGATTTTCTTAGCATCCCCAAAAAGTGAGCTAATTAAGTTAGTTCTTATTCGCGGGCCTATACTTACTGTAGTATCCTGCGATTGGGTTGAGCGGTATGCCCGGTGGGTTGATGAGTTTGTGGTGTGGTGTGGATATGATGAGTTTACTGCAACATCAATTTCTGTGCGTTGGATTGAGCGGTTCGGTTCGTCGTTGTAACGTCATCACATTGTCCGGTTGGACGTATGGTATGTATGTTGAAGTTGCTGTCTTCGTGGGCTGGTATGGATAGGTTGGTGAGCTTATTCGGAACGATGGTGCTACAGTTGAACGGGCAACAAGGCAAGGCAAGGCAAGAGCAAGGCAAGAGCAAGGCAAGAGCAGGGCACGAGCAAGGCACGAGCAAGGCACGAGCAAGGCACGAGCAAGAGCAATATCAACAGCAACAGCAACAGCAGCAACAGCAACAGCAACAGAAACAGCAACAGCAACAGCAACAGCAACAGTAACAGCAACAGCAACAGCAACAAGCAAGACCGCTCACCAAAGACCTCGCAATGGTTTGGCCTGCGGAGTTTCCCACGCACACGATGGCCGCAACGCCTGCGAAAAACGAAAGCCCGTCGCTGTGCGGCCCCAGGCCCAACCACAGAAACGCGAAGCCGGCCGAGAGGGCGGTCCGTAGCCCCGCCTCCATATTAACTCGGAAGTCGCTAGGTGGACAGTACGCCATCGGTTTCTGGATACAAAAAAACGAAAACAAGAAAAATGAGTCGGAACGGAATGAGTGGGTTGGGTCGTGATAATGGTGGCAAAAATACTTACAGTGCCATGTGCTAGTACTATAGCTGGAGCTCACAAAAAATTGTCCAGCGCGTTCGGTGTTTTTCGGGTTCGATTGACTATCATTCCCGAGGAAAAAAATATATATATATATTGGTGCCCGTACCCCCCCCCCCCCCCCCCCCGCGGGGGGGGGGGAGGGAAAGAGAAGGGGGGGGGGGGGGGGGGGTAGCGCGAGGAGTCATTGCTTGCCTTGACTCGGTGGGGGTCACCGGTGCAAGGGGGTGGGTCGGTACACTATTGCTATGAACACAGAGCTGAGCGGTAGATGCCCTCTCCTCCCCACCGCTGACTGTGGTACTGCTTTACTGCTGATATGTATTGATATGTCACGCACTACTGTCTGTTGATCTACTGCTGCCTTACTGCCGATGTGCTTACTGGTGCTGTACTTGTGCTGAATGTACTCCTGCAAGAAGTATTGCTGCTGTGTACTGTATTGATGGTGTCATGCTATATATGATACTGTATTGATGCTACGTACGGTTCTACTCTGTTGTGTCCAGATTATGTCAATCCTCCTGGAGGTGTGATAAGGATAGCCTGCTCCTACACACATACCCAGCGCGTATACAGACAAACGAGAGTGACATGCACATGGAGACGTGTTCCGTGTAAATCACATCCTCGACGCTCCAGATACTGCTGTACACAGGTATGATACTACCCTTCAGGTACACAGCAGTAGTACCGGCCCTCCAAATAAGCAGCTTACAAGTGTGAGTTTCGTATGTAATAATAATAAACTAAAACACTTACCCGGGCTGGGTTTCTTATTTGGGAAATAGTGCGTTCTACACTAAATTCAGTATAACCTCCCCCGGATTTCTTATGTCCCTGTAAATCTCAGCCTGGGTTTCCTACTATGAACATGCGGCCTGTACAGGGCTGAGTCTGGTCAAGCGCTAGCACCATTCTCCCGCTCGCAAAGGTTGTTGTATTATCTGGCGCTACTTATACCGGTACTGACCGTGTTCAACGTGTGTGATTGATACACGGCAGAATATTATTTTCTACCAGGTACTGCTTAGTACTCGCACAGGAGATCAATGTATCTACTTAAAGTAAGAAAACGAACCAGAGACTAATTTTGTTTATTACCTGGTACAGGAAAACAAGAAATTTGGGAGCCGGTATCATATGCCGACATCAATAGTGTGCAACGCGTCCTTTAGGGGAAAATAAACAATAAAGCCAACCTAAATAAGAAATCCATCCTGGATAAGAAACCGAGCCTGGGCCAGAGTTACTACGTATGTTTCTTGTGTCTCTTGTGTCCTGTACTCTCTGCTGGCTGTATACGAAGTACACAACTGCGACGTTGTATGACGTAAACAGCACTGGTAAACAGTACCCGGTACACAGCAAACAGCAGTATAGTGTCTGCTGTACCCCTCCCCCCCCTGCAGAATGGCATATCGGGGGTAGGGGTGGATGCCATTAATTCTTATGACTTGAGCTCGTACTATGTAGTGTGGATTAATTAATTTTGATTACAGGATAAGAAATCCATCCTGGATAAGAAACCGAGCCTGGGCCAGCGTTATCCTGTTCCTTGCGTCACTTGTGTCCTGTACTGGTTGCGGGCTGCATACGAAGAAACGCTGCATATAATACGGCGTAAACAGACAGTATACCAGGAAAACAGAAGTATGATACCCGGGAAACATGATGTATAGCTGCGCCCACAACAACGAGACATGGGATATTTTTTGTTGCATCGTATGTACTCTGGATGTGTATTTTGTATTTTACATCCATCCTTATCCTTGTCAGATGCTACGACGTACACGATACACGATAGACACTATTAATAGTGCAGTAGCAGGTACCCCAGAAAGTATGCGCTCTTTAGAATCGTGGTATATGCAATGCCACGTACCATATATACGCATGACAACAGCAGTGTATGACGGGTCGGTGGCGGTACTGACAGGATACCTACATACCTACCATACACATCGTCATGCTGAGCCGAAAAACAAGCAACACGTACGTCCAGCAGTGCGGTTACTGCCTGTAGTGGGGTATGTAGCAGAGAGCGGTGACGCTGCTGTGACTGATGTTCAATCAAGCAATGGTTGGCTGTGTTCAATCTACACCATCAGTAGTTCAATCCAGGCTCAAAATAAGAAACAAGGGCACAGCCCAAAACGTTTGCAGCGGAGTAGCAAGAAGCAGTAGGCTAGCACGGATGCAATAGAGTCAGCAACGTGCACATACACGCGGAGTCAGGCAGACAGCGCTGCCCATACGAGTACGAAGTTCGTATATGTTGGTAAGCAGAGGACCCTCAAGTCTACGTTTGAATCTTTGAATTTGCAACCTCGTATTATGGTACCTGATGTGTGTGGTACATACCCACAGGTGGTGCTGTCGCGATTCGGCGTACAAACAGAACTGGTGCTGTGCTAACTGTACAGCGACTTGTGGAATGCTGCAAAGCACCGCATGGGCATACTATTATCGCCCCGCGCCAAGTGATGCAAGGGCATCACCGCGCGGCAACCCAAGTATCCTTGTGCGCCAAGTAAAATGTCTTCGAAGAATATCATACGTACGTACTGCTGTGCTGGCAGAGAGGTTGGCTGATGAATGGACTTTTTTCCGTATACCCGTACTTTGTACGTACTTCAACTTCACTCACTCCAGGCGGTCTCGCGGCGTGACTCCAAGTGCCCCCCCCATGATCGCCCATAGCGTCCTGTCCTGCCAGCTATCTAGGCAGCGGTGGGCGGGGGCCTACGCGGCCAGGCACAGCAGTCTGAACAAGCACTGCAGCAGCGTGATGAGCACAAGCAGCGAGTGCACAAACAATCGTAAATCGTCACAGCAGCAGCAGATATGGTTCCATATTTGGATATTTGGTTTGAAACCTATCCGAATTCGGTTGGTTCGGTGAAATAAATTCGGAGATTCGGGGCGTAGGAGTTTGCATACGTACCGAATGTCCGATCCCCTGTGCTCGAATCTTTGTATCTATGACCAGGATATCTGACACACGCTTACTACGTACATACTGCTGGATATACCGGTAGGCATAGATAGGTGGCCTACCGCGCATGCTGTGGCAGATGGTGTTAGATAGTTTGGGCATTACAACGCAACATACATACAGCTCTGAAAGACAGCCTGCGACACCTCTTGCAGCCAGCTATATAAAATACGTACCTGATACACGGCCGGCCGAACTAAAAACGAAGAACAGAATGAAATGCTCAACATGAGCGGCCAGATTGTTAACGGCGGTATGATACAAATTCAATGTGATATCACAGGTGTACTGCTGCTGCTGTCGTCGTATATAGGCTTTGTCCTGTCAGTTGCCCCAACGTACGTACACCACCAGTATACTATCACACCGACTATTATTGTTGTCTGTCTACAGCAAGCAATAATTATGTATGAATCATGAAACACCACGCGGCAACTCTTCTTGTATACGTATGATACCTCTGGTACAAAAAGCTGAGTATCGACCGATCGAAGTTAAAAAGCGAGAAGGACAAACAATAACTGGTAATACAGAAATACATGCGCAAACCGAGCGGCTACGTACATTGAACTTGTTAACGGTGGTATGATATATACAAACTCAAAAAATATCATCCTGTTGACCCCGGCACGATACTTCTTGTTCTACGAAGTATGATATTAGGGGGGGGGTACGTTTCTTCCACTGTAATTACATCGCATTCTGTCGGTGAGGTGCCACTTCACTGTAGGTACGAGTACGACGTAAATATGAGGTTCCAATATAAAGCCAGTACAGTTACTATTCAGTATCACGACACATATCGGAGAAAGTTACGAGAAGGGAGCTTTTGGTCGATCCTCGGAACATTTGCCGTAGCACGTGGATAATATTCCACGAGCAAACAGCAAGGAACGTCGCTGTTGGTCGATATGTACATTTAACTTGTGACAACGAACGACCCGCAGGACACTACGTCGTATTGATACTTACTATACTCCGTCGTGTGAATTGATCGAGAACGGTCGGGCAAGCGCACACCCTCTCCCCACTCTTGTCTACCCCCTTGTTTCCCCCCTCTCTTCTTCTATTCTGCCTTTCTGCCCACAAGCGGCACCTTTCAACATGAAACATCTTCTATGATTTCCAAACGCCAGCCAGGTACTGCAGGTTTAACCACTACCAGCGCAATCCTGTGCTACCACCTGCCGAAAGGGTACACCAACCACATATCAATACCCGAATATACTGCTGTGTTCGTACGCTTGCAGCTTACCCCCCCCCCCCCTCCCCCCTCGCTATGGGGTTTGACGGTGATCGCTTCGGTGCATGACGTTTTTCTCGCCTCTCACGGGTAAGCTTTCTTTTCCTTTGTAGTTTCCCCTTTTTTGCCGTTTCTTTAGGAGGTTTCGTTTCTTCGCAGGTAGAGGTTGCTGTGGGTGTGGGTTTTGACGAGCCACATACAGTATTCGATTAATGTTCTATCGTCGGACTGCCATGGAATCAATCGGTATTTCCTCCAACATGTCACATTGTATCTACAGCACGTAGTCATCTGCGGGCTACAAGTAACTGTGTATATAGGGTTGCGGTATTGTCCTCTGCTGAGAGCTGGAAGGCCGGTAAAGAACCAGGGTTCACAAATTTGGGCAAATGATAAGGATGGCGTAGTACTTGGAAGGCCTATACGTACTTATATAGGGGACAAGGATTCAAGACGAGGCACAAGGGCCGTATAGGACACATACGCGTTCGTAGTGCAACAAAGCTCTTCTAACGACAACGAAGCACAAGTGATTGACAACGCTTTAGCGACAACGCGGAACCTGCACAACACCTGGTAGGCAAACAACCTGGAATGTGATCAGTCCGATTTGCGGTCAATAAAGAGCGTTGGGCTCGCACAGGGGTGCGACCGTTTTTCAGCGCTCGATTTTTCCAGAAGAACAGGAAGGTTAAGGTTTTGCCAATACCGAACAAGGAGGCGTATTCGGAAAGATCGTGTCGAGAAACTTCCGAAAATGTAAATGTTCGACTGTAGCACCCTTAGCGTTGTCGAGAAAACGAGCGCTGAAAAGCGATCGCACCCACCCCTGTGCCAACTCAAGGTTATTTACGATAAGTCGGATACCTTCACGGGCAGCAGTGTCTGTTATTTCACTCTGTTCGTACTCGTATCTAGTATAAGCCAACCATTTCCCACGTTCCCTTCTCGAAGGCTCCTCCTTACACCTTCTTCATCAAATTTCACCCGATTGTATTCCACGGATTCTTATTCCACCGCATATTATTCCAACACAGATGCTATTGTAGGAGCCCGCGGTTTGATCCCTTGACTGACCGCCTTTTACACTAAAACCAGTACGAGTATATCATAAGGCCCAAAGAGGCCTTGACGAGCTGAAACAAAACGGTATCATGGCATGTTTGTATTCCACCGCATCGTAATCCACCAAATTTGCCAGGAAACCGCGGTTGGGCCTCCTGTCATCTTTGTATTCACCGCATCGATTTCCCCTGCATCGTATCCACCTAATATGCTAAGAGAACGCGAGTAGAACCAGTATACAACGACCAAAATACGCACGAACGCGCCCAAAAAGATCAGTTTCATGGCACCTTTGTTTTCCACCGCATCGTGTTCCACCTATGTACTGCAGTGGATTATACGGAGAGAACGCGGTTAATTCCAGTACAATAAGACCAATATAGGCCTTGACGCGCCCAACAAGACCGTCTCATGGCACCTCTTTATTCCACAGCATCGTACTCCACTGCATGGTATTCCACCGCATCGTATTCCACCGCATCATGTCCAACACACACGCGCGTAGGTCTACCTGTCGTTCTACTTCTGAGTTTCGCCCTTCCCCTTTCCCCAAGAGTACTGCCGCGTGCCCGGGACGAACACAGGCGTCGAGGCCGCGTACTCCTTCCACTCTTTCGACGCGCCGTACTTTTCTGCCTGCCTCATCTCCAGCCCGCTCGTGGCACGAAGGATGACCGACACGATCTGGGTGGGGCCGAGGGTAGCGAAGACCCAGTGATACCTGCGAGGAAAAATATTTAAGTTGCGATCTCACAGCTGAGTTTTTTTTTTTTTCCCCAAATAATAGAGACGTTGTCATCGAGGCAAGAGGGCTGGTTGATACGTGAAGACAAAAAAAAAAGTGCACCATCAGGGTTCACAAGCTCGAGAGTTGCGTCAAACGTGCTGCAGCAAGTACAGTACCTAATGGAGACGTTGATATGGAGACGAGAGGGCCGGCTACTGCGTGAAAAAAATAAGAATCGAAGTTCGCAAGCGCGAGTTGCGTCATACCAGTACGTGTTTGCAGCAATACAGTATGCCCGGTAGGAAAAAAGGTACGTTATACATCGAGCACAACAGCAGTGCCTGCTGTCTTTCTATCCGTGCATGTGGCGGGCAGGGTTTGGCTTGGGGAAAAGGGAGGTCAGATATATGTACAGCAATACTGTACTTCTCTTAGTATTTGGTTGTTAGATACATTGTTTTACGTTTTAACTTTTCGTGGTTTTGCTTTTCTGTCATTTCATCGCGTGTTAGGTTATTGACACTTGCCCTGTACTTTGTCGGATGAACAGTAAAACAAGCACATCCTACATACATGGGAAGGTCAAGGTTCGAACGTATTACCGGTACTATTAGTAGTTTTTACGGCTACCATACATATAGTTTGCGGTTGCCGCCGCCGTGAGAGGCCCGAATCGAACATTCGATTCGAACGTTTCCATCGAAAAAATACAACACTCCGCTCACCACTTGGAGAAAGACGGGGTTGCTGCAAGCCACACCCCTCCCCAGAATACCGCCTCTCCGAAGTAGTTGGGGTGTCGGGACAGCCGGTACAGGCCGCTAAACATGACAAAAAAAAAACAGACAAGACAAGGCGAAGCAAAGGTGCGGCATTGAAGGGGGCGCGAAAAAGTCGAAAGAAATGAACAAGAAAAAAACAACAATAAAGGGTGTGTCTCTCGGGGACAAACCATCGTGAAACAGACTTGTCTACAGCAGTACACAATAGCCAAAGTTTCTGCAGGTAGAGTTAGGGCCAGGGCTGGGCACAGCGTCTATGACGGGGGACCCTATGGTAAATAGGACCACATGTTGTTAGTAAAAATAGGGAAATGTAGAGGTTTAGAGTGTACCGTAGGCCCTATTTACTAGTATTTACTATGGTCCCCCGGAATAGGGTATTTTTCTAGGCAGTATTTCGAAGAAGCCTTCTCCAAATGCTGGAACCACGCGGGGAGCACACGACACTCCCCATGTGTTTATATATACTTTGTTATTTTTTCGAGTGTATATATATATATATTCTATACGAGCTTAATATTTTGTTCTTATATACAGGATGTACATCCTGCATGAGGAGATATAAAACCCGTAAGTACGCGCGATCGAAGTATTACACTCAGCTAGCAAAGATGAATTTCGACGAAATCCTCCATCTCGCAGCTGTTTTTTTTAAATTTCTTTATAAATATATAATACCATGGATACAGACTGTTCATGGTATTGTTTGGTTGCAAGTGATGCGGGATGGTATGCATGTATACCCGTCCTTGTTTGTTTTCTCCCGTCGAGATGCATTTTTAGTTTTGTTACCGCCTGTTTTGTGACAACAGGCGGGATTTCAGGGAAATCACCGAATGTGATAACATCATCATCACTATAATCAGGTATACATTGTCCTGTACCAGTCTGGGCGAACCATAAGGACCGATTGATCTTCACATTGATGTATACATTGTCCTTACATTTCCGCCCAGAGTGCTATATTTATTTGGCGTTGTTAAAAAAGCCTACGAGGAAGTTGCAACTGCGGCTGGAGGTACCCGGCGCGCGGTGCCGTGTTGCCGATCCGTCACGTGACGCGACCACCAAAAACAGTCGGGGGGGGCAAGCGCGCGTACTAAAATTACCACGCAGGAAAACGAAAGGAGCGTACAATTATTAAGCCGGTTTCTGCTCAAATTCCAAGTAGTTTGTTTCCAAAAACATGATGGGTGTATTTTCTATACGGAGTCACGGCCATAGAGTGTGAGGGATCGAAAAAAAAACTGGAATATCTCGTTACTGCCTATCAAAAAGGAAAACGCGCCCAACGGTTCAAGTTATCGTACAACTACACTGCGAGCCACACGCACTAGGTGCGATCTAAAAAAACGTGGCAGGACGCACTTGGCAAAAATATGTTATTCTGGCAGCACAAGGAAGGCATGTCAGAGTTACAAAAAGGAAGGCACACCCAGCGGTTCAACTTAATGTTCAACTAACATACCCTACAAGCCATTGCAAGCGAATCGCGAGATAGGCAGTAAGAATATATTTCGTGAAACGATCTTCCTGCGGGGGGGGGGCATATGAGAGGTACGAGTATGATACGCAGGGAAATCAGGAACGAGAAGATACCACAGAAACATCTTCGGTGCCACCCAAAGGTGAAATTGCATTGAAAAAAATGGGTATTGCACAGCAGAGCTTCCCACATACTTGGTACTAGAGATAACGGTTAACAAACGCACCTGTGTACGATACAAATGGGTAAAAGTTAAACACATTGTTGATTGGATCTGATTGGCTTGACCTTCGCCTTAGGGTTAGTTATGTTCGTCTCGTACACAGTAGTGTGTGTGTCAACCGTTTTCTCGTTCAAGTGGTAAGCTATGATACCCCCACATCGCAACCGCTCACTCATGCCCCCTCGTTCTGTGAGACTGCACCCCAAGCGCCTTGTGACAGAACTGAGTCGTGTGTATGACTATGACTTGGTCCAGCTACGACAAAACGGATTCAACCTAACTGACTCTAAACCCTAACCCCCAGAACTCAAACCGCTTGTGAAATTTCCAAATCCTAACCCTAACCCCTAACCCCGACCGCCTGGGAAAGTTCTCGGAAAGCTCTCGGAAAGTTCTCGCATACCTGGAGCAGAACGTTTCCGGTGTTTTCTCCTTGAAGTGCGACTTTTGCAGGTCCGCCACTCCCTCTATGAGGAGCCCCGCCGCCATGATCGCGAGGCCGGCCTGGCTCACCCCCACCCACCCCTGCGGTTGAGGTGGGTCAGCGCAAAACATCGTACAGGCGTAACAGGTATTAACAAGTGAAACCCCCTCCCTCTAAGCAGTGTAGCATGAACACTTTCAGACGTTGGATATATCATCCATAGATATATCATCTACAGATAGATCATCTAGATCATCTAGGTCCCAACCTGCCGTTCTGAGGTGCTGCGCGGGATCTGTATAGTACATTTCCAACCCAGGAAATACTTAGACTACTGTAGATAATTCAGCTTATACACGGCTCCCACCCCGCAAAATGAGCTATAGCATACATATCATACTGGTACACGTCATAAATCAATCTGCCCCGAAATATCTAGATCATCAAGCGGGCATGATCTATCTGTAGATGATATATCTGTAGATGATCTGTCCGAGATAATAAATGTTTCGGGGGCTCTCACCTGGGCCGGGGGAAGGCGGCGCAAGGCGTAGACGCTCGGGAGGGCCAGGAGAGCGTAGAGCATCGAGACGATGCCCCAGAAGGTGTAGGGCCGCCCTTTTTTCGGCGTTGCCGGTTTCACCAGCCGCCTTCGAGCGCAAGCGGTGGCGACAACGCACGAAGAGAGGCGGCCAGCTTAGCAGTTCTAATGCGGCACAGGTATGTAAGTAGATATATACAAGCGCAAAAATCGGCACGCTTCGCGCGCCTTATTGTTGGGCTGCGCCAAGCGAAGGCTGTAGGTGGTGATCCATGTGAAACTACAACCACCACTCCCCCCAAAAAATGGTCTATTAGATCGGGTTTAACGCATTTGCTGAACCTTCTTGTATATATATATGTGCCGACGTATTTTCTAAATAATAGTCCAAACGGCCAGAGTGGTAGTATATATTGCTTTCTGCTTCCTGCGTTCTGTTTGTTGCATCGTGTCTTCCCCACGTGCGGCTCAAGTTCTTCAAATTACTTTGGGGTAGTCTCAAGTTAATATTTGTATTTTGGGGGCAGGCTTATAAGTTGTATTCTAATGTCAGGCAGGGTGTGTCCCTACGCTATTACTAATTTCATCATAAAAACATGATTTTCTTATGTTTCGAGCAAAACCTAGAGCCAACATTTTCTTATGTCCAGATTTCTTCGCGTACTACTTGCTGTATACAGCTCTAATTATAGTGCTGTACCACTTTTGTCTCGTCTCGAAACCTAAGGACCGTTCTATATATAAATATTTAATCAACACGGTCTTCATCTTTAGGTAAATAATTATATGTACGAGCTACAAGAGTAATTCTGGCTTCCTACCAGGTACTTCCTGCTTTTGCTGCCTGTTGCGCCGTGTTTCCCTTCACTTACTTGCGTCTGTTCTGGAACGACGACAGCCCGTCCCTCCAGCGGCAGAAGAGGACCAGCCTCAGCCCGTACGCCACAATTCCGGCGACATGAAGAGCCGAGAGCATGTGCAGCCCGTCGCGAAAGATCCACGCGGCACCAGCGGCCTGGAGTCACTCAGCACCGAGCACAGCAAGGGCGGGACGCGAGAATACGTATTGCACGGAGGTAAGCAGGGTACGCGAGGCATGCCAAACGGTATATAAGGGATTTAGTAGGGCAATGGCCACAGCACTTTATGTGGTACGGAAATATAAGGACCGTTTGATATTCATATTTATGAGAAAATATGGCTTATGTTTCCGTTCAGAGTGTGTTATATCATACCAAGAATATAATTGTACAACACAGCAGTAGTAGCGTGGTGGATTTATTTACATGCTTGAATGCGGAGTGCCTTCTAACCTGTGGCTAAAGGACTAGAACGAAACACCAGGCACATGCGACGAAATACATGGTTTCAACGGTTAAAACGTTAAAACGAACCATACAAGTGGGTACTGTACAGCAGCAGTTCCTCCGCTGAGGCCGCCGTCAGTCCGAAAACAAAAATGTCCGAAAAGTGCTGTTACGGGGGACGATAATAAATAGGACCTACGGCACACACACAAAAACCTATATATTTACCTATTTTTACTAAAAAAAGGTTTGGTCCTGTTTACTATGGTCCTCCGTAATATTAATAGACACGTGCTACAGTACGATGGGGGATGTATGCTATTTTCCTTGCAGGGATGCACCTAACTTTTTTTTCTGGGGGTGGTCATTTGCTTATCTTGATTAGAGTGCAGGAGCTCCATATATAGCTCGTCCAAAAACGGACATTGAGAAACAGTGTACGCTCAACCCAACGAAACAACCGCATGATGGCGATAGGCATGGAACAAAACATCACTAAAAAAAACAAACGAAATTAAAAAATATGTATTGGGTTAAGGGAGCCAGCCCCCCGGCAGTCAGAAACATTTTTGAAGCAAAATGTACTATGAACTATTCATACCTCCGTCGTAACACGCGTCGGGGGTACATAGCATTTTTTGGTCCAACATCACTGGAATAGCATTTGTGTTTTACTCCGTTTTTCTACGAATACCTGGGCCATGGTAGCGTTCATCGGTTTTCACTTTCGTGCCTCGGAAGGTCAGTTTGTTTTGGCCGGGTATCGAGTTTTTCCAGTGAGAAGCGTCATGAAATACTACAGTAGTAATAGATGCAACCCTACGCTATTAATAGCATGCATCGCTGTAGGTACATATCACGCCTATTACGGGGGACCATAGTAAACACTAGTAAATAGGACCTACCTGGTACGGTACACATAAAAGCCTACGTATATATTTCCATGTTTTTACTAACAATATTTTGTCCTATTTACTTTTATTCTCCGTAAATAACGTAGTACGCGTTTTGGTGGTGGTGTTTTTTTTTTCGCAGTGCTCACCTGCAGTGCTACCGAGAAGCCGTAGCCATAGCTGACGAAGTGCTCCCTCACGCGGAAGCCATCGACCGACATGACCATCGATAGCAACAATCCCTGCAAAAACAAACATCGCCGGCACGAAAAGCAGACAAGGGCGCAAGCAAGGAAGGGAGCAAGCAAAACCAAGCAAGCAAACAGACAAACGAACGCAAGTGAGCACGCACACAAAACAAACGAACAAGCAAGCGAGCGAACAAACGAACAAACGAACAAAAAAAGGAAACCAAAAGGCGGGAAAAGCGTTGCGATAACACACAGATACTTCAGTAGTACTCGTACATACCAGGTGCGCAAAATAGTCAAAAGGAAAACATAGTGCCAAGTACGGACACCAGATTACAGCATTAGCCCTACTACGCAATGGGTTTCCTTCTTTTCTGCGGCGTTCCTGATTCACCTCTACAAAGAGGGGTGTGTTTGGGCCATCAAAAATCAACCGTTTTATGTCACGGACCAAGAGCTCGCATAACAAGGAGGACATCATGTACGAAGTCTACGCGCCTTTTCCTTAATCGCAACTAAAACCCAAGCGCCTGGTCATAATCTTCTACGAAAATACTCATATACTAGTGGGTACGTATCATACTGTTGTCGCAAGCTGGGCGGGTGGTGGTAGTGTGGTTAGGGTTGGCTTGCGGTTGAGGTGCAAATGAAAAACAAAAAATGGGTCTTGATAGGGGAAAACGTGTCGAAAAAACGTGACGACTATAGCTGTAGCATCGGCCACACGAAGGCCATTATTCATAGGCTGCTGGGGTAGGGAATAGGGGATAGGGGGTGTGTCCGAAGCGTCAGGGGATGGGAGTTGCGCGACACGCGTGCAGCATGTACTCGTACACGTTTTTTGTTGTTGTTGCATGCTCTTCCTAGAAGGTTGATGAGGCCGCACGTATCGCAGAAAACATCTTAAACTCGGGCAAGCCAGCGCACAACAACTACACCAACACCACCACCACCACACCACACCAACACCACCAACACCACCAACATCAACACCAACACCAACATCACCAACACTGCCACACCACCACCACCACCACCAAAACCACCAAAACCACCAACACCACCAACATCAACACCAACACCACTAACAACAACGCCACCAACACCACCAGCACCAACACAGCCACAAAGCAGTCGCGCGCGCACACACACCTGGACGAACAGCGCCGGCCCGGCCGTAAGCGCCGCCGCTGTCGGCATCGAAACAGCCCCCAAAGCTTTCGCAGCCGCGCTAAACCCCGGCACGCTCATGGCCGGGCTTCCACCCCTCAGAGTAGTCACCGCCTTGAACAAACGCCCCTTCGAGCCCGCCTGCAGCAGAGGACAGTCCGCGCCGCCGCCGTGAGCCGTGAACTGGCCCTGACCGACGTGAGAGCGCCCGCTCCAGCCGAGCGTTGCCTCCGGAACAGCGGTTCGCGTGGCGAGGCTGTTGGGCAGGGTTAGGAGGGTGGCTGCGTAGGCACTGGATGGGGCAACCAGGAGGACCGAGCAGAGCAGAGTTGTCGCCTTCGTGAGGAGCCGGGTCCCCGCCCCGGAGGGCCTCGGAAAAGCGCCTTGGGCCCTCATTGAAGGGGTCGGGTCTTTGTTGCTGGTGTGGCCACCGTATAGGGCACGCCCCTGCGCAAGGATGCGGGAGGTCCCTCTCGGTGGTTAGTAGGCGTTTCGTGTTTGAAGGTTGGATGGTGTACACCGCAGTATGGTGACAGCTTACGGCTGTGTAAAAGTTGGTGTTGTTGATAATCACACATTGAGTTAGCTCATTGCAATCATTTAGCCCGTGGATTCGACAGCGTGAGAGCCTGAACTGCTCGTATAGACTACGCCAATCTGGTCGTAAATGTATGGGAGGTTCGGCAGCCGCGGTAGATTTGCCCGCGCAGGCGAACTCCCTCAAATGCGCCCGCATAAAAGTGTGCTGTTTCAATGAGGTACATAGGGTTTTATGACGATGGTTGTAAGGGTTTTTCTCCCGACGGTGATATTTGCTTCGGCCGAAGTTGACTAACGGTGGCCACCACACCCCGAGCCGGAACTGTAACCCTGACCAGAGCCCTGCTTGCTTAGTGTGTCGCGCGGCGGTTGTTGGCTCGGAAAGGCTCTGTCACGGGGGACCATACGAGTAGAAAATAGGACCAAATTGTGTTAGTAAAAAATGGGAAAATATAGTGTACCGTACAGTAGGTGTTATTTACTAGTGTTTACTATGCTCCCCCGTAATACGTGCTGTGCGGGTACATCAAGGGAACTTTGCCTGCGTGGGCAGATCTACGCGACATCGAGATTGGGACGTTTTGCGGCATACCCTTCGGGCGGGAGCCATATGGGCGCCTCTTGCACACACATTGGTCGGGTGAGATCTATATGATATATATGATCTATATGATCTGCATGATCTAGATCATTTAGCCTGCTGGGATCTGTAGATCTACTACTACTGTAGCACAGCAGTTTCACGGGTAGGATCTAAATCACGCGGCTCTTGCTTACGTGTTTTCCCGGGCGAGATATCTGTAAAGACGGTTCTTTGACGCACATTCGCTGGATGGGATTTACGATATTCGTATGATCTTCATGATCTGCGTACAGGTACCTGTAGACTGTAGATCATCTTGCCTGGCGGAGAGATCTGTGCCATCTACGAACGTGATCTACCTAGCACATGTTTGTCCGGGTGGGGTCTGTACGATCAACTGCTGTAGATATTGCGCACATGTTTGCCGGTCTGCATGATCTAGATCTTCTACACAAAATAGCAGCCACTACGCAAGTATGGGATCTAGATCAGCTAGGTCATCTAGATCATCTAGATAATCTAGTCTAGATCATCTAGATCATCTACGAGTAGTCATCTAGATAATCTATTAATAGATCATGATCTGCCCGACGTGAGCATTCCCAAAAAACCTTCGGTGGAAATCAGTGAATCAATCAACATCATATATACCACCTGTCCGGTAATGTAAGGATCGTTTTTTAATACTATGAATACAAAAATGGTTCTTACATTTTCGGACAGAGTTGTCTGGTTTTGCACATAAGGTGAGAGTACGAAGGAGCGCGAGCGAACCATGACTTCGTTGACGCAAAGCGATGGCGTGGTGTATGGCAACTCAGCACCTCAGATCTCGGCAGAACCGGCATATGGCTTGGGTGCGGGGGGGGTATACTTGTGTTGCCTGAGGGCCAGCGACATGATGAGCTGGACTGGTGCTGGTGCTGCTTCTGTTGGACTCTGGACTCTGGACTCTGGCATGTTGGAGTTGGAGAACAAACAAATCTGTACCGTTATGTACTAAAATATAAGCAACGTTTGATCATTTTATTATTTATGAAACGGTTCTTAAATTTACGGACATCATGATCATATGATACGAACCGAAAACGAAAGATCAATCAGGAGTGTCCGAAACATGAGCAACCATACATGGACACCACATAAGAGGGAGACATCACACCGCTAGAGCTTCAGCAAGGACGAGACGCACTCTAAACCCGTGCTACTGCACACCTGATGCAGGCTCCGGTCCTTCCCACGATTAGCTTGTAGGTAGGCAGTGCAGTTGTTGTCCCAGGCGGCCAAAATCGTATTGCGCCAAGTCCTGGGCCGGCGTTTTGGTGCAGGGCACTTTCTCGGGACTGTGGGAATGAGATTTTGAAGGACGCAGCCGCAGCAGCTGGACGCAGGACGCAGCAGGACCCAAGAGTACTGCTCGACGACAAGGCAGTGCTGCCTGCTCTCTGACTAGCACTGACCAGCAGGAAGAGGTATCTGATCTGGCTTCATCGCTGCCTGTCTACGATGCTCGCTGCCGGCCGGGGCTACGGTTTGAGGCGCGCGGCGCTCAGCGTGTCTCGATGCTCTCGCTCAACTGCCATGGCAGGCTGTAGACCTGATTCTTCTCGACTATATGGTGCTTCGGCTGCAACGAGGCCTGGAAGCGGGTGCTTAGGCGCCACCTCAGCACAGCTCGTGCGACATCGCAGCAGCGAAGGCTCGGCAGCAGCTCCTGGTTCGCTGACATCTGTCAACGATGGTGCTGATCAAGCAGTTGGCTTGGTGCCTGACAACACCAAAACTGACAGCACCGAGAGGGGCTCAAAAGCGCCTGCTGGCAACGGCAGCAGCAGCAGCAGCAGCAGCAGCAGCAGCAGCAGCAGCAGCAGCAGTGGCAGCAGAGGCATATCAGCAGGGTTGCAGAAAGGGGAGTGGTTGGAGTACCAGAAGACGATGCAAGGTAGAGCGGGGCTTCTACGACGAGGGCCCCCGATGCACGGTGCCGGCGGCGGTGGTCGTGGTCATACCGGTGTCGGCGCCGGAGGCGGCAGGTTTGATGCCGGGGCACAGAACGCTTCGAGCACAGCACCACCAAGCCACGCCCCCACGACTGGAGCTGCTAAAAGTGCTGGTGCTGGTGCTGGTGCTGGTGCTGGTGGTGCTGCTGTGCCATCGGGCGTGCAAGCCTCGGATGGGCGTAAGCACGAGCTCAGTGGCAGGGACGACGTGAGCTCGACAGCCATGAGCTCGACGATGGCACAAGGTGCTTCACCGACGACGCCAGAATGGGCATCTCAGAGGCGTCAGATTCAGGTTCAGGTCGGTGACGCATCGCGACAAGACGCGTCGCGACACTTTCCCCCCCGGCGGAGTGGCGTTGCCCGAGGCGGCGGTGTTGCCCATACGAGAGAGATGGAAGCAGAGCTGGCCTCCCCGCAGCGAGATGGCTTGTCCCAAGCCGACCGTGGAGGGCTGTCCTCCCCCCGGCAAGGTGGCGTTATTCAAGCCGGGGGTGCTGTGCGGGCGAGAGAGACGGGGGCGGCGCTTGGCGGAGAACCATCACCGGGCTCGGCAAGCATGTTCGCAAACTCTGCTGAGGGTGGAGTGAAAGGGCGGACAAGGTCGTTACACGGGGAGGAGCAGAGAGGCCAGACCGGTGGGAGCACCGCCCCCGGAGAGGAGCCTCGCACGCCCTCAGGAGACGAAGCCCCCCCCATATCCCGACTGGAGCGGTTGTTCGGAAAGCCGTCTGGGGCGGGACATTCCCAGCAGGTACGTTCGAGTATATACGTACGGTAGCCAAGATGGCGGGACCTGTGTGGAGGACAGGTTTTGGGAAAGGTACGCAGAATGGTCGCCACACATGTACCATTGGAAGATACAGCCAAGGGTGTGTTGGTACGGGGTAGGGTATATACCGGTACCCAGGGTATTTTTGGTGGGTGCACCGAACTTACCGAAGTGTCGGGTACTGGTATACCTGGTATATCGAGTTCATACCAAACCTTGCCGGAGTTGTTCGGTAGGGGTATTGAGGCCGTACCGAACCTTACCGAAGACTTCGGTAGGATATTGAGGCCGTTCCGAACCTTACCGAAGGCTCCGGTAGGGTTTTTGCTCCGTAAATACCCTCGGTATACTTTGGGATAATCCATCTGAGAATCTTCCAACCGCCCCGACATATTCGGTACCTAAAGATGCCGATATGTCGACGCCGGGGTGGTCCAATAGCACTCTCGGCACTCTCTCGTCTTTTTTTTTTTTTTTTCGGAAGCCATTGTACTGAATTTTGTGTAGAATGCAATCTTCCTCCCCAAGTAGGAAACCCAGGCTGGGCCGGCACTTCCTGTTTCTTACTACGAACAGCAGTGGGGATCACGGTTTAAGATAGGGGTGTGCATGTCAGGCCTGTTTGACCTCTCTTAAACCCTAAATTATCTTAAACCGAAACCGGTATCATGTACCAGCTAGCTTTTTAGTATGGCCGTACCTACCTAGCTGTTTGACCTTTCTTACATCTGTACGTAACGTAAACCGATGGCTCTTAAACCGTGACCCGCACAGCAGGGCAAAGCGCGGACGTCATTGTCTGCATCCGCATCAGCATCTGCATCTGCGCCCGCCGACGTTCCGGGCGCAGCGTTAGGGGGCGCCGCAAGCCGATTGGCGACCCCAAATCCGGGGGGCGTTGGTGGGGAGGGGGGGGGGGGGGGGGGGTCGCACTTCGAGCAGCCGGGGTCTGCGTGGCAGAACGTGCACGCGAAGGGGAAGCTCAGGTTGCTACTGGCGGGGCTGGTTAGCGACTACGGAGTGAAGGAGCTGCTCAGTGACCACCACATCGTCGGGGTACGTATACATGATGTGACACCAACTTTTCTTCTGTTTTAAACAAACTTGTTTTTTGTCCTGCGACAGCAATATGCACTGCTGTAGTTGCGTCTGGTGTTTGTACCGGTATGTAACAATTTGTTCTCCTTGTTCTCTACCTGGTATCACCTTTTGTTTTGTCTGCGACAGCAGTGGTTGTGTACCACCAGGTATATACGCCGTAGCAAGGACCTAGCGGTACTTTTGTTTTTGGGTCTTGTTTTTTTATTAACATAATTTGATTTGTCTGTCGGCTCGTTTTTTGTTTGTTGTATTGTTTAACAAAAATTGATTCGCCTGTGGCGGCAGTGGTTGGGAGTACCCTGGCGTTTATTGTGACTACGGGCTGCATTGCAGGGGAAGGGGCTAATACTGTGAAAACACCACCATCATCAAGGCGCGGCAACCCAGTAGTGTTCAGGACTTGACCCAGTTTTATGTTTCGTCAATGCGGTTGATAGTGAACACAAGCCCCTTGTTACATTCATTCCGACAAGTTGTCTAGGCGATCGAGGCTACAGGGTTAACGCTAGGGGCATCGTATATATATCACACGGGTGATAAGGATACACACACCCCCTGGGATCAACTTCCGAGACAATTTTCCCCATAACCTGCCTTAGAGGGGCCATGGCTAAAAACTCTCTCCCAGCTGTCGAAACAAAAGCAGCTTAAACATAGCACATTCGTCCAAGAGGGTGTGCCTTCTCGTGTGCTATATACCAGTTATTATACGGTATAGGGTTAGAGTCAGGGTTTAACGTCAAGAGTACGGTTATAATGCGAGTAAACGCCCCCCCCCCCGGACCTACTAATCGATCTCTGTAACTCCGTATCAAAGAAGGTGCCAACACCAAACGACGTTTGAGGGCAGCCCTCGGTTTAAGAGACATCTATTCTGTCCAACGCCAATGTCACCCTTTTCGGCGCTGATGTTGTTCTTGCTTCTTGCTGCGGACATATCGAGCTCGAAAAGTCGGTCCGGAGTGGGGGGGTGGGGGGGGTGTACTCGATGTTCATGCATGGCCGTAGTCGTATGACCATAGACCCTCGCATCCCTACAATGCCGGGACGGAGCATGTCGGGTTTTCACCGACCAGGCAGATAGTGCTTTTACTCGCAGTATTACGGTATATCAGTCTTCTTTTTGGTCGGAGCTTGGTCAAGGTCTACACACCCCTGCGGCAACCAGCGGGCGTTTGCGAGCCGTTGCGTGTTTGGTCTGGTGCCAGCGTGGTTGAGATACGTGTGTTCGCGGCGGTATGTCCATCTCCGTGCCATATGTACCGAGACATCAGGATTGTTGGTGGCCGCAGTAAAGGCTTATAGCTTATACGAGCCTACCCTAATACGGAGGATACTAATCGGAACCAAATATATGAGGGTAAAAAGAGGGGGGTATATATTGTTTAAGCCCAACGTGGGGTCTGAATACTGTGCCCCCCCCCGTAACCGTCGAACGGTACGGGTGCCACACGCGTCGCCGCTATTCCCCTCCCCCGAATCGAACCCATCCTCCATGGCGTACCGGTGAGGCTTTTGCATGCGGTGCTACTATCCCCCTCCGCCGCTATCAAAACCCTCTCTGTGCGGGTCCAGGTAGCGGTGGCCCTTACTCCCTGCATGTGTATTGTTTTCTCACGTCATATAGATCATCCATGGGGGAAAATACCGAGTATCTCTGTGTCTCTGTGTCTACTGCTGTGCGCGGAGGGGGGCACGTGTTGCAGAGCAGTAGGTTGCAATGACGTTTTTTTTTTTTCGGAGAGTGAGAGTGCAAGCGCCGGTGCAGGCTCTACTGCTTACTGTCAAGCGCGAGTGCAGTCTATTGTTTTCGTCGTAATGCTCCACACCAGAGCCAGCTTTTCGAATCGCACCTACTGCACGGTTCATTGACAAACCACTTGGAATTTGAGTCGCATAATGTTTGTAATGGTAACATAAGGGATTCATGTTTTGTTTTGTTTTGCCTGACTTTTCGACTTTCAACTGTTTATCCATTTGTAACTATTCGTAAATGATAGTCGTCGGCTGGGTCGTCACTAGTTGTACCGACCCCCCCCCCCCCCCCCCCCCCCCGCACACGCCTCCTGCTGTCCGCTGCTATCTTTGACTTGCGCAACGCAACGGTGAACAGACCACGTTTGACAGGTTGATGGCGTTATTCCAGGACATGGCTTTCGAGTACCCTGATGAGGCTTTTCCTGGTAAGAAAATGTGAACATAATAAACTTGTAATAAACATCCCCCATCGCCCACCGCCACTGTTATATAGAGACAGAGGCGGTGCGCCTTCGAAGATCCTTGAAAACTTTTTGTTTATTGGATTACCAGGTATGTGCCGTTTTCCGGTGTGCTGTGCCACGTCTCGACCCGTCGAAACTCCGAATAAATCAGAAATGTCGTTATTTCGATATATCGAACGTGTGATATCCCAATATCGATATTTTTTATTGAAACTTTCGATACGATATCCAACACTATTCTCTATACAGAAGGTACCCCCGAGTTAGTTAAGAACACCCCAAGATAATAATATTAAGGACTTGAAAAGAGCGGTCAAATCGGCATGTGTCCCGCCCGTCCTAAAATTGATTTTTAACACAAAAACTGTCCCTATATGTCGGAGCAGAGTGAGAAATACTGCCCACTACAGATAAGAGCGTTGTGTACTTAATTAAAAGCGCCTGTTTCTGCTTGAGATTGTCACGGGGTGCTCTTAAATCGAGGTACCCACTGTATATACCCCCGCTCGCCCGCCCGCCCGTCCGCCCATCTCCCTCGGCGCATTGCACCGCACGCAGGCCGAGGCGGACAGGAAGTGCAGTCGGCGGTCTCGGCCCTCTGCTACCACAGCAACTTTCAGGCCGACGCGGTGATCAAGAAGAAGCCTATCAAGGCTAGGGGCACCTCCGGCCGCACGTACACCTTTGCCGTGCCCGCGGCGGCAGCGGCGAATAAGAAGGCCGGGCGGAGCGTGCCCTTCGCCAAGGAGCGCACGGAGCTGGTCGCGAAACAGTTCGTCCCGAGGTATTATTGTAAACGATAGCTAGCCCGAAGTATCGCGTGGATTTCACCATGCCTGCGTGGTAATTGCTTTGGCGAGAGGCCAAGGTGGTCCAAATGTTTTTTCATGCATGGAATAGATCGGGATATCATGTATCATAATATCCCTGTTGTCTATTTTCCCACGGTCTGTTTGTATACCTGGTACGAAGTATAACGTTTACCGAGTAAATAGAGATCTGTATAGTAGAGACTCTTGTGTCAGGTCAGAACTCCAATTCATGATCTAGATAATGATCTAGATCCTTAGGGGGAGACAGATCTCTGATTTGTGTGATCTGCACGGTCTATTTTATGCGAAGAATAATGTCTTCTGAGTAAATAGGATCTGTATAATAGACTCTTATGTCAGATCAGAGCCCCAATTCATTATCTAGATCTTTGGGGGCAGCTATATCTCTGATTCGTATTATCTGCACGGTTGGTTTGTACACAAAGTATAATGTTTACCGAGTAATAATGCTCTTGCGTCAGGTCAGATCCCCAATTCATGGTCTAGATCATGATCTAAGATCGTGATCTAGACCATGATCTAAGATCATGATAAGATCATGATCTAAGATCATGACAATATCATGATCTAAGAGTTAGATCATGATCTTAGATCATTATCTAGATCCGTAGGGGCAGGTATATATCCTGATTTTTATGATCTGCACGGTCTATTTGCAGTATTTGTATACGTGAAGTATGTGAATATCAAACGGAGATTATACCCCCGGCCGGAGTGTTGGGATTTGATGTTGACGCTCGCCGCTTCCGAGCTCGATACATTTATATATGTATTTCAATCATCGCAAAAGCGAGTATGCCGTTTTTAGTACGTTATTTATTGTTACATTATTGCCGAATACCTGGTATATAGGATCTGTCTAAAAAAAGGCCCCCTGCGCATGACGTGATATGGTACGAGCCTTGCACACAACATGTCAAAAACGGCGAATGAAAATATAATATATACTGTAGTACGGGGGAGCATAGTAAAACATAGTAAATAGGGATCTACGGTACACACATAAACCTACCACTCTGTGCCGAAATATAAGCACATTTTACACACTAATATTCAGTCAAAACGGTGCTTATATTTCGGGACAGAGTGGTATACATTTATCTATGTTTACGAACATTATTTGGTCCTGTTAACTATGGTCCCCCATAATAGATGATCCAGGTCGTGATCTGTCCAGATGGTGATCTGCCCAGATGGTGATCTGCCCGATTTTTTTTTAAAGGTTGGTCGAGCTAGCGCAAGAGCACTTCCCGGAGGAGCTGGAGAACCACGAGCGCATCGCCCGGATCGTTGACTTGCGAGATCCGCAGCACTGGTACCCGCTCGCGAGACTGAGGAAGCGCCGCATCATCTACCATGGAGGTAAGGGGGGTCGTCTTCGCTCTTGACCCCCATTTTGAACCCCACACCAGATTTGAGGACAAAACTAACCCCACCCAATATTTGAGGACACTCTAACCCCAATCCCAGATTTGAGGACAAACGTAACCCCACCCCAGGTTTGAGGACAAAACTAACCCCACCCTAGATTTGAGGACACTCTAACCCCCACTCCCGATTGAGGACAAACTAACCCCACCCCTGATTGAGGACAAACTAACCCCACCCCTGATTGAGGAAAAACTACCCCCAACCCTGATTGACCCCACCCCTGATTTGAGGATAAACTAACCCCACCCCCGATTTGAGGACGAACTGACCCTAACCCCAGCATTTGAGGACCAACTGACCCCACCCCCGATTTGGGGACACACTGACCCCCACTCCAGATTTGAAGACAAACTACTTAACATAGAGTGGGATGAGTTCTGCAGTACCCTATCTATGTTTGAGGACAGACTGCTTGAAAATGGAGTGGGACAAGTTCTGCAGTACCCCAGATTTGAGGACAAACTGCTTGGGAATATAGTGGGATAAAAGGGTTAAAATGTTGAGGTGCAACTGCTGTACCGTGGGTAGTCGGCGCGCGCCTGCTTGTGTCTTTACTACTGCAGCTGTGATTCGTCACGGTTGGTCTGGGCACGTGTGCATCCACCCCGTTAGGCGTATATATACCCGCCCCATGAAGCAACCCCTGAGTAGTACATACACATGCACACCGCCTGAGTTTCGCGGTTGTCAGATTTGTATTCCCCTCAATAAGAGATACACAAGTATATCCTTCATTATGTAAAATAGAACGTGTACTGGTAGTCCGCACGATCGATTTACAGTATTAAGGCACGCGGCTTGCTAAGACGAGTTTTGACGAAATCCTCCATCTCACAGGTGGTATGTTTTCTTTACCAGGTACATTTTTAATGTATTTATAAATTTACCCGCCGTGTATTTTTCTCGTTCGGCTGGAGGTGGTGCATCATTATCACTGACTACCTCCTTAGTAGTATGTGGCGTGTAAGCTCTTCACACGCCGGACAGATATATCTACAGATAGATCATCTAGGTCATGTAGATCGTAGCCTGCCGTTATGAGATGCTGTGCAGGATCTGTATAGTACAGATCCTACCCAGGAAACAAGTGCTAGGTCATGCAGGTTATAAACGACTCTCACCCGGCAACATGAGCTAGATCATGCAGATCATACAGATCATACAGATCATACAGATCAGGACTATATATATGTCCTGAAATATCTAGATCATGAAGTAGGAATGGATGATCTAGATCATACAGATCATACAGATCATGATCTGTCCGACAGGTGTGAAGCTCTTTGGTCAAAAGCAGCGTGTGCGTGTTTTTGTTCCTACTGCAGTATAGCGGTGTGTTTCTTTTTAATATATTCGTTTTGTCAGCAGCGGTGTTTTTTCACCTTTATTGTTTGCGTCACAATCGGCGTTTGTTTATATTTTACTTCCGTCAAAAGAGTTTTTTTGTTAATTTATTTTTCAACCGCCATGCATTCCTTCTTTCAAGTTTTTTTTCTTCTTTCTTCTGACCCACGTTTTCGGTTTTCGGCCACCGTTGCTTCAAAAACATGCTTCGCAGGCCCGACGAACTCCGGCAAGACATACCAGGCTATCGAGCGCTTGAAGAAAGCCGGCGCAAACAGGAAACCCGGAGATGGTCCCGCAGGAATTTTCTGCGGGCCCCTGCGGCTGCTAGCGCTTGAGGTTTACGAGCAGGTGGGGCGGGGGAGGGAGGGGTACTCATTTGTTGCTTGCCATAGTCATTTGACCATTGACCACGCATCCCTTCCGAGACAGGGGGGTTCTCATTAGTTGCTTGCTTTAGCAATTTGATCATTGATCACGCATCTCTTTCGAGACGGGGGGGGAGGGGTGTACCGATTTTCATGCATGGCCGTAGTCGTGTAACCATAGACCCTCGCATCCCTATAATGCCGGGACGGAGCACGTTGGGTTTCCACCAACGAGGCAGACATTGCTTGCACCAAGCGCAAAATACCACCGTTTCATTCGTAGTATTAGCAAGTCCCAAACTTGCACCACGCTCACGCTTTTTGGGAACAACACATTTCGACATTATAATGGGACATTAGTTTTTGCAGCACTTTAGACTGTATGATTTATTTATTTTTTGCTTATAGGTAAAAAATTGTCTCGGTTGCTTCGCTCTATCCGCGTTTCCTTATTCCAGAGGGGTAAGTTCATTCATGTTGCTCTACCCCTTCCCCCCCATACCCGTCTGGCCTCCCGTATCTTCCGCGGCTTAACAGCCACCGCTCTTCCTCATTCCAGGGCGTTAAGTTCATTCATGTCGCTTTACCCCGCCCCCCCTACGAGTATGCCTAGTGGGTGGAAACCCAACGTGCTCCGTCCCGGTATTGTAGGGATGAGAGGGTCCATGGTCGTATGACTACGGCCGTGTACGACATGAGTACCCTCTGCCTGGTCGGTGAAAACTCGACATGCTCCGTCCAGGCATTGTAGGGGTGCGAGGATCTATGGTCATACGACTACAGCCATGCATGAAAATGAAGTACACCCCACCCCCCCCCTATACCCGTTTGGTCTCCCGCCTCCTCCGCAGCTTAACAGCCAGGGGGTGTACTGCAGCCTTATGACGGGGCAAGAGAAACGAGAGGTGCCCTTCGCTAGCCACGTGTCCTGCACTATCGAGATGGCGAGCACGACGAACGAGTACGAGGTGGCGGTGATCGACGAGATTCAAATGCTGGCGGACGAGCAGAGGGGGCCCAGTTGGACTGCGGTGAGTATTACGGGAAGCGTGGGAGGGGGGGGGTGTGGGGGTGTACTTCGTATTCATGCCAGGGGGGGGGTGAGGGGGACGCGCTGATAATTAAAATAACAAACGAAGTTCTTGATTAGGCTGCTGTGCTGTTACTGCTGCTGCTGCTGCTACTGTGATAGGGGGGGGGGGGGGAGAGGGACGCATCTGGGAAAATTGAAAAATAGATCCTCCTGGTTCGACTGCTGTGCTGCTGCTGCTGCTGCTGCTACATATTGCGGAAGGGGGGAGAAAGAGGGATGCGACTGAGGAAATTGAAACAAAACATGTTGATAAGCCTACTGTACTTATGTTGGTGCTCGTACTGGTTTACGTGCATACCTGGTATTGTATTGCACACGTCTCTTTTAAAGCAGTGAAAACACCGTCGTGTTGCATCTCTCTCTACACAAGCGCACTCGGCCGTGAACTTTCGAAGCTATAGCGGTGTTTCCACGTTGATGTATACGACTTGGGCCCAGCTTTGATCACATGGTTGACGGTCCACACTTACTTCTCACCACACCTTCCTTCCAAGAAAAGTGCTGTCTTCTGCCCAGGGGGGAAAGTGCTGTATCATGACATCTTTGCTTCTTGCTTTCTGTTCCGTTGCTCCGTGGTCCAGGCTGTCCTCGGCCTGAACTGTCCGGAGATACACGTCTGCGGGGGAATGGAGGGGGCGGTTCTCGTGGAAGCCTTGGCCAAAGAGGTACGCCATATTACGTTACGTTACGTTACGTTACGTTACGCTATGCTACGTTTCGTTACGTTTCGTTACGTTTCGTTACGTTTCGTCACGTTTCGTTACTTTACGTTCCGCTATGTTACTCGCTTGCTTGCTTGTCTGCTCGCTCGCTTGCTGGCTGGCTTGCTTTGCTTTGTGGCTGGCTTTTTCTTGCTCGTTTCCTGCCTGCTTGCCTGTACACCTCTCCCCTACATGAGGATGACTCGCATTAATCGGTTGCCTTGCTTGTGCTCCGAACGATTTCTTCTTCGCGGTGCAATTGCACGGCAGATGGGGGATGACTTCGAGCTTCGGGAGTATCAGCGGAAGACGGAGCTAGTCTGCTCGAAGGACAGCCTGAACAACAACTACAAGAACGTCGAGGCAGGCAAGAACTGAATAACGATACCGTACAGAGGTAAAGAGCGTTGAGTTCGCATAAGGGTGCGATCGTTTTTCAGCGCTCGATTTTTTCAGAGCGGGAAAGTTGCCAATACCGAATGCCAATACCGAATGCCAATACCGAATGCCAATACCGGATGCAAATACCGAATGGCAATACCGAATGGCAATACCGAACAAGGCGTTTTCGGAAATATGTGGTGGAGAGAGAACCTTCCGAAACTAAAGTGTACACCTCGGACAGATCTATCTACAGATCATACAGATCATTTACAGATATATCATGATCTAAATCTACAGATATATCATGATCTAGGTCATCTACAGATATATCATGATCTAGATCATCTGCAGATGGATCATGATCTAGATCATCTACAGGTGAATCATAATCTAAATCTTCTACAGATAGATCATGATCTACTAGTAGATCATCTACAGATATATCGTGATCTAGATAATCTTGTTCATCTACAGATAGATCATGACAGTTCATCACCTGCCGTTGTGAGATGTTGGGCGGGATCTGTCTGCATAGATAATATCCGACCCTATAACTGCTGTGCGAACTCAACGCTCTTTACAGTAATTTTCGAAATGATGGAACAATACTCCGCGTGTGTTTAACCCCCGAATGCAAGCCTCTAATTATTACGAGCGGACACACGAAATCAGGACCAAATATGCTTGGTAAAAATACTGTAATATATAGGTACTGTGGGACGGTAGTCCCGCAGCAGGTAATCTCTTTGTTCATGTTTTGGTGTGGAGACATACACACCGAGGTGGGTGGGTTGTATATACCTGGTATGGCGTTACCACACTCTCGGGGGTAAGTCAGCAACACGAGGTATTCTCAGAGTGCCCCCGAGTAGCCAGGATGGCCTTGAAGGATTACAGTGATAATGAGGCGGTACGGTCTGCTGTAGTAGGGGATAGGACCTGGTATCCACATAGGTAGGTTTTTGTTCATGTGATAGGCCCTGATTACTCATAGGTCCCCCGTATTAGTGGGGCTGCTGGGCTTGACGGCTACCTGGTAATTATTAGTTGGATTAGTTGGACTATTAATAGTTGGATGGTGAAAGTAAGCCAACTAACTGCCTTTTTTTTTCAATACTATAAGACATACACGTCATGCCCAAACGCGCCAAGTCAGATGCAAATGCGCAAGATCTCCGCAACTTACCGGGCGCAACTAACTTACAATACGACGCATGCTACGATAGAGGTGCACCATGTTTTTTTCTGAGCTCCTCACTTGAGGAGCGTCATACCTCACCGAACTATTATTTTTGGTGAAAAATAAAATTGCTACCGGGTGATAAATCTCATGACCGAAGTATATTCCGACACATATTTCGTCACAAGAATGAAAAAACGACGAATTTGGGTTAAGGATCCCGATTGTAAAGAAAACGATTCAGCCAAAACGTGCTACCTCTACCGTAGTGCGCGTCACACCTGGCCGACTAGTGTCTAGTCGGCAGCTTACTGTCAGCCAACAAACAGCCCTACGAGTTAGACGATTCGAGTTTCTCATTTTAACGACGGCGAAAAAATAACGCCTCCTTTTGAGTTTGCCTGAAGCGTCCGCCGTCACGGCCCCGCACACAAGTTGACCAATCACTAGGGCTGTGAGTAATAAGGGCATGCCTTATTGGTTGGACTTGACGGCGACCAGATAGTTATTTCGTAGTTGTCATTAGTTGGCATTAGTTGGATGGCGAAAGTAGGCCAGCCATCTGACTTAGTTTTTTTCAATATTAAAGGCACACACGTCGAGCCTCAAAACGCGCCAAGTCAGATACAAAGACGCAGATCTCCGCAAACGGTGGGGCTCAACTGACTACAAATACCTAGCCAACTAATGTCAACTATTAATCCTACCTATCAAGGGGGATCATATTACGGAGGACCATAGTAAATAGGACCAAATATTGTTAGTAAAAATAGGTAAATATATAGGTGTTTGTGTGTACCGTCGGTCTTATTTACTAGTATTTACTATGGTGTCCCGTAATAATATATAGGACCAACTTTTGGTATTGAAAACATGTAAATATATATGTTTTTTGTGTACTGTGGGTCCTATTAATTATGGTGCCCCGTAACAGCCAGCCAACTCACAGCCCTACAAAAAAACAAATATCCCGCTTCACGAGTTCCTACGTAGCGACAGCTATAATCTACCTGGTATATTTTATGATTTTGTGTTCGCTTTTTTGCCTTGCCGTTTTTGCCTTGCCGTGGTTTTGATAACACATGTTTGCGTTTTTCCTTGCCCCCATTTTGTTGTCTTGCCTCGCCGTGCTCCTAATATATATACTGTAAATACTATGCAGCTTGCAAGGGTGCGCTTCTTCGACGAAATCCTCGATCTCGCAGGTGATGTCCTTTGTCCTTTTTAGTTTTCAACGTGGGTGTGTTTTGCCTTGCCGTCATTGTGATACTCGTACGTGTGTTTTTCGTTTTTCCTCGCCGTTATGGTTTGTGGTCTTTTGCCTTGCCGTGCTTTCTCTTGCGGTCAGGCGACGCGATCGTGGCGTTCAGCCGCAGGGACATCTTCAACATCAAGAGGGAGATCGAGTCCCGAACTCCCCACAAGTGTTGCGTCATCTACGGCTCTCTACCGCAAGAGACACGCGCCCACCAGGTACATACCTGGTATCATACGTCGGCTTATTCTTCCGTCGAATCGTGCTATAAGAGAGGTAGCACTTTTTTGGCTGATTTTTGTTTTTGAATGGCCGGGCTCCTTGACCCTTTCAGATTTGCGAAATTTATCCCACACTTAGTCCAAGTAGTTTGTCCCCAGAATGGTGGGGCCAGTTTTTAACCCATTCAGAACTGAGAAACTCTTATCCCACACTTATTCCGAGTAGTTTGTCCCCAGAATGGTGGGACCAGTTCTTAAGGGGTTAACCCCAAATCGTCGTTTTTTTATTATTGTGTTGCAGTATTGTTCATTGTATATAGCTATTATTAATAGTAGGCCATGGTATTGTTGATCGGGTATATAGCACTTTCGTTGTCCTCCAAAATCAGTGTGCAGGCTACTGCAGGTATAGAGCTCCTCAAGTGACCACCCTCAGAAGGAAAAAACATGGTGCATCTCCTCCGTGCCATGCGTCCGTCCGCCTATCCGTCGCCGGCCTGTCGTGAAATTGATATGCTACAGCAGTATCATATCTCATCTACGATAAAAAATTGTTTTGCCCTTCCCTTGTGGGTGCTTTGACGGTTGACCCTTTTTTGCACCGGTCGGGAAGATCGCGATCTAGTAGATCCATCTATCTATATATCCTACAGTTATTTGCCGTTATGATATGTTGATTGCACGAGGTAGATACGTCGGTTTATTCTTCCGTCGGCCAGTGGTTCCGTGAGTACGCGCGATAGAAGCATCATACGCAGCTTGCAGAGATGAGTTTCGACGAAATCTTCCTTATCACAGCCTGATATTTTCAATGATGATGTTTACTACTGTATATTACGGGGACGATAGTAAATAGGGGACATACCGTACACATGAAAACCTATATATTTACCTATCTTTACTAACAATATTTGTCACTATTTACAATTCGATGCGAGTCGACGAGGGAAGGAAAGGCTGAAGTCTTCTCGCGATAAAAATGCAAGGCAAGAACCGTAGTGGGGGAGGAGGGAGAGGANGACGTCGGCTTATTCTTCCGTCGAATCGTGCTATAATAGAGGTAGCACTTTTTTGGCTGATTTTTTTTTCTGGATGGCCGGGCTCCTTAACCCATTCAGAACTGAGAAACTCTTTTCCCACACTTATTCCAAGTCGTTTGTCCCCAGAATGGTGGGACCAGTTCTTAGCCCATTCAGAACTGAGAAACTCTTATCCCACACTCATTCCAAGTAGTTTGTCCCCAGAATCGTGGGACCAGTTCTTAACCCATTCAGAACTGAGGAACTCTTATCCCACACTCATTCCAAGTAGTTTGTCCCCAGAATCGTGGGACCAGTTCTTAACCCATTCAGAACTGAGAAACTCTTATCGCACACTTATTCCGAGTAGTTTGTCCCCAGAATCGTGGGACCAGTTCTTAACCCATTCAGAACTGAGAAACTCTTATCCCACACTTATTCCAAGTAGTTTGTCCCCAGAATCGTGGGACCAGTTCTTAACCCATTCAGAACTGAAAAACTCTTATCCCACACTTATTCCAAGTAGTTTGTCCCCAGAATGGTGGGACCAGTTCTTAACCCATTCAAAACTGAGAAACTCTTATCCCACACTTATTCCAAGTAGTTTGTCCCCAGAAACGTGAGACCAGTTCTTAGCCCATTCAGAACTGAGAAACTCTTATCCCACACTCATTCCAAGTAATTTGTCCCCAGAATGGTGGGACCAGTTCTTAGCCCATTCAGAACTGAGAAACTCTTATCCCACACTTATTCCAAGTAGTTTGTCCCCAGAAACGTGGGACCAGTTCTTAAGGGGTTAACCCCAAATCGTCAGACTTGTTCATTGTATATAGCTATTAGTATTGTTCATTGTATATAGCTATTATTAATAGTAGACCATGGGATTGCTCATCGGGTATATAGATATAGCACTTTCGTTGTCCTCCAAAATCAGTGTGCAGGCTACTGCAGGTATAGAGCTCCTCAAGTGACCAGCCTCAGAAAAAGCAAATGGTGCATCTCTACCGTACCATGTGCCCGTCCGCCTATCCGTCGTCGGCCTGTCCTGAAATTGATATGCTATAGTATCTCATCTATATGCTGCAGTATCTCACCTATATGCTACAGCAGTATCTCATCTACGATAATTATTTATTTTGCCGTTCCCTTGTGGGTGCGTCGACGGTTGGCCCTTTTTTGCACCGGTCGGGAAGATCGCGATCTACAGTAGATCCATCTATCTATGTATCCTACAGTTATTTGCCGTTATGATATGTTGATTGCACGAGGTAGATATTATACGTCGGTTCATTCTTCCGCCGGTCAGTGGTTCCGTGAGTACGCGCGATAGAAGCATCACGCGCAGCTTGCAGAGATGAGTTTCGACGAAATCTTCCTCATCACAGCCTGATGTTTTCAAATGATAATGTTTACTACTGTATATTACGGGGACCATAGTAAATAGGGGACATGCGGTACACACAAAAAACCTATATATTTACATATCTTTACTAACAATATTTGTCACTATTTACTATTAATATGGTGAATAGGACCTACGGTATCATAGACCCAAAAAACCTACCAGGTATATATTTACCTATGTTTACTAACAATATTTGGTACTATTTACTATGGTCCCCCACGTACCAGATATATGTTCTACGAATAGGATTTTATGTAGTGCTCGGAGCTGAACACATTATTTCTTGATCATATTTCCTCAGCGCCCCCCAATAAGTGACCCTTGGTATGTCCATATCTTCATGTTGGGTTATTTCTTGTTGGTGGACCTATACTGCTGTATTGCTATCATATATACGTATCATACCGCGCAGGCTCGTCTGTTCAATGCCGAAGACACCGGCTACGACGTCCTCGTGGCAAGCGATGCGATCGGCATGGGGCTCAACCTCAACATAAGAAGGTGAGGTTTCTATCAATAGCCAATAGGGCTGTCTACTGTTGTAGCGTTTACCTTGAATGGCCTGGAAAGCTATTATAGAAAGGCTGGTACTGCTCGGTACTGCCTCGGGTACGTACAGGTATTGGGGATCGTATTTGTATTTAGCCTTGAATGACCTGGCCTGGAAGGCTGGAAAGGCTGGTACTGCCTTGGGTACGGGTATTGGGGATCGCATTTGTATTTAGTTGGGAGGCGGGTAGGGGGAGGGGGGGGGGGGGGGGGCGCATGGCCGTAGTCGTATGACGATAGGCCCTCGCATCCTTACGTACAGTGCCGGGACGGAGCACGTTGGGTTTGCACCGATCAGGAAGGTGTTACTTGCGCGAAGTGCGACGCGCCGTGAGGTGTTCGGCGAGTCGCATGAAGGGTGAGCTGACTTGCTCCTTCCGCTCGGAAGAAGTCATCTGACTAGAGCAAGAGCGAACACACGTATATATACAAGCTATCTACGTACATATGTGGCCACAAACTACGTTATATATACGAGTACACCGCAAATGTAGTACGTACGTAAAAGAGATTCGCCGGTAAGTGCAATATCAGGTACCAAACAAACTGGATGCGAAGAGCAGGTCATATTTTGTACACCAGCCAGACAAATTGGAAACCACGTAAAAAAATAACGAATTGAATTTGCTCATAAACCGTAACAGCAGTACCAGGTACGTATATACCAGGTACGCTTTAACCTCTCTGGGACCCAGGTGCAGAGGCCAAGACTATACCAGATGCGGTCTTATCAACGGTCTTATCAACGGTCTTATCAACGGCCTTATCAATTGTCAAGTGGGAGAGCGCAGCAGTACGACTATATACTATATACGAGTATAATGCGGCGTAGGTGTCGGAGATAAGGCATGCCTTGCATGGTAGCTCGGGTACACCCCCTGCTTCAGCAGCCCGGGGTGGTTTGTAGGACCGATGCTGTATATTTCGTACGAGGCGTTTACAAGTAGTACGAGTCGTCCACTTTTTTCGACAGTTCCCCCCCCCTCTGTACTTTAATCAAGTGAATTCCCAAAGGGGTTAAAATACCATTTCCGCTACGAGTATGTAACTCCCTTTGAAGGGTTTTTTTTTATCACTTGCCATTCGAACCCCATGCACCCTTTGGCACGCCGCTTGAATCCATAGAAGTCTAAGTAAATATACTGCTGTGGTATCATATCATACGTACGAGCAGTTCGTATTTTTCATGCAGTTACGTACTGGTATATATTAATAGTACATACTGGTACATATCAGCATTACCGGTAATATTGCGAGTAAACGCCCCCCCCCCCTGTAGCATGTGCGGCGACGAGGTCGATGCCCGACCCCCCCCCGCTAGTATGACATATATTAGTATTTTATAGGTTGGGTTGGCGTCGGTTGGCAACGACGGCCACGCTTCTCGTGTGGTCGAGATGTGTGACCTTGCGCATTCGCGGCCGACCAGCTCCCATGCACATAGGCCGTGGCCGGTTACCGCATACATGTCAGAGGTCCTGAGGGCACTCTCTGTTCGGGGTCTGCTGTAAACACGCAGCGAACGGCCGTGCACTGCTGCGCCGGAGGCCTAGAGCCCAAAACCGCAGGGTGGGCCGTTTTTTTTTTGTTATTTTTTTTTGGACCGGTTGTTCATCGCGAAAAAAAGCTGGCCGGTCGAAGTAATGGAAATCATGTTGTGCGGGTGGAGACACCGGCTTTTTCCTTCCGGAGTCATCTCTGGCTGATAAGGGGAGATGGCCCGTGTTAGATCTCACGGTATGTGTTAAATACTGGAGAGGCGCCGACCCGCCGGCGAAAGGCTAGATTACATGAAAGATTAAGCAGAATCCCCTTGCCTGCTCTCCCGGAAGTTGGGCCACACCAGACAAAGTTAAATTTAATGAGCATCAATTGATAGTGGTCGTCCCCATGCGTAATTTGAGCAAAGTCCGCCTCCAGGAGCGCGGTTCTTAGCAGGATGCAGAGCTTTCACGCCGAAGTCTCATAGGCGGGCCGTGGCCCCGCAATACGCCTTTCTACCACGGCGTTTCGTGCCGGTCCTTGGTGGCACAGCAAGTCTGGCCCTGGTTGGTGAAAAACCATGGCGGCCTGCGTCTGCACCACACGCAGGCTCCGTCCGGCATTGTACGGGGCATCGGCGAGGGTCGATGGTCATATGACTAATCGGCAAGGCCGTGTCCACGCTCTTAACCCATGAAGTATATCCCCCCGCCCCCCCCCATCCCCGTGACTAGAGTTTTCGAGCTCGATGTGTCCACAGCAAGAAGCAAGAAGAATGTCAGCGCCGAAACGGGTGGCGTTGGCGCTGGACAGAGATATCTCTCTTAAACAAACGTGTCGTTTGCTAATATGTTGGCACCTTCTTTGTTACAGAGTTATCGAGCTAGAAAAGTCGGTCCGGGGGGGGGGGGGGGGTTTCCTCGCATTGTTTTGTTACGGTATACTTATGATATGGCATACCAGGTATCATATATTATATGCGTGCGGCAGTAAGCTTTATACCTGGTACCTGTTATGTACCGGTATGGTATTCATATTACGATGATATGTACATACATATGGTACGTACTGGTATATATTTTACGAGTATTCGTAATGCGCATTTGTAAAAATGCGAAATGGAAATAAAAAACGTAACAAAAAAAAAGAGGAAAACAAGAAAAACAAAAAAAAAAGAATTCCCAAGCGGTTCCGGAGGGCATCGAACCCTCGACCTCGCGATTAACAGTCGCACGCTCTGCCACTGAGCTACGGAACCATGTTGTATGCTTTTTGGATGTGAAGGAGGCAGAAATTACTGTTTCTATATATGGACCCAGGTGTATACCACTACCATATACGTACGAATATCATCGTAATATGAATACCATACATAACAAATAGACACACTTCCTGAATTCTACAGCCTCAGATTGTGTCCCCCTCATACGGGATGTACACCCTACATGAGGACATATAAAATCCGTAAGTACGCGCGATCGAAGTATTACACTCAGCTAGCAAAGATGAGCTTCGACGAAATCCTCGAGCTCACAGCTGTTGTTTTTTTTAATTTTTTAAATGACAGGTACCAGGTATAAAGCTTGTACAGATGCTCCGAGTATACTCTACTCGAAGTATCGAGTATTTTTGTACTCCAGATACTGAGAGTATTAGAGTACTGGTGGCCTAAATACTCGGAGTACTTGGAGTGTGAGCAGTACTGAAGGCCCATCATACTCCGAGTACTGGGAGTATGAGCAGTACTATATCTCGAGTACAAGCAGTACTCGGAGTAAAAACATCTAAATTACTCGGGTACTCCGAGTATCGAGAGTATTGAACACCGAAATACTGCGAGTACACAAAGTACCTGAAGTATTTCTTTCTCTAAAATACTCTGATTATACTCTCGAGGTAATGGGAGCATCTGTGAATTTTGAAATGCTATAAACGCCAGTCACATGGCTCCCAGAACCTGGGAGAAATGACGAGCCGAGTCATTATAAAATGATGCAAAGATGCTCTAACGTACTCTCACTCCGAGTATACTCCGAGTATCGAGTACATTTCGTACTCCGAGTACTTAAGAGTATTGAGAGTACTGGCGGCCTGAATACTCGGAGTACTTGGAGTATGAGCAGTACTGAAGCCTCAAATTCTTGCAGTAAAAGGAGTACCCGCAGTTCGGACCCCGAAATACTCCGAGTACAAGCAGTATATCAGAGTGTTGTACCTATGCGAAATATCCGAGTCCGAGCAGTTATCCCGGAGTATTGAACCCGAAATACTCGTCGAGCACGAAGTACCTGAAGTAGTTTTATCTCCAGATACCCTTACTTTACTCTAAGGTACTCGGAGCATCTGGGAGTTTGCACAGTGTCGAGTCTCATCTGTAATATGAGTATCGTAGGTCGACGCCGAGTACTGAATATTAGATTCCATGGTAGTCGTACTTGGCATAATTGATGCAGTATGTAGACAAATACCATCTGGGTAGATGTAACGTAACAATGCGAGTGAAACGCCCCCCACGGTGTGTATAGCACATATGCTAGTACTTCCCTGGACATTTTCGAGCTCGATTACTCCGTAAGCAAAGAATGTGCCAACGTACCAAACGACACGTTTTGGCAGCCCTCGGTTTAAGAGACACATCTGTCAACGCACGAACCCTTTTCGGCGCTGCCATTTGTTCTTGCTTCTTGCTGCTGCGAGGATATCGAGCTCGAAAAGTCGGTCAGAGGGGGGGGGGGGGTGTACTTCATTTTCATGCATGGCCGTAGTCGTATGACCATAGACCCTCGCATCCCTACAATGCCGGGACGGGCATGTGGGCTTTCAGCCTGAACCGTGGGGGGGGGGGGGGGGTTACTCGCGTTATTACGGGTACTACTGGTACCAGTATGTACTACTGGTGGTATGAACGTAACTGCATAGAAAATACGAACTGCTCGTACGTATGATACCCATGCCAGGTATTTATCTAGTTTTCTATGGATTCAAGCAGCGTGCCAAAGGGTGCATGAGGTTCGAATGGCAAGTAATAAAGCCTTCAAAGGGAGTTACATACGAGCGGAAATGGTATTAACCCCTTGGGAATTCACTTGAATATCGTATCGTAAAGAGGGGGGAAAACTGTCGAAAAAAAGTGACGACTCGTGCTGCTGTATACACCTCGGAAGGATATACAGCATCAGTCCCACAAACCACCCCGGGCTGCTGAAGAGGGGGTGTATCCGAGCTATAATACAAGGCATGCCTTATCTCCGATACCTCGTATATTATCGTACTGCTGCGCTCTCCCACTTGGCAGTTGACAACACCGTTAATAAGACCGTTGATAAGACCGTTGATAAGACCGTTGATAAGACCGCATCTGGCATAGTCTTGGCCTCTGCACCTGGGTCCCAGAGAGGTTAATACGTTAATACGTATTTTATATAACATAAATAACAGGGCCTGGTACGAGTAGTGTTACGATTTATGAGCACATTCAATTGGTTATTTTGTTGAGTGATTTCCAATTGGGCTGGCTGGTGTACAGCAGTGTGAAATATTACCTGCTCTTTGCATCCAGTACGTTTGGTATTGCACTTACCGGTGAATCTCCTTTACGCGCTGCATTTGCGACGTACTCGTATATATATCGTAGCTTGTGACCACATATGTAGATAGCTTGTACTCGTATATATACCGTAATCATGCGAGAGTTGGCACCCATCGGAAGGTTGGCACCCATCGGAGAGATAGCACCGGGGTGCGATAAAAAACACAACGTAGAAACATTTAAAAATCGATCGCACCCCGGTGCCAACTCTCGCATGATTACGGTATCTTCTTTTGGATGAATCTGTTGGAAGATACGTTGTATATTCGTAGCCTAAGTTAGATACGACACCTACTGTCAAGTCCATAGTCGTATATACATACTTGCCGCAGACGAGAATACAGTCTGTTAAGCGTGCAGCAACAGCACCTGTACCTGCTGGTATTGTATGTACATTTTTTCGAAAAAACAATATACTACGTACGAGGGTATACGAGTACGTAATGCGCATATGTAAAAATGCGAAATGGAAATAAAAAAACGTCGCAAAAAAAAAGGAAAAGAAGAAAAACAATAAAAAAGAATTCCCAAGCGGTTCCGGAGGGCATCGAACCCTCGACCTCGCGATTAACAGTCGCACGCTCTGCCACTGAGCTACGGAACCATGTTGAATGCTTTTTGGATGTGAGGGGGGCAGAAATTACTGTTTCTATATATAGAGCCAGATATATTGTTTTTCGAGACAATGTACTTACCACCAGGTACACGTGCTGTTGCTGCAGGCTTATGTAGACTGGTATTCTCGTGTACAGCAGGCATGTACTCGTACGACTATGTACGTATGTCAATAGGTTTCGTACCTGGTAAAATTATCATGCAGGTTGCTATTGTCTGAACGAGTACTCGTACATATAATACGTACTCGTACTACAGCGTACAGTACGCTCAGCGTACTGCTGTTGCTGTGTGCTGCGCTGTATTTTTACACCAAACCCATCAATGGATGCTCCCAGCACAGCAGAACCAGGTATATCGTAGTGGTCCCTCTATTATAGTGTCGGTATATATCCGCCAGGCAACAATACCGGCACTTAGCGGCAACCGGCACTACTCCGTACACTACCACACTGGCTATAATCCCATCTGTGCCCAACGATTCCACAGGCACTATAGCGGGCAACCGGCACTATTGAGGGACAACTACTGTAGTATTATACGATACATACTGGTATATAAACCTATCTATTCTTTCACGATTAGAGGTCCGTAGTAACTCGATGCTCTTTGTCCGTACAGACCAATTGATACACAGCTCTTTGCAAACAGACCTTTCGTTTCGCAACCAGCCCTTCAAACAGGCCAACTGAACTCTTCGCAAACAGCAACTGACGTAACAGCCAAACTGACGTATTGTACTGACGTATTATGCAAACAGCCCAACTGACATCTACCCGCGGGAGGGGAGGGGTTCCCAGCGTATTCGGAGGGCTTTGCGGCCCGGGTCCAAATCCAGACTAATTTCAAGATAAAAACTATCCACACTAAAATCAAGTAATGTTCCTGGCCATACTAAAATCAAGTAATTTTTTCCTAAAGAGTCCCCCAGACGTGAAAATATGGATCTCCAGAACTTCGGTCAATATCGAAATCGGCCCATAACTTCGCGAGTTAGCCACTTCTACACTAATTTCAAGATGAAAAAGGCCAGACGTAAAAAAATCGACCGAAAAAAAAAAAAAAAAAAGGCCACTGCTGTACGTACAAGCGCTGAGCATCCATGCCGGCGTTTTGTTTACACTGCTGTACGTACAAGGGCTGCGCATCCATGCCGGCGTTTTGTTTGTGTCCGCTGTACGTACGCACGAGTCGTACTGCTGGACTGCTGCTGCTGCTGTTGTTGTTATTGCTGCTGTAGATGGGTTATTATATTAAATATAAGGACTACTACTATTATTATTATTGCTGTACGTACTGGTGCTGCTGTATACTGATTTCACTCTGCTGTTGTTGTAGATTGCGGATGGGTGGATCGGTTAGTACGTGTGTGTGTCGATCGGTTGAAGCGCACGTACGTACGTGGTTGGGTGGGTGGGTCGGTGGTTGGGTGGGTGGGTGTGAGTGATGTGAGTGGATGTTGGTAAGTACGTGAGAGTGGGTGGGTGGGTGTCGGTGGGTCGGTTGATACGTGGTTGACTGCGTGTGTGGATCGTGACTCAGTTCTTATTTTTTTGTACGTAAATGTTCGACCAGCAGGTGGCAGCATGGTAAAACATAAAACGAGAGTTCGTATATATCTACGTGCACAATGTTTATTGCTATTAGTTTCCTTCTTCGTCTACACAATAAACGCTTTGTCCGCACTCCTTGGCTTTAGATGAAGATGCAGCAGTGCAGTTTGTTGCTTCTGTCTTTTTTGCTGCTGCAGCTGCTGCAGCTGCTGCTGTGCATTATGTTGACGCTCTGCTGCTGGCGAGGTAACCCGTTTTTCTTGCGTCGCCTTTACTATATTAAGACCACTCCGTAGGAAAGCCTTGTATTAAATACAATGTATCCCCCACCATCTACCCTACGTACTAACTCCTATTTTCCCCTCTCCCCCCCCCCCGCCCCCCTGTATATTGTTCTGCCTCCCAATGTCTGGCACTCCCCTGTCAACTCGAGCACGATTTCCTTGTCTTCACTCCCCCCCCCGCCGAAATCCTGTCTAATTTTCTGCCGCCCAGTGTCTGGCACTCCCCTGTCAACTTGAGCACGATTTCCTTGTCTTCACCCCCCCCGGACATCCTGTTTAATTTTCTGCCTCCCAGTGTCTGGCACCCCCCTGGTCAACTTGACACGATTTCCTTGTCTTCACTCCTTCCCCCCGCCCCCGCCTGCCCTCGCATGCCGATCTGTTTCGCAATGGCTGGAACTCCCCTTTGGTGGACGAAAAGAGTGATCTTCCACAGCGTTTCTAAGCGGGCTAACGGTGGCAAAGGAATGGTCAAGCTGCCCCCGACAATGCTCAAGCAAATCGGTACGTGCTCGTAGTAATAGTGCTTCTATGATACGCCTGGACCAATTCAAAGAAAAAGTAGTGCGAAAACGGCACATATCCCTAGAACAAGTGTCAGGGAATCAAAGGTAAAAACTGAAGGGATTGGCGGGAAAAATAGTTGTTGTCAATACTTGGCCAATACAAGAAAAATATGTCTATTTTATATAATGTTTTTACCTACGTTCAGCTACGTTAGCCATATAATTATTCCTTCGTAATTTTCTCTATTTTCTAACCCTTCCTTTAAAAAAATTGATTCACGAAAGCAAGAGAGAATAGTGAACCTCTGCTCATGTGAACCCTCCCATATCTGCCACGCCGGCGACGCCAACTTACAATGTGTTTGTTGTTGTTGTTGTTGTTGTTGTTGTTGTTGCTGTTGTGTCTGGCTATGGTAGGATGCAGGAAACTCTAACTCTGGCACTGACTCCTCTCCTCGCTTCGAAGAAAAAACAAACGAAAGCAAAAGAGTCGCACCACTCAAGTCAACCCCCCCCCATCCCCGCCCACCCCAAGCAATGTCTGCCTGGTCGGTGAAAACCCGACGTGCTCCGTCCCGGCATTGTACGGATGCAAGGGTCTATAGTTATACTTTGTACGGATGCGAGGGTTTATAGTTATACGAATAAGGCCGTGCATGGCATGAGTACCCCCCCCCTCCCCCCATTTTTTTTTTTTTTTTCCCCTATTCCCCACCCCGATAACGCCAACTTATGGTGTTTTGTGCTGAGATGGTAGTATTCAAGGTACCGGCGATAATCGGTTCTGAATCCTGCAAGCGGATAACATAAAAAAACCCGGGTGATTTTATATGTCCCTTATCCCCGGGGTCAAAAAGCCCCCATATTCAATGGAGAAAAAAATGCCTCGATAATCAGTGGAGGTAAAAACGCCTCCATATTCAATGGAGGTAAAAATGTCTCCATAATCAGTGCAGGTAAAAACGCCTCCGTATTCAATGAGGGTAAAAACGCCTTTACCTTCAATGGAACCCCTTGTGAAGGCTAAGGTTTACGCTACAGTATAAAACGGTGTGCATAAAACGGTCCTTGTTGTTATTGTTGTGTTTGTGGGTGGCAGGAGGGAGGGCGGGCCGGCACGGAAAACAGTGGGAGTTCGGCGAGGTTACCTGCCTCAAATCTATGGACATGGATTACATGCACCAGGTGAGCCTTTCTTTGCCCCCCCCATTTGTTTTCACGTTTTTTTTTTCGCTTTTTCGGGCCGTTCTGTTTTGCAACCAGACATGATATCATACGCGCCAGGTGTATGCTCATAGTTTGTGCTTTTTAGTGTTGTTTTGAGAGCTGGGCCCTGTTCCAGTATGTACTGCCAGCACCATTGTACTGCCTGAGGGAACTGCCAGGGTTGCCAGTGTATTGACGATGTACGTATTTCCCACGATAACGCCTCATATGAAAGTGAACGTCCGTCGAAATGCCAGTTTATACTGTACTGGCTGGATCGACCAGAGCGCAGCCCTAAGTTGTTTGGTTTGACGTCCGACAATCAATGTACAGCAGTGCGTGTCCATGGGCACATCGGTTGCACACGCCGGACAAATACATTATCTACAGATAGATCCAGATATATCCAGATAGATCCAGATAGATCAATAGATGATCTTCAGATAGATAATCTACATATATCTTATCTACAGATAAGCCATCTACAGATAGACCATCTACAGATAGACCATCTACAGATAGACAATCTACATATAAATCATCTACAGATAGATAATCTATAGATAGATCATGGGCAGCGGCCAAAAACAGGTACACCTGGTCCGTTCGGGGCCAAAAACAGGTACAGACTAAAATCAAGTTCAAAACGTACCCCACGAACCTGCCGTTCCTCATAACGCAAAGTAGAGTTTTTCATGTTCTTCGTGCTCGCCCGGTGGCTACGTATACGAGTAGCTGCTATTAATAGTACGAGGAACGAACGCCTGTTGCTGTATTCTCCCTTCTCAACTTGCGACACCCCTGGTATTCCAAGTCAACCACAATCCCGAAGGGGAGCCTTCTATCTCGTATTATTTCGGCGGAGGTGTGCAGGCAGATAATATGTGTCTCGCTCGAGTGGCGTGTGGTGTGAGGTGCGAAGGGAGGAGGGGGTCTCCGCGTACGTCGGCATTTGTATAGGGGGCATAGGGTGGAACTATGAAGGGCTTAAAAACGACAAAAAAAAGTGAAAGTCAAGCAGAGTAGACAAAATCAGGTATACCTGGGCTTTAAAGAGGCAAAAACAGGTACAACGAGTTTTTGACCAATGGCAGGGCACGTAGAGTGCGTTTTTTACTTGCGTTTAAGTATGTACCTGTTTTTGGCCGCAAACGGACCAGGTATACCTTTTTTTGGCCGCTTCCCATAGATCATCTACAGACATATAATATGCATATATAACACCTACAGATATGATAATCTACAGATATATCATCTACATATATATCATCTACATATAGATGATCTACTTATATATCATCTACAGATATATCATCTACAGATATATCATCTACAGATATATCATCTACAGATATATCATCTACATATCATGCACAGATCATCTAGTTTTATTCACCTGCCGTTATGATATGTTGTGCAGGATCTGTGTGCAGATAAAACCCAGGAAATAGGCCCAAGATCGTGCAGATTATAAAGCTCCCACCCGGCAACATGAGCTAGATCATACAGATCATACAGATCATACAGATCAGGAATGTGCCTACCCTGAAACACCTAGACCATGAAGCGGGAATCGTTGATCTATCTGTAGATGATCTGTAGATGATATGTCCGAGTTGTGATAGGTTATGAACATTCCTTTGCCCCCCGCTGCGTTACTGGTGGTATGCGGCACATATTATAAGCGTCTGGGTTATGACCAATCCAGTGCCCCCCTCCTCAGTCTGTCTGTTGCTGCCTGTATTCACAGATCACGAAGGATTATTATGAACAGGTGATGCTCACTCCTGTTTACGTATGTATGTGTGCCCCTTTTTTGTACCATGAATGTTGCTGTTGACACGAACAGGTGATGAACACTCCTTTGGAGCCCATCCCCCAGGCTGCCATCTTCTCCACCGTGCAGCGCATGCAGAACTTCTCCAACTGGTCAGTCGCATATCCCTACTTCAAGACAGTAGCATTCGGCCATGCCACACGATACACTATCGCGAAAATCGTTGGAAATATTTGTTGTCCCCTACCCTTGCTAAATTACGCCTACACGTCTTGCGGAACCCCCCTAGAACTTTCAGAACTTACCTCGCGGGGATTTTTCGTATCCTCGCCCCCCCCTCCCCCCCCCCGGGGATGGTTCACGTTTATCCCGGTTTGGGCGGTTGCTGCTACGGTAATTCGAAATACTGGACTTCGTCGATTTCTGGTTTGTCTACCACTTGTTTTGTTTGCAATCTAAACATTAGAGTGTAAAATAGTGTTTTGTGATATTCACGTATAGTGATTGGGATCGTTCGTTGTGTTGAGCGTACTTTTGTTTCTGAGTGAGGTACGTATTGACTAGAATAGATTACTTACCTAGTGTATAAATTAGTCTTAGGTAGTTAGGTAGCCCCCCTCCGCTGGAAGGCTCCGTCTCGAAAGGGATGCGTGGTCAATGATCAATTGACTTAGGCAAGCAACAAATAAGTACCCCCCCCCCCCCCCCCCCCCCCCCCAACACATCAATGCATTCGAAGCTGTAATCCATATGCAAGTCCGCCGCCTCACAATCACTTCTTAGTAGGATGCAACTCACCCTCCATACGACTCGCAGAACACCTCATGCCGCTTGCTTCGCGCTTGGTGGTTGCGATGTTTGCCTGGTCGGTAAAAACCCGATGTGCTCCATCCTGGTATTGTAGAGATGCGAAGGTGTATGGTCATATGACTTCGGCCATGCATTAATATGAAGTACAACCCCCCCCCCCCCCCCCCCCCCCCCCGATATAGAGCAGCATGTCTGACCAAGCGTGTTTTTGTTTGAAGTCCCCGCTGTCCCACTGACCCTTTCCCTTACCCCTGACAATGATCGATTAGCCTGGACAACACTGAGCCGGATTCGCAGTCGCGACGACGGTTGGCCGAGACTTTCGCGACGTTCGCGGAAAAGGCCTTGGTAGGGGACAGGTGAGATCACCCCCCCAAACGAAAAAAAAATCGAGAGTAGAACTCCCATGATGGGAGAATGTGAAATGTACAACGAGGAACGAGATGTGTTAGAGGAGGAAGAGACGAGGAAAAATGGACGAATGTGACATGGAAAAGCTTGGTACACTAGATAGTATCGAGAAAACGATCGTTATTCTAGGAGTTAGGTGGTGGCCACAGGCGGCGACACAGGAAGGGGGATAAGATTAGCAAAAATAATCTATACATGTAATATGTGGAAAAAAACGCAATGAGTCCCCAAATGTTGGGGGTGTCTCTATTAGGAACATGAATAGTGCTCCGTCTCGAAAGAGATGCACGATCAATGGCCAAATTACTACTAAGGCAAGCGACAAATGAGTACCCCCCCCCCCTCTGTGGTCATAAGACTACGGCCATGCACGACATGAGTACCCCCCCCCTCCCTCCGCCCCTTTCCTTTCTACGTTAGTGTGGTGTTTTTGGTGGAAACTGCTTTGGTGGGGGACAGGTAAGACAACCCCCCCCTAAATCATTCGACGCTGTCATCCGTATGGTATAGTTGTGTGGAGGTTCCTGACTGGGTTGCTTTTCCTTCATTAAAACGAAAATAACTATTCCAACCGGATATCCAGTTCCCTGCTCCCAAATCGCCAGCCGCTTTGGTTTGTGGACACTCGTCGGTGTGTGCAATGTGCAGGTGAGATCGGAAAAGGCAATACTTCAAGGATAGGGTAGGGGGTGGATGATATCACCTCCCTCCTCCCTTCCCCTCCTTTCTACCGCACGACCTTGGCTTCTCCCTCGGAGTGGTCTATAGGGTGCTTGCCTCAGTGCAACATATTTCATTATTATGGCATCACTATTAGGGTATACATACTGATACTGCCAAGTAATGTTATTTATAGCGAGGTGTACTCGTTGTTGTTGTTGTTGTTGTTGTTTTTTTTTTTTTTTTTTTGTCGTTGTCATTCGAAGCAGCGCCAAGTATATCCGATGCTAATACCACTGAATGCCAATACGATAAGTAGAAAGCAATACGTAGAGCATTAGCGTGCATACGAAGTGTGTATTTAGTATACCAGGTATAGTGTACGGTAAAACCCCCCATCACTTTTTTTCCGGGTTTTGACTTATTGTTTCGTTTTCTTTTCCGTTGTATGAACGATCGGTCAGGAGTCAGGAGTAACCAACCGGCTACCCACGTTCATCTCATGGTGTTGGCCGATTTTAGTTCTAATTTTTGTACCGGTACCGAAAGCCAGTACTGTAATCCAGTACACTGGTCCAGTAAACTGGTAAGTGGCGAAGCCAATACTAAGACTACTGGTACGTTTGTTCACTCTCGTAGTAAAACCAATATGTTGGCGAAACATTATTGGCCCCCGCCGGAAGTAATTTTTCTTCCCTAGTGTTTTCACAAACCGTAAAAACGTATACGTTGCTACTGCAAACGAGAGTAGGTAACATTATAACATTTATAGAGCGGACAATAGTGTTATGTACGGTATAGCACTAAATTTTTGGTACGGATACCTTCACACAAAGTTCTACTATTAATATGAACACTACGGACGCCAAAGATGTCGGGAGACAGGACTTTCAACCCTTGACAGACAGCAGATTTGCCTTGACATGCCGTGATTGACACCAAACTACTAGGTTTTAGTGTGGAACACTTCGGCCCTACACCCTTGACATCACATGGTTTGCCTTACTTGACATGTCTCCCGACATCTTTGACGGACGCGAGTCTGTAGTATACGAGGGAGAGAAAGGGCTGAAGTCTTCTCGGGATAAAAACGCAAGGCACGAACCGTAGTGGGGGAGGAGGGGGAACAACCAACTTTGTGACCCCTTGGATCTGAGTTACGACTAGGGAGGAGGGAGAAAGGACGGCGAAGATAACAAATGGGATGGGAAACATAGTATAAAAAATAATAGTAATACATACCTGGTAGTATTCAGGGCCAAATAGGGCGTTTTTACGTATAGGGATAGGGGGATACCTGCTTTTTGGGTCCATCATGGGATTTCATTACTTCAGGACCAAATATGGCGTTTTTACATAGGGATAGGGGGGTGCATACCTGTTTTTTGGGTCCACCGTGGGATCTGAATATATACTACTGGTAGTATTACTATATATGCCCCCCCCCCGAAATACTGCAGGTATTACTGCACATATTTACGTAGTACGAAGTATTTATTGTGTTTGTTTATTATTTTGTTTGATGTGATGTGCCAGGTTTTTCCTGGGGACCCACGACCAGCACCAGACGCTGGCAGACGCCTTGCATCCCATCGAAAACCTGACGCTTGAGGAGCGGTACTCCATCTCCATGGCTCCGGTCAATGGCAGGTGGGTCACGTTATAGGGGTTTGGGTTAAGAGTTGGGATGTTTTTTTTTCGGGGGGTGGGGTTGGGGGGCTGAGCTTGAGGTTCTGGTGAGGGTTAGGGTTACAGTATGGGCCCCCGCCGACAAGAAACACATACCACCCTGACCGGAAATATAAGCAGCATTTTTATATTAATGTTTAATCGAAATGGTTCTTGTATTTTGGGTCAGAGTGGTACGGTAATCTGAGCAAGCCTTAAAAGGCTGCTTGCTTATTGCGACACCATCCTTGAGCAGCCTTGGGCATACAGTAGTAGGCTTATTATATAGGATCTAGAGTAGCGCTCGCCACTGGAGCACGATTTCGTAGTCCAATTTTCTCAGCGTCGTTCGTCTAGTTGAGGTTGACCTTCTCGGTCTTCCCTCCAGAGATGGGCTTGCTGGCTTCCGGAGGCTCGAAGGGCACGGTCTGCGCAGTGACCTGGTAAGGGTGTTCGAGAAAGGCCTGCTTGAAAGCACCAACGTTGTCAGGTCTAGGTTAGCCTCGATGCTGTCCAGGGTCTTTGCGAATAGTGATGCGATTTTTGGGTTTAGGATTTAGTGTATCGCTGCTGAATGGACTCGACTTCTTAAAATCCCATTTTCTTCTTAGCGTCCTCCAAACAAATCGAGCCTGATAATATTATTAGGTATTTTTATTATTTGTGGGCCTGTACTGCTGTGGTGTGCGCCGAGTTTCGAACGGCTTGCTCGGCGTGCAGAATGCGAAATGCAGTGGGGCACCACCGGGACCTCTCTAGAACCCAACCTTGTCTCTGGATCTGTATGCCCAGCCCCCACCTCAACGCCAGCACCCTCCCAAACTCAGCTCCAAGCCGAATATCAACGCTATCCTCATCCCTAAAACTAGCGCTAACCTTAACCCTAGGGGTTTCCCAACCGTAGCATGTTTCGTGAAAAAAAACGGGGGGGGGGCGTAGAGGCGTGGTTAGAGGTGGAGGAGGGTCGGCGGGTTCTGTAACTCGATACTTCATCGCATGGCCGTAGTCGTAGGAGGGGAGGGTGCTATTTCATTTTCCATCGACTGGCCCGTAGTCGTTATGGCCATGACCCTCCGCCTCCCTGCCAACAACGGCACGCGGCGGAGCATTTTCGCGCGTTTTCACCAACTATGCAGGCATTGCTTGCACCGAGCGCCAAGCGTCCTGAGGTGTTGGGCGAGCCACATGAAGGGTGAGGTGAGCTGCATCCTACTAAGAACCGCTCGTGAAGTGGACTTATAGATGAACGACAGCTGGCCAGGGAGGGAGGGAGGTAAAAGCGGGGGTATCTAGAGGAGGGAGGACGCATGCTACGATAGAGGTGCACCATGTTTTTTCTGAGCTCCTTACTTAAGGAGCGCCATACCTCACCGAAAAAATGATTTTGGAGGAAAATAAAAGTGCTGCCGGATGATAAATATCATGACCGAAGTATACTCTGAAACGTATTTCGTCACGAAAATGAAATTCCGACGAATTTGGGTTAAGGAGCCCGATAGTTCAGAAAACGATTCAGCCAAAATGTGCTACCTCTACCGTAGCACGCCCACGGTTACCGGGAGCGGGGGGGTTGTACTCATCATGCCATGCATGGCCGTGGTCGCATCACCATAGGCCCCTGCACCCCTACAATGCCGAGACGGAGTACGTCGGGGTTTTCACCGACCAGGCANCCCCCCCCTTCGATCCATCCATCTCTATGGACTGGAAACCCGTCTCTCCGTCGCTGGTGACACCAACCGTGCTGCGAAAAAATAGGAATGCGCTTCTGGTGCGAGCTATCTTCCTGTTTGCGAAGGCGCACGCCGCTGGCCTCCCCGTGTTCATCAACATGCAACTCCCTCCGAAGGGGATACTTCCTAAGTCGGTGAGCACATGCTATACTAATATCGATCGACCATTTCGTTTTTGTTTTGTTTTGTTATTTTTTGCGAGCTGGGTTGCTGTCGTCGTTTGATGCGGCGTGGCATGCAGTAGCTTGCTATAGTAGTAATATCGTATAGTTTAATGTGTAGTATAGTGCGTATTGGTAAGGTAATTACCATAATATCACACATCGATGTGTCTTCTGTAATGTTATCATTATGTCGCGTCAATATGTTCACGAATGCCAACACGCAACTCCCGAGAAATATGTCATGGATGTCAACATGCAACTCCCGAGAAGTATGTCACGAATGCCTATATGCAACTCCCTCGAAGTGTGTCACGAATGCCAACATGCAACTCCCTCCGAAAGCGATACTTCCTACTGTAAATCGGTGAGCAAACGTGACCACGAGTATTCATTGTCGTTTCTGTCTGCTGGGCAGTTTGCCGAGCGTGCCATTAGTTGTATGATATTGTCACAATATCGTTATGTCAGTACAGAGTATCCTGTCGGTATCTCGTACCGGTATCATTCTATTTTTCCATCAATACGGTACGTGTTTCGTGGTAGTTTTTCCCTGCTTGGTCGTTGTCGCCGTTTGATGGCCGGGGCTGCAGAGTGTGGTATTGACCTTGCAGTGATAACGTTAATACCTCGCCTGTATGATCATACTACTGTATTGATATACTATCACCTCAAGTGTGGTGTTATACACGGCAGCAGTATCATAATGTCATGTTTAAATATATGTATTGGAGCATCATGTTATTGTTGTAACATTCGACGGCACTGTTCCACTACTGCTACTGCTACTGCTACTGCTACAGCTATTGGTACTGCTACTGCTAATGCTATCGCTGCTGCTACCGCTGCTGCTATTTGTACTGCTACTGACACCACCACCACTACTACGGCTACTACTACTACTACTACTACTACTACTACTACTACTACTGCTACTACTGCTACTACTTCCTATCATTAATACATTAACACTACTAACTGCGACTGTGCCCGTTTCTAACAGATGCACGAGTTCCAGACCCTCTGTTCGAAGCACAACGTGTTAGACCTGTACAAATGGATGGGAGTCCGGTTCCCAAGCATAGAGTGCTTTGCCGAGAAGAGCGTCGCGGAATTGTGAGACTTCGGGTTGTCCCCTCCTCTGGGTTGCGGTTGGGGGTAGGGTTACGGTTACAGATGGGGTTACGGTTACTGTTACGGTTACGGTTACGGGTCGTGGGTGGGCATCGGTCAAGGTTGCGGTTACGGATAGGGTTACGGTTGGGTCAAGGTTACGGTTACGATTGGGGCTAGGGGATTGTGGTTAGGGCTAGGGACACGGTTGTTGTTCCGGATAAAAACTCGGTTTGGGTCTATATGGGCTATGACCCCTTTTGCCCTTTTGTTGGAGGGCCATAGCCCATAGGTTTGGGTAACGGTAGCGATTACGGTCGAGGCCACGGTAACGGTTATGGTTACGGTTACGGTTACGGTTGCGGTTGCGGTTCGGGTTTCGGTTACGGCTACGGTTGGAGTCACAGCTACGATAGCAATAACGGTTGCGGTTGGCGTTAGGGGTACGGTAGTGGTTACGCTTGCGCCAGGGTCTAGGTTTCCGTTATCGACAAGGGTGAGCGTCGGGCGTTAGCGTTAGGCGATAGCTGAGAGCGGCGCTTTGGCTTGTGCGGCGGAGTTCTTGGTGTAGGGTACCGGCGTGTCGTTTCACGACTGACGGTTCATGTTTGTACGAAAAACACGCCTAATTCCCCCCCCCCCCAAAAACAAAATGCCCTATTGGGTTTGCTAAGCAAACTCCCCGCGCCCCTCCTTAACATACAACGACGGGTATAACTGGAGTCGATTATCAGCGATGCGCTCAACCCTCTCCCCCCTGCCCTCCTAAACGCCTGCTGGGGATTGCTAATTAATATCCCCGCCGTCGTTCTGCTTGACAGACAACGCTTGGAACTGGAGTCGATGATCAGCGGCGCTCTCAAGCGAAAAATTGCCGTGGCCGGGCCAGACGTGCCGGTGAACCACGATACGTTCGACGCCCGCGTCCTTAAGGCATTGAACTCCCCTGACAGAGGCGTTGATTTTCCCGTCGGGGGTTGGGGGGAGCGGGGGGAGGACCGGGGTGGGTGGGCGAGGAGGAGGGGGGGGAGGGGAGGGAGGGGGCAGGAGAAAAAGGGGTGGGGGGGGGACGAGCGTGCCTGTGCGGGAGGAGGCTTGTGTGACGTGTGGGACGGGGAGGGGGGGAGGGGCAGGTGCGTCACCTGCGAGCGGTGCGACCTGGTGGCCTGGTGGCCGTGCGCGCGGTGGGCAGGAAGAGTGGCATGGGGAGGGCAGGAGGCTCGCTTGTGAGAGTGGTGGCTTGGTTGCTGGTGATGGCCACAGGGTTGCTTTTCTGGTGGTGGAGGTGACGGCGGTTGTGACGAGGGAGGGTGGTGGTGGTAGTCGTGGTGGTGGTGATGGCCTTGACGGTGGTAGTGGCGGGGGTATGGATGTGTGGATGGTGGTAGTGGGATTGGGGATAGGCGTAGGGATGGTAGAGTTGGGCGTTCTTTTAAGCCGCGGCGGCATCGTGCCGTTTTGTTGAGTCATTTGGAGTTTGGTTGGTGAGCTGTTTCGTCACTGGCGTTCTTTAGCGCCGATGCTTTATTGGCTGTCGAAATTAGCACTTCACTGGTTGTCGGATTTCGTGCCAGCGGTTCATTGGTTGTTAGATATAACGCCCGCAGTTCATTGACTGTTGGAATTGAGACCGACGCTTCATTATTTGTTGGGTTTAGCACCGACTGCACATTGCCTGTTGGGTATGGCGCTGGAAGCAGCTCATTGGCCGCGGAGTTTAACGACGGCAGCTCATTGGTTGTTGGTTTTTCACCCCGGTGGTTGACTGGCTGGGGGGGTCTTAAGCGGCGCCCCTCGGCCGCGCTAGGTGTGACGAGCGGTGTAACTGTTTTTGTACGGTGTGACGGTATTTCTGATCCGGGCAAGGAAGTCAAGAGTGCCGTTTAAACGCTTTTACTGCCGCAGGAATTACCCCACACTTAATCCGAGCAATTAATCGTTAAAAACGTGTTTGTATGCGTTGCGATTAACTATTCCAATCATCGAACATATCATCTACAGATAGATCATCTACAGATCAACCAAATCCTACATTATCTAAATCCCAAAACCTTCCATTATGAGATGCTGTGCAGGATTTGTATAGTACCAGATCCAACCCAGGAAGCATGTCCCAGGTTGTGCAGAGTATGCGACTCCCGCCCGGCAACATGAGCTAGATCATACAGATCATACAGATCATACAGATCTTACAGATCAGGACTATATATTCCCTGAAGTATCTAGATCATGAAGTGGGAAACGATGATCTGTATGATCTAGCTCTTCCCAACGATAGCGACATTGCCGATCCCCAATACCCAATTCACGATTTAGATATTTCAGAGCAGCTGCTGGTACATATGTATGTATTATATGCAACCTTTTCTGCGGCTTACGCCCCCACGCCCCGCAAGGCGATCCCAACTTTTATGACGCATGGTTGTGCTGTAGGAAAGCTTAGACTTGCAGACTCGCAAGCAGGCAGGCAGCGGGGGGGGGGGGGGGTAGCGAACCGGAAATAAAACAAAAATCCACCAGCAGGAAGAGCTTAATGACAGTTAATGATAGAACTTGAGTACGCACGCGCTTACGAAATAAGCAAAATGAGCAAAGCGAAACAGGAAAAACAAAGAAGAGAGAAAAGGGGAAAACGCAAGGCAGCCACTGTGGAGGCATACAAAAGTGCGAGGAAATCCGGGCGGTCCTACGCCAACTGCTTTCGGTACTGGGAGGGCACGCATAGTGACGATGGTAGCTATACCCAGACGTCAATCTTCGTGGCAGGACGCTTACGCCCCCTCCCCCCTCCCGCTCGCATTGGTATCAACGGTTCGCGTGTCGGTTTGCCGCAGTGCGCCTCTCAGCGTTATGCCGCTTCCGCGCGCAGGTCTGCTCTGTCTCGTCCTTGAATTAATGTTCTCCTTGACGCAGGGGAGCTTGTTTAGCTGAAACCATGCATACAACTCAGTCGCCGACGTGCAAAGATGCACGCACTTGCGTTTCTGGACGCGGCGTTTTAGGGATAGATGTGTCGCTTTGCGGCCGCTGGGCGACATGGTTCGAGATACACACATCAGATTTACGGTTGGTACGCTATGCATTCGCAGAGTGAATACATGGGCAGGTCTCCACTACCACAGCTTGTCTCCTTAAGGGTTGACTCAGTACCACATGCACCCTGCGAGCCTTTGTGAGGCGTAACGAGCTTCGCTTTCCGTTTGCGACTCGTCGTTCGTCGTCCGTTGTAGTTCGTCGGACAAAAACGGTTTCACATGCATCCTTCATAATACATGGAAACCCCACATTTCATCCGTTTGTTGCAATTTGGCACACAGCACACTGATTCTGCAAGCTTCGTAGTATCTCTGGATTGCTCCTGTTTCCACGCGCGGAGACGGGCCAAGGTCCGTCCTCCTCCTAAGGACGGCAGGAATTCATCAGTGCGAGTGAAGATTGCGGGCGATCCTTGTTTCGAACAACAGCAGCAGAGTTTTTTGGTGAGAGTGCTCTTTCGATTTTTTGCGCTGCCAGGCGCTGCTGCTGTAATTTTTGTCATCATGATGGCCGTGGCGTGCGATAGAAAATGCAAAACCGCTACGTACGTACGACGAGTCACCAGCAGTGTCTCGTGTTATTGCTCAAGGCGGTGCAACCGCTGTGTGAGGCAAGGGTGCAGAGCAGGCACGCCGTGATTTGCACACGCCACAGCCCCCAGGATATCGCCAACCCCCAGCTTCCAACCAACCCCCAACCCTTGATTTGAAATTTGGGCGGCAGTGCAAGTGGGCAGTGCAAGGCAGTGCGGTATTTTCTATTTTCCAGGTTGGTGTTGAAAACATGCACGGAGCATTTTTTTATGCAAATTCGCACTACGTCCAGCTACGTCATAGCTTCTCTCCGCGTCGCATGCTGCTGCTGTGTACCTGGTTCAGCAGCAGTGCACAACAGTAGTGTAGTATCAGGATTAGCCACCGCTGGGTCGAAGAGTATATCTGTGTAATTCTTGTGCAGTCGGATCGGTGGATCGAGAAGGGCAATTTGGCGCTTTCCGATCCGAGACCAAATTATCGAAAAGGGCAATTTGGCGCTTTCCGATCCGAGACCAAATCGGGCTTTCCTGTGCGGTCGAAGTAGCTAGGTCGAAGGTCGAAGAAGCCTGTTCGATCCTCCCAACTTTTTCGATCGAGCAATCCGTCAACGAGTGCTCGTACCAAAAAACTGGACTTTTCGGGATGATGTGCTGATCGGGTTGCTCGACCAAAAAAGTTTCTTGAAACTTGAAGCCCACCGCATCCTACCACCCCACCGAACACACGGATCACACCACACACCACACAGATTAGTGGTACATATCATAGCCTGCAACAGCAGCTCCGATGTCTTGACTGACTGCTGCTGTTCGGTATGCACGGATCGGATTGCTCCATCGTGTGTATTTTAGGCCCGCATTGCATCTCACACCACCCAAGAAACACACGGCCACACACACACAACACAGCAGCAGCAGTAGTGTACTTGTACTTGTACGTATCATAGCCTGCAACAACAGCTCCAATGTTGGCTTGACTGCTACTACTGCCGCTGCTGCCGCTGCTGCTGCTGCTGCTGCTGCTGCTGCTGTTGCTGCTGCTGCTGCTGCTGCTCACAACGAGTCAGCGTGGTACATCACTTGTCTCAGTCCGGCGATGGCAGCACGGCGTACTATCTATCGATCATCTTTTTGCCAACACAGGTACTGCTGCTGCTGCTGCTGTGCTCGTTTTAGCGTCTCTCTACGTACGAAATCCAACTTCACAATCACGGCGATGAATCAAAATCGGATACAGCAGTACTCGTACTCGTATATATGAGAAACTCTTGCGCGCCAAAAGGAATTCTTGCTTTGCTGGCGGAAAAGGCGCGACAAAGACATGCGTGCTTGATTGAGCACAGCAGCTGTAGGGTGCAGGCCTTCGTGGAACCCGCGAGCAGGACACGAAGCACTTTCCAACTGACTTTTGTGTGCCCTACTCCAAGCCTACTCCCTCGTATCAAACGCCTCCAGAAAAGGGCGTGCGTTATGTGCAGGTTGCACCTGCAAAAGTTTTTGTGCAGGCTGTGTGTGGCCAATTTCATCCTTGGCCGTCGACCCAGACCAAGCCAACCCCAGACACACACCTAACCCTAACCCGAACCCGAACCCGACCCCCTTGGGGAGCACGAGGTCGGCAGGGGCAGCCACGCGGCTCCGCCGCGTCTTTTGATGGCGTTTTTCCAAAAAAAAACATGCGGCCCAAAAGGCCAGCCTCACACATTAAAACCAGCATCCTGCACAAAAACTTTTGCAGGTGCAACCACACATAGTACGCGTCCCAGAAAAGGCGCCAAAAATAAACCCAGCCTGGCCCAGCACAAAAAAACTACGAAATCGATCCGTTTTTTTTTTTTCATCCCTTCTATCATCTTCGCCTTCCTTTTCTCTCTCCTTCCTATTAATAGTCGTAACTCAGATCCGGGGTCACAAAGTAGGCTCCTCTCCCTCCTCCCCCACTACGGTTCTTGCCTTGCATTTTTATCGCGAGAAGATTTCCGCACTTTCTTCCCTCGCCAACTCTCGTCGAATTGTGCTTACCCACGCTATGATATATAGTACGCGCTCTCGACAGTTAGTGTCATTTGAGAATAAAAATCTCCATACGGAGACTCGAACCCTCGACCTCCAACCTAACAGGCTTCGTGGTTACCTGTTACACCGCCGGGGCTGCTGTGGTTTGGCTGCGCTCACGCACCCAAACCAAAACTTGTGCCTCTGGCCTCTGGGCGGATGAGGGTATCATACGTGAACACACCGCAGGCTGCGCAGGCCCCGACTTTCTGCTCTCTTACAGGGACAGAGCGCAGGCTCCGGGACACACAAGAACAAGGCACATGCTATAGGGGGGAGATGGCTACACCAGCATGGTGTTGGGTCGCCCTCTGTAACGTCAACTGTGTGTACTTGCGAGCTGCAACAACAGCGGTCTCTCTCTTGCTCGCGCGCGCCACCTCTCGGCTCTCGGCTCGTCTGACAATAGCGGCGCGATCCTACTGCCAATCACCGACGTTGGTCCCAACGAAATCCGTACAAACCTCGTTCTTGATTTGTGCTATACGTGCTACTTGGAAGAAATTTCCAGAATTTTCAACATAGATCCCAACAAATATTGCCTGTGGGTACAGGCGCTGTGCCTACGTAGGGGTTTCCACTATGTATGGAGACGTTTTCCACCAGACGCCAGCTCGAAACTCTCGAAACCGAAAATAAAAACGGGGCGGGAATTCCCATATGGGATGGGACGGGATGGGTATTCCTGTCCCATCCCATCGTGAAATGTCTCCCGCCCACGATCTCTCGTCCCATCCCATCATGTTTTTCCTACCCCATTTGCTCCCCGTATGGCCGAATTAGTATCCTCCCTTCCTCCCGACCCCACCTTACTTCCCATCCCGTTGGCAGGATGCTTTCTCCCGTCTCACTATCCCCGCACGTACTCCCATTCCCATGACCATTGTGGACATGCTGCTTCCATTGTCAGTTCCCATCTTCCTCCCATTTGCGCTTCCCCCTCAACCTCCCAAATCTCCCATTTCCCATTTGCACTTCCCACTTACGTGCAGTGCAAGTTGTATGTGAATCTTGGATTTGATTTTTGATTGTTGTGGTACGCTGTCGCTCTCCAAAAAGTCATTTTGTTTTGTACTCTTGGAGAGAGGATGCACCACACATGCATTCGTCATGGCGGAATCGACCCATGGCGGCTCGCCTGCTGAGCCTCCGGCACAGCCAAGTGGGTTATTTTCGATCGGTGGTATATACTCCCGTGCCTTTCGGTTGGTCTGTGAAGCAAAGGGGGGGTTTGTTTACTCACTTTGCGGGGAGCATCTGCTTTTTTGCTTTTTTTTTTCTACAAAAACCCAGGCAGTTTTGTTTCGTCCGTTTTCGTTTGACGGGTCTTCATGAAAAAAAATGTTGCAATTTTCGAACGGTTCAAAGGTTTCTTCGTGTCATTTTCACATCTGACATCTCCTCTTTTTTTCCAAAATCGTGTTTGCACGCACTGCTGTATCCTCTTCATAAGATACTGGCGGGATTAACTATATTGGTATGATATGTACACATATTATATAATACAAACGTATTTTTTATTTTTGTAGATTGTATTGCCAGCGCTTCGTCATCTGACACCTACTGCATGTGCCGGTGTACACGGCGGTAGACACTACTAGTAGTTCCTAACGAGGCTTGGGGGGGGTAGGGTGTACGTCCCTTTGAGCATCTATGTCCCGTCGACAATGTCCCACATATCCCCAGTGGGTTTCCCGTTGTCTCTCCCATCGACAATGGCAATTTACCCATTGGCTTTCCCGTTGTCTTTCTTATCGACAACGGCAATGCTCCCATCGTTTCCCGTTCCACTATCGATTCGTGATAGTCCCATCCCATCCCGCCTGAAAGATCGGAGTCATATTCGACTCCCATCCCGTCCCCATCAATAAAAAACTCCCATCTTCCCGTTCCGTTCCCATCCCGCCTAGAAAGCATGTGGACATTTCCCGTCCCGTTCCCGTCCCGTCTAGAACGCAAATGGTCCCGTCCCATCCCGTCACAACGGGAGCAGAAAAACTGACGATGGGATCCCGTCCCGTTGACAACGGGAGCCCAATCATTTTCAGCCTGCGGCGGACCAAACACTCCCGTCCCAAACTGTTCCTGCGGCACGATGATAGCCCTTAAAACAAAAAGCCCACATGTATTGCTTCGCTCACAGAATGAAATCGTTTTTTGGCCCTTTTCCTGCCACAGATCGACACCTAGAAACACCACCGCTCTATTTTTGTTGTATTATACGATATTCCGCAATTCTGCTACTGTATAACTCCAGCCTCACAGCTAATCCGAAAGTGCACCACTCTGCGATAGACCCTTTGGTGCTCTCACTCCAGTGTGGCAAAGCGGCAGCAGTTTTCATGACCTCTAAGCACCGCGATAGTGTCGCTGAATTTTGAAAATATGATTCCAGGTAATTGGATTTGTTACTTGTCATACTGTGACCAAGTTATTTTTTTAAGCTGCAGCCATGATGCGCAGTACTCGTACGTACGTATATTGAAAACAAATCTCAACGATCGCAACTGTTTTTTTTGTTCCAGCTCTACAACTCTAAAACACAGTGTTTTTTTAGTCCACCTTTCTTTGTTTTTGCAGGCACGTCTCAAGCCGATTGCGGCCTTGGTGATATAAATCCCTAAATGCACCACACTGGTATACCTTCCCTGTCTGTATACTAGGAGACACACGCTCAATCTTGGGCGATTCCGTCAAGGTTTACCACCGCCACAGTGCCCGTGAAAATTGCCTAAACTGGCGGCGCGATTACTGGATGCAGCTTACGTAGCAGCTGCGCAAGGATAAAACTGCGTGGCCGCGGTGCACCAAATTTCTCCAATTATGGCGCGATAAAGGCCAAACCAACTACAGATCGGGCTATGTCGTGACTTGGTTAAACTCCACCGGGCGTGGTGTGTGATTTGAAGGCTTCAGTGGGGAGCACGGCGCCAGTAAACGAGCGCAGACTGCTGCATGTCCCAAAGGGATTGTGAGGTGCCGGTTTCGACAAAATCCCGGTTTCAATAATAATAATAATTGACGTTAGCTCTGACGGCGTAGGTTTATAGATATGTTGCGCCACTGACACAAGCTGGACTTGCACATCGTCCATTGGGTTATTTCTGGCCCGTTGTATTGTTATGCCGCAAGCAAGCTCAGGCGTGTCGAGGTATACATTTGTCAGCACGTTTGTCATGCGCGTCATTGTATTCCTTTTTATCGTAGCCTTTGGTTTCCACTGGCAAAGTTGCGTTTTCTCCTTCAACTCTACGAGTACTTGGTATGTAGTTAGTGCATACGCACCATGCGTGTCTTGAGCCCCTCTGGTAATTGGACACTTGCGCGCCATGCACACGTTCATATATCATACGAAGTAGGCAGGAATTTCGATGTTCACAACAACTCTATGCTACGGTTAGCCCCTGCCGTATCGAATATCCCCTTGGTCACTGCAGCCCCCTGGGTCCGTTCCTCCTCCTACCTCTGTCCCTCCTTGCATCATTATCCCCCCCTTCCCGCCAATACCCCTTTGTTACGTTTCCTGTTTACATCTGCCTGCCCTCCCCATGTATTTTTCCCACTCGAACGAACTCGTACGCCTGCAGAACAATACCAACAACGCCACAGCCATGACCGACAACACGGAGAAAGAGTGGCTATCCGTTCTTGGGACGACCCTAATGATGGAAGGTTGGAACGCAGCGTGCCCCCGCACGACTTCGACTGCCTTCAAGGACCGTGCTTCCTTCGTGGCAACGCCCGCCCTGGCCGATACTGCTGCGTGCGACATTGGCTACGCTACGGTGAGTCGATACTGTTGACCGTTGTGTGGTTTCGTAGCCCTCGGATACTCGTAGTGCATCCTTACCGAGATGTTGCGCTTCTGACTCAGGCAAAACTTGCACGCGTCCTACGTATCAGATCGCTATTACTTGATTTAGGTCATTTTTTGACTGACATATCCATGTCCATGATCTATGGGATCTTTACGGCACGGCTCTTTGACACACGTTTTCCCCGGGTGGGAACTATGCTAGACGGCTCTTGGACACACATTTGGCCGGGTAGGATCTATAGGATCTGTATGGTCTACATAATTTCGCCAAGAAGGATCTATAGGATCTGCATGATCTAGCACATGTTTATCCGGGTGGGGACCTGCGACAACGATTATGAGAACTCTCGGTAGACATCGATCGACAAACCCAACGACTCCGTAATGAACTCTAAACTGATCGCGCTGGTTAGGACTCCGACCCACCCTATATTTTTTAATATAGTGCCACAGCAGTTCTCACGCCTCGACCGGTGCTATGTTGCGTGGGCCGGCCAGGCGTCTGGTAAGAAAACACTTGGCCGCTGGTGTGTAGAAGACAGACGACAAAAAATCTCGATGCCTCGCCGATCGCAAGAAGAAGACCATTTTTCAAGTCTGACATAGATCGGCAAACCCAACGACTGTGTCATGAACTCTGAACGGGTCGCGCTGGTTAGTAGGGGCTCCGACCGACCCTAGTGTCACAGTTCTCACACCTCGGTCGGCGATACGTGGCGGGCGCTGACCAGGCGTCTGATAAAAAAATAGTTGGCAGCTGATGTGTTGAAAACAGACGACAAAAACTCTCTCGATCCCTCTCCGATGTAAAAAAAGAGAACTTTTTGAAGGTTTGGACGAAGACCGTAGGACGCCGCAAGCAACCTATTGCCCCCTAGACTACGGATCGCAATGCTACCTTCGAGGCCGTTATATATATATATATACATATGCTGGCCTTGTCCGGTACGGATTGGGTTAGTCGTGGGCTGAGTCTCATGTGAGATCGAAGGTCACTCGTCGCATGACTGTCGTGTGGGTGATGCCGATGTGCGTGTGGCTGTGGGCTTCTTGTGTGTGGGTTGATTTCGCCAATCGCACTGGAATTTTCTTAGAAATTTCGCAAGCGCACTATTAATAACACAACCGCATGCAGAATATCGCACCCAAAAAATGTCTTGATTTAAGCTTTCACTTTGGATGATGGTGAGGATGATGGTTTGAATGATGATGATGGTGGTGGTGATGATAATGGATGATGCTTATGCTGATGGTGATTTTGGTGGTGGGCACTGATGGGGGTCGTTTTCACACCCTTTACGTTCGCTCGATGAGAGACACTCGGCCGAGCGACCACTTTGTTTCCAACTAGTCTTACTGCTCTTGGGTTTTATTTCCGCGGCATGCATCGCCATGGGATTGTTCGCTACTCGGCAACAACAGCAGTACGTACATGTTCTTGGTCCAAAGTCTGAGTCAGGCACGGAGCGGGAGCCACTCGCCCGAGCAGCAAACACGCGGTACGCAGCGATAATGGGGCAGCACTAGTCTGCGTGTGGACACTGCATGGTGTCTTTCCCACTCTTTTCATTCTCTACAGCAGAGGGGGGGGCACCCGCTCCCGTCGAGGCTGAAGAGAAGCTCCGTATGCATGTAGTATGCTGATCCAGGTTATACGTTGTGCTTATGAGCAAAATGGAGCAAATGGGGAAATGCTCGATTTTGTGTTTTGCTTGGTTTTGTGTGTGTTTGTTCGCTTTTCATTTTGTTTGAATCGCGTGTGATTCGACAAATTGTTTATTCTCGTGTCACAGCAGTGTATTGGGTTTTCTTCGGTTCAACACGTCTTCCATTTTCCTCGAATGTGCTTTGTTATGTTTTGTTTTGTATTTTTATGTTTTGCTTTCAACAGGTCCCTCAGCTTGGCACGTCCAGCCAGGTCGACAGCTACGACGTCTTGGAGCTCTACACCCCCGACGTGAGTTTATTTCTTAAGGCTGGTAGGGGGCGGCGGGCACAGGAAGCAGCTTCCTTTTGTTACCTGCTGCCAACACTTGGAGCTGTCGGGTCGTCTTTTTTGCGAGGCGTAGACGTATGAATACAAAGTGCTATTTATACCACCCGCATATTGAGTCCGTTGATACTCCTTGCTCTGAATCCATATTCCGATTGTAATTGCTTGTGTATGGGTTCATCGTGCTTTTAATAAGTCACTGAATTATGTTGAGTAGTTAGTATTAACGTCTGTGTCACACATGCTGAAGTAGAGGTGCACCAAGGGATGTTTCTGGCCTGTCTCGCTTGAGGCTTGAGGAGCTCTACGAGTACACCCAAAAGGCTTGTTTTGAGAAAGCATGAGCGTGCAACCGATACGCAATCCCACTGGCCTAGGTATACGCTATAAAACATACTGGTACCAGGTATAGCAAAAATGGGTGATATTGGGACGATTTTGGGTCAGGGAGCCCGTCATCCAGAAGACAAGTTACTGCTGTAGGCTGTAGGCACAAAAGCAAAATTGCTATATTGCTATATTGCTATATACCATACCTCTATCGTACCACGGGTCCTATGATATGTGGATGCTGTGGTTGGAGTAAGCGCCGCACATTGTTGGATGTTTTACTAAATAACAATGGGCCAGGGATCTTCCGTGAGTGTGGGTAATAGTGTCGGCTTATGGGGTGGTGGGGAGGAGGGGGTGCCTATGTGGTGTTGATTCGTGCGGTAAGTGTCCATTGACATACTCATTGAAAGGTTACAGCTTGCCGTTCGGTCGGGCAGCGTAATGTAAGTACGCGACACTGTTTTTTTAGCAACGCTTCCCACACATGGAGGGAGCTCCATCATGCCTCGTCCAAAAACTGACTTTGAGAATGCTACCGGTGAAAGTATATCCCGGTGGACATTCCGAAAGCCTTCGTAGGCATACTATTAATACTACTGTAGTAACAGTGAGGGCGTTCCAACGACATTCGGTTGAGGCGCCCGGTCGGACATGAAAGTTTTTCGCCGGAAAAGGCTACTTTTGCCGTAGCACGCGTTGTTCGATGTAGACCCCGTAGGCCGTGGGCCTGGTCATCGAGTTAACCGTGCACTTTTCTGTAAAAGCCGCTTCTGGGTGATACATACACATCTTCAGGCGAGGAGTCTCAAAACATAATACCTGGTAGAAGATACCCCCTATCGGGGCGTGTACCTGAACTGAGCAGACAATATTGTAGAGCCAAAAGGTGGTATCCCAAACCGTGGCATTTCTATCGGTCTGATTTTGGCTTTGATTTGGTATTTGTCTGTCGGTGGTTCCCTCGGCGATTTCGAGCAGGAAGGCGACAAGACGCGTGCGCTCTTGGTCGGGATTAGCTACGTCGAGAACGAACAGCGGGAGATGAAAGGGCGCCACGACGAAGCTATATGGATGAAAGCGATCATCGCGACACATGTGAGTTTGCCTTACATACGAGCTGGGCCAGCCAAGAAACGTACACAGCTTCCTAAAGTCGAATCTCGTGAACCACTGCGAATTAGGCTACACAAATTTGAAGCGCCAACCCTGACATACCAGTGCTTGTGCAAAAAAAAACGGTATATGAAAAATAATATACATATGTTTTTCTCGACTCGATCTCGCCGAGATATCCGCGAAAACTCGAAGACAACATTTTTTTCACTCTAATTTCGTATAAAAAATGTCATTTTCGATCAACATGAAATTTGGTGGAGACAATGCTGAAGACACAAGGAGAAGATCGATGTAAGTCTCGTTGCCCAATTTTCCACCCATCAAAAGATATGACCAAAACTCGATTCCATATATAAGTCGAGTAATTACGGGAAAAATGGAATTTCCGCCATGCCCCGACCAATCTTGAGAGTTTTACTCTGACATTTTAACACGTCTTTGAACCGTACGTGCAAAAAAACCTGCCGCCTGCCCTCTTTGTTTTGTTTTTTTTCAAGTAGTTTTGATCGCTTTTGCATTTTTTTCGATTTTTGGATCGTCGTATCTCTCTCGAGGAAGAGAAAAAAAAAGGGCAGGCGGCAAGTGTGTTGGTTAGTACACGATCTACACTGTGTCCAAATTCCAGGTCCAAATTCGTTAAATTGGTCGGGGCATGGCCAATCTGCTTTAAAAACATTGTTTTGGCTGGCCCAGCTCGTAGTGACCCCTTGCCCTTCGTATACGTCTACCCCCGCCCACCCTCCGCGCCATACTCGACGCTGTGCTCGATGGGCAAGAACATCCGCTTAAAAAAATGGTTTTTAATGCACGAGTCCGCTCACTCGCATGCAGCTCGCCCAGCACCTCACGGCGCTTTACGGTTGTTGCATGCAGTATGAATGCCCATGATGGGGGAAAACACGACGTCGCTCGGGGGCGGCGTTAAAGGGGCACGAGGGGTTTATCATCAAATTAGCACTGTACGGCCATGCATGACATGCGCACAAACACCCCCCTTCCCGCCCCACCCGTGCCCACCCTCGTATCCACGCGTTTTGCGTAGTGTACTCCTGCTCTGCGCAGGGTGGAGCAGGGTGTGAAATACACGAAGTGCAGTACCCCTGCTTGTGTGGACGGTTTATTATGGGGTGTTTTGCGGATGGTTCGATTGGGTTGGGTTTCTGGCTGTCTTGTTTCCTACTACATAAATGGAACTTGCTGTGGAAACAAAGTGACCAAAAATGATGCTTTGTCATTCTTGGCTTGAGTAAACTCTGTGAGTTGGTTTGAAAAACGGAGCAACTTCTGATTGGGCTACGTGTGAGTGCCTTCGGATTTCAGCGGTTTTTGACCAACCAGGTCCTCGTGTTCGTCTGTTTCACACCTTTTTGTACAACCCAACCAAATCGGGTTACAGTATAGCAAACACCCTAATGTAAAGACCAATAGTGGATAACTGCCTAGACGTGACGGTCCTTACCTTTCCGTGTGCGCGATTTTCATTGTTTGGTTTTGACTACACTACGCCAAGGCAGCAGATGTCTGTGTCGTATGTATTAATAGTACAGTAGCAATCCCCACCCACCAAAAAGCAATTGCTGTTGAAAACAAGTGACCGCAATGACGTTTCCCATACGTAAGTATTATTGAGGTTTGGTCAGACAAACGCAGCAACTTCGAGTTGGCTACGTAGCAGCGCCTTCCGATATCAACTGTTGAACCAATCAGGTCCTCATGCTTTTATAACGGTTCTTCAAAACATTTCATATCACCCAACTGAATTGGGTTCCAGTATCTATTAATACTCGTAGCAAACACCCTTATGTAAGGACAAACAGTGTACAACTACCTACTTTCGTATACATGACGGTCCTTACCTTTCCATGTGCGCGATTTTGTATCGTTTGGTTTGATTTCACCAGGGCTACGCGGTGGACGAAGCCAACTGCAGGATCCTGATGGACGACGAGGTGCACGGCACCCCCGACCACGCGGGCATCATCGGAGGCATGAGGTGGGCAGGAGACACGGGAGAGGGACGCCTGCGTCCGAGTCGGGGGCTGGCCTTCCCTGTCCTTTTTCTTTTCGAGCCGTCGAAGGGCGCGTATGATATGCGCGTTTAAAGGCCGAGGGAATTGACAGAAGAACACGGCGCACAGTAGAGTGAGATTGACACACGACACATGTTTCACGTATACCATATATACAACCAAAGCAAAAATAGATTGACGTAGAGAGATTAGCAGAAAGAAAGCATCTTATATACCAGGTACAAGAGATGCAGGATACACGTATGATATACACCCGTACTATTTATTAATGTGATACCTCTGTTAATGAAATTGGTTTGTTCTGGTTTGGGAAAACCATAACTATTGTGCTTGCGGCCTAGGTGGCTGGTGGATGGAGCCGAAGCTGGGGACAAGCTGTTCATGTTCTACTCCGGTAAGCTCGCCCCCCTTGCAAGCTCAGTGCCCAACAAGTGTTTGTCTAGTCGGACGAAATCCAATGTGCTCCTTTTTCGACATTGTAGGGGATGCGAGGGGGTCTAATCATACTACACAGCGCGCCCATGCACACCATGCGCACAGCCGCCTCGCCATCCTTGCTTGCTCACTCCTGTAGCCGTGATATCCATCCATGCTCGCGTACCTGGTGCCTGGTGCCACTGGGTCCAGGTATAGATGTCTGAAGATATACGGTCCGTTTTTTGGGGGGTTTATTAAGTAGTACTGTACCCGAAAGGGCCGTACTTTTCTGGACATGGAATTCTTGAAAATGACTGTAAATATTCGTAAACATATGAAACGTTTGGGAGTGTTTCTTAGTTCGGGGGACGACACATTATTTATACCGACACAGTACGTGTTTTCCGTTTTATGTTTTTTTTTGTTTTGGTTCAATCGTCGGTCATACTAGGCCACGGAGGATCGGTTGAGGACACAAACGGGGACGAGGAGGGCGGCATTACTCTGTGTCCGGCGGACTACCCACAGGCGGGGCAGATCACGGAAGACGACATTTACGACGAGGTGGGTAACCCTGAGTCTCGAGAGCCTTTTTAACATTGAAGGCGTACGCACGTAGTCACCCTTAGTATGGTGCTTCGCTTGCCTTGAAACAGTAGTCACGCTTAGTCTCGTACCTTGTTACCATCCTTAAAGAGTAGTAGTCCGTAGGGCCGTCCCTTGTTTGCCTTAGAATATCAGCGACCCTTAGTATCGTAGATCTTAAGCGTTGACGCTGTAGATACCTTCAGCCTCGTGGGGCTTCAGCCTTGAAACTGTACTCGCACTTGGGCCCGTGCCTTTTGCTAGCCTTACAAGAGTGGCGGCCCTTAGTTTCGTGCCGCTTTTATAACCTTGAACGATAAGTCGCGCCTATTAATAGTATCGTGCCTTCTTAGCCTTAAATGAGAAGCACCGCTCAGTATCTGGCCGCTTTGGCCGTGAAAGAGTAGACGCGCTTAGTATGGTGCTTTATTAGCCTCTAATTCTAAGGGAGTGGTCATTCCTAGTGTTATCGTATGTTGTCAGCCTTAAATGGGTAGTCCCGCGTAGCCTCGTGCCAATTCATACCATAAAAAGATAGGTCAACGGAATTATAGGTACGCTCAGACGACCCGGCAACTTTCTGAATTTTGCGACGCAACCGTCCAACGGCCCTCGTTCAACGGCACTCTCCCATCGGTTGCACTTAACCACTCTACCTCTCTACCCCCCCCCCCCCCCTCCGCCACCGCCACGCTCGGATTTCCCTCATCCTATATGTATTTCTCGATATAAACTACCCTGCAGCTGGTGAACGCCCTTCCAGAGGGAGTTGCGCTTACTTTGGCGATCGATGCCTACCACCGCGGGTCTTTCTTGTTCCTGCCGAGCGACATCGAGGCAGACGAGGGAACCATCGCCGCGGTGGAGGCAGGCGAGCAGTCGTCGATCATCAGCGACAACCCGGGGTTGGCTAAGGTCAGTTGGATTGAGTTGGGGTGGGTTGGGTTGGGTTGGGGCTGAATGATCTGGCCCCTCAAAACCAAATTCGTCGGACTTTCAGAGTTAGTTGTGTATGAATAGTATAGTGTTATATGTATGTATATATAGTATACCCAGGCTATCTATGGGATTGTTGGTCGGGTATATACATATACATATATACATATATAGCACTTTTAGTTTCTCCAAAAGCAGTTCATGGTGCACCTCTATCGCAGCATTCGTCTTGAGTTAGGTTAGGCTGGATTGGTTTGGGGTGGGTAGTGGATAGTGGGCGAGTGGAGGGTTGTAATTGTTGGATTAGTGTGTGTGTTGGGTGGATGGGCGTGGGTGGTCGGGTGGGCTGGGTCGTTAGAGTTGTTTTGGTTGATCGGGTGGTCGTGGCGAGTTGGTCGGTTCAGTTGGTTGGCGGTGATGGGTGGCTGAAATAATCGGATAGATTGGTTGGGTTGGTTGGATGCCGCGTGAGGGTTCGTTGGGTTGGGTTCATTAGCTTGTCATGCGTGAGTTAGCGGGGTCGAGAGGTGGTTGAGGCGATCTGTTGGGTCGGTTGGAGGTTGTTCGTTATCGAAATTTTGAAGCCGCGGTGGGTTACCTATTTAGTAAACTCTTAGAAAGATTGCTCCTTTTCATCGAAGACTTTGGTGTCCACTGGCAAAGTTGTGTTTTCTCCTTCAACTTTACTTGATACCAGTATGTAGTTAGTCGATACGCACCATGCGTGTCTTGAGCCCCTGTATGAATTGGATACTTGCGCAGGTTGCACACGTTCATATACGAAGTAGGCAGGGATTTCGATGTTCACAACAACTCTATGCTACGGTTAGCCCCTGCCGTATCGAATGTTCCCTTGGTCACTGCAGCCCCCTCGGTCCGTTCCTCCTCCCACCCCCGTCCCTCCTTGCATCCATTTCCCCCCCTTGCCGCCAATACCCCTTTGATACGTTTCTTGTTTACACCTGCCTGTGCTCTCCATGTATTTTCCCACTCGAAAACACTCGTAACGCCTGCAGATCAACCCCAGCATCGCCACTGCCATAACCGAATACACGAAGAAAGAGTGGCTATCCGTTCTTGGGACGACCCTAGTAATGGAAGGTTGGAACGCAGCTTGCCCCCGCACGACCTCCACGGCCTTCAAGGACCGTGCTTCCTTCGTGGCAACGCCCGCCCTGGCCGATGCTGCTGCGTGCGACATTGACTACCCTAGGGTGAGTCCATACTGTTGACCGTTGTGTGGTTTCGTAGCCCTCGGATACTCGTAGTGCATCCTTACCGAGATGTTGCGCTTCTGACTCAGGCAAAACTTGCACACGTCTGACAGATCAAATTGCTTGATCTAGATGATTCTGGACTGATACACCAATGATCTTCGGGATCTATAAGATACGGCTCTTCGAAGCACGCTTTCTCCGGATGGGATCTATACAAGACGGTTGTTGGGCACACATTTGGCCGGGTGGGATCTGGGATATGTATGATCTACTGTAGACATTTTCGCCTAGAAGGGTCTATTGGATGTGCATGATCTAGCACGTGTTTCTCGGGTGGGGTCTATGCGATCTACAGTACATATTTTGCACGCTAAATCATAGGGGGCGCGATAGAATCTGCTGTAGATGGTGTACTGTACCGGTAGGTCATTATTTGTCCGACGTGTGAAAACTTGCACATTGTCCATGGGGTTCTTCCTTGTCCTGTATCTCGTTAGACCACAATATAATCTCAGGCGTGTCGAAGTATATATTTCTCAACGTACTTGTGTTTGCCGTATTCTTCTTGCTACGAACACGTTGGCGTCCATCGAGTGTGTACAGCAGCACACAAGCAAAAAATACGCCTAAAATCAAAACAACACGTACCAGGTATGCGGTAACCAAAACTTTGCTTGTGGGGCTTTCGATTTCATGGACGTTGATATTTGGCTTGACGAGTTATTATTACGAGCGAATGCGAGGAGGGCAGCGGAGGTTCTCGGGGCACGTCGTCGACGTTTTTTCTGTACTTTTCCCCACCAATGCACACAAGTTGACGACAGTTACTAATATCCTGCTGCGCGAGTTCCTAGCGACAGCTATACTATCTTCTGTGAGACAGGGTGTGTCGTACACAATTTTCAGTATATACAATGCTCCATTACGTTTCGTGCAAATGCCTCGCTGAACATTCGTAGCTCCCGATTTATTTGGCCATGCCGCGTTCTGTTCACTAACTACCCCGCCGCTGCCACAACCGACCCCCCCCACCTCCACTCCCCAGCTGGTGCTGGAAGAGTATCACCACAACGAGCTCAACCTTGACCGCTGCCAGGGAAATGTTGTTGGGTCGACGGCGGCTGCGGTGGAAGCCCAGGTGAACAAGGATTTGTTTTGTTTTACGAGCGAATGCGATTTGTGTAGTTTGCACGACCCCGAAAAATAGTGACCCCTTTCGACATGGCTGACGCGACCGACCGACCGACCGACCGACCGGGATTCATCAGCTCACACAAGTTGGCACAGCTATTATACAAGGATCCTACTGCGCGAGTTCCAAGCGACAGCGATACTTTTACCAGGTACTGGTATACGTTATTCAGTTATACACGCACTCAGCTGTGAAATCGATAGACGACGAAAAGAGAACACGACACTATGCCCCCCCTCTGTCTGGAACGAGAAACAAGCAAGAGAGGTGTGCTTTTTGCAGGATACGAGTGTATAAATGAGCAAATAATAAGCTGAAGCCCGCCTTCGGCTTCGCGCACGCTCATAACGGTCGAGGATGGCATAGGCAAACAGAGCCTATGTAAATGCGACCGTACAGGGTGCATTCTAATAGATAACGTTCCCACGTACAGCATCACTACAGAGGGGGGCCGGTGGTGAAAAACGTCACTTTGATGTCCAGGCTTGGAGTCTTATTTTGTGTACGAGCTTTCTTATCAGATACAGTTCTTATGTAAAGGCTTCGTATTTTCTCAGCAAAAATCCAACCGTGTTGAGCGTTTCATTCATGTTTCTTATTGTTGCGTGTACCGCAAAAACCGCGCCTCATGACGAGAAAAAAAAAATGCAGAGCACCTCACTTTTGAATGTTGACCGCACGGCCTCGCGGGTTGAGTATTAGTGTGTTTTTGGCAGCAGAGGAGACAGCGTTGCACCGACCGTCAGCGTGTTCATATTGCACATATTGCACAGCAGTCGTATTAATAGTAACTGCACCACACTGCTGAAATATTGATATTGTTGCACAGATGCCCCGAGTACCTTGGAGTAAAGTAAGGAGTATTGGAGATAAAGTACTTGAGGTACTTCGTGTACTCGGAGTATTTCGGGGTTCGAAACTCCGAGATAGTGCTCGTACTCGGAGTGTTTCGGGTATGCACACTCTCAATACTGCTTGTACTCGGAGTATCTCGGGGTCCGATACTGCGGGTACTCCTTGTACTCGCAGTATTTGGGGCTTCAGTACTGCTCATACTCCTTACAAGTACTCCGAGTGGTCAGGCCGCCAGTACTCTATTACTCCTAAGTACTCGGAGTACGAAATGTACTCGATACTCGGAACATACTCGGAGTGTGAAGTATACTACAATAAGAGCATCTCTGCATCATTTTTAAGACTCGGCGGTCATTCCTCCCAGGTTCTGGGAGCACGCAACTGGCGTTTATAGCCTTCCAAAACTCACAGATACTCCCTTTACCTCGAAGTATAATTAGAGTATTTTAGAGAAAACATACTTCAGGTACTTAGTGTACTCGCAGTATTTCGGTGTTCAATACTCTCGATACTCGGAGTACTCCGAGTAATTTAGATGTTTGTACTCCGGGTACTGTTGTACTCGAGGATAAGTACTGCTCATACACCCAGTACTCGGAGTATTTGGGCCTTCAGTATTGCTCATACTTCAAGTACTCCGAGTATTTAGGCCACCAGTACTCTAATACTCTTGAATAGTACTCGTAGTACGAAATATACTCGATACTCCGAGTATATTCGGCGTATCGAGTATACTTGGAGCATCTGTGTAATTGTTGTAATTTTGTTTTGCGTTTGTTGTGCAGTGCCAAGCTTCGGATCGGCCGCATTGCTTATCTTAGATAGCCGTCGATCGCATCTGTTTCTTGTACATGTCTTTTTTTCATCTATTTTGAGCCGGGTTTCTCGAACCCAACTTGTTTTGTGTGTTAATAATTTGAGCTTTTTTTGTTTTCCTTCTCAACATAATATACTAAATAATGTACAAGGATTAAACCTGAAAACATATTATATGATATTATTGACGGTAGTTCTTGCTGTAAATAACACCTATGTTGAGAAGTGCGCATTGACGAATATGCCTCTTTCTCTTTGTCTCCTCCCCTCCCCTTCCTCTCACTGCTTCACCTCTGGATCCCCCCCCTCGTCTCGTCTCTCTCGCGCGCGTCCACCAACGTAAACCTGCCACCCTCTCACCACATAGTTTTCCACACAGAAAGCGTCACCTCCAAGCCGCGTGGCGACGCCGCCGGTGGCGGGGCCGGAACTGGCGCGCTCCTCCAGCAGGCGCAGCGGGATTTCCTCGTCCAACGAAGACGTGTCTCCCGCGTCCTCCGCCGCTTCCGTGATCGCTGCCGCCGCTACCGACGGTGGGCATGGCGCTGACGATGGCGGCGGTGGTAGTGGTGGTGGTGACAGTGCCGTTGGGGACAAGTGTTTGGCGGGCACATTGGCGACGACCCCAGGGGCGATGGAGATGGCGGCACCTAGTGGACGGGTCTCGAGACCAGTCCCAGGATTGGGACCGAAACCGTTCGCGCGAGAGCGGGATGGTGGGGGAGGGGGCGGCGAGGAGGACACGGTGGGATTGTCTGGAGCCGAGGCCGCCGGAGCAGGATTGTCTGGTGGTGAGGAAAATCAGCAATCCAAACACCAGCACTATCGCCCGCACCAATCCCAACACCATCAACAACCCGCTTTTTTCGCCCTAACCGTGTCCATACCCTGACGCCATTGCTGCAGCTTCGTGTGGTACATAGCTTCCCACGAGTCTCACCGTTTGGCAGACGGACGCAACATCCTTGCAAACCATTAACCTTAGTCGCCACCCGGCCCAGGGAGGCGAATATGAACTGGAGCGTTTGGATTGGGTGTTGAGATTGTTGTTGATGTTGCTGTTGTGCGCGTGACGGACGCCTGTCAATTGACGCCGAAACTATGCTGGCAGAAAGTGGTAAATATTGTTGGGATTCGTGTAACTGCAAGAGCCTACGCTTCGTGCTAACCCCACCCTGTCCGGGGTTATAACGCCTCTTTAGCCCTCCCCGATTTATTCGTCTAACCCTCTCCCCACCACCCCAATTCGACCCGTCTCACCCCTTACTACACTGCCGTCATGACAGCGCTAGACGAGCCAAGGCCGCAGCCACCGTCGCCACAGCAGCAGCAGCAGCAGCAGCTAACCCCGCGGTCGCCGCGATCGGTGGAGGTGCGTCGCGGCGCTGTCCGTAGTGATGATGACAGTGGTAGTGCGGGCGGTGTGACGGGGTCTAGGCCGATTGTAGAGGTGCTAGTGAACGTGGGAAACGGCGAGATATCGGACGGTGCCACCCCTGACAATATTGTCGGCAGCGTTATCTCCTTTGCGGCGGGACCCGTATCAGACTTGTCGGTTTCCGACGAGAATGGTATGGCCACGGGGGCGACGGGTGGGTGGTTCTCGCAAGAGCAGCGGACGCCGGAGGAGGCTGCCAGCCGCACAAGCAGCAGAGGCGGTGGCGACGGTGGCTATGGAAGCGGCTACGGTGGCAACGGCGGCGGCGGCAGTGGCAGTGGTGGGGGTGGCGATGAAGGCAGCGGCCGTGGTGGGGGTGGCGATGATGGCAGCGGCCGTGGAAGCGGCGACAGCGGCCGTGGCGGCGGCAGCATCAACGCCGCTATGGAGGTCGAGGTTTGCTTTTTGGAAGGTGAAGAGGACGGCGCATCCGCGACGGACGGAGAGAGCGGCGCGGGCCACGAGTCTATCGACGGCCACGATAGCGTTTCCGTCGAAGAAGGAAGTGATGCAGGCGGCACATTCTCTGACGGATCCTCGTCGTACGAAATACTGTCCGACGCAGCGTGGCCAGACGTGAACGTATTGTTGGACGATGAAGTGTTGTCTGATGAAAAATTCTCTGACCAAGGGTCGCCGCCGCCGACACCGCCGGCGCTGCGGCTGGCCGCCTCCGTGCCAGAGCACTTGGCGCGATCGGTTACGCAGGGAGCGGAAAGGCGCCCCGAGCGACGGGCGATCACAGTGCCGATGCCCGTGGAACTCTTTCTTCGCAGGCAGCCCCCGCCGCAGCTGAGGCGTGATGCTCTACTCCCGTGGGAAGAGGCTACGGCGGCCGTGGTCGCGGCAGCGGCGGTGGCGGCTGCCAAGGCTTCGGAGGCTACGGAGGCTGTGACGGCTGCGAGGGCTGCGGCGGACGCGGTGGTTGCGAAGGCTGCGGAGGCTCCGGAGGTTGTGGCGATTGCGGAGGCTGCGGCGGCCGCGGCAGTTAAGAGGGCTGCGGATGCGACTGCGGCAGTTAAGAGGGCTGCGGATGCGACTGCGGCAGCTGCAGACGCGGCGGCGGTGGCGGCTGTGGCGGCTGCGGAGGCTGTGAACGCTGCGGAGGCTGTGAACGCTGCGGACGCTGCGGCGGCTGCGGGGGCTCCAGCGGCTGCGGAGGCTGCGGGTCCTTCCGCGGCTGTGGAGGCTGCGGGTGCTTCAGCGGCTTCGGACGCTGCGGACGCTTCGGCAGCTGCGGCGATTGCGGGGGCTGTGGCAATGGCAGAAGCAGTTTTAGATCCGCCTACGATTTACTCGGGTGTTGTGGATGCAGCAGGCGTGCAAGAGGGTTTTGTGTCGACCGTGGGTGCCTTGGTTCCCCACCCTCAGCCGACTCCGGCAGCTGCGGCGGTGACAGACGATTGTCGGGGAGGTTCAACCGGAATCGAGAGCAGCGAGGGGCCTGAAGGAGTCGGCGACGCGACTGTAGCCGCTGCGGCGGCTGTGGAGGCTGCGGACGTTGTGGCGGCTGCGGACGCTGTGGCGATTGCGGACGCTGCCAACGCTGCGGTGATTGCGGACGCTGCCGACGCTGCGGAGGATGTGGTGATTGCTGACGCTGTGGGCACGGCGGCGGCTGTGGCAATAGCAGAAGCAGTTTCCGATCCGCCTGCGATTCTCTTGGATGTTATGGATGCAGGAGGCGTGCAACAGGCCTTCGAGTCGACCGTGGATGCTTTGGTGCCCCACCCTCAGCCGTCGCCGGCAGCTGCGGCGGTGACAGACGATTGTTGGGGAGGTTCAGCCGGATCCCGGCAGCCCATTGCTACCCGGCCAGACCCTGTTCGGGCGTCGCCTTCCCCTCAGGCTTTGCTCGCGGTGGCGCCTGGAAATCCCCTCGCGACCACCGCCACGGATATGGCTATTGCTCTTGATGGTAGTAAGCTGAAAAGCGAGGCTGCCGACGCAAACGGTACCGTCAAGACCAGCGCTAGCCTAGTGGAGAGAAGCGAGGGGCCTGAGAGAATCGACAATGCGACTGCGGCCGCTGCGGCGGCTGCGGAGGCTGCAGCGGCTGCGGAGGCTGTGGCGGTTGCCGACGCTGCCGACGCTGCTGAAGCTGTGGCGATTGCGGACGCTGCCGATGCTGTGGCGGCTGCGGAAGCTGCAGAGGCTGTGGCGATTGCGGACGCTGCCGACACTGCGGAGGCCGCGGAGGCTGCGGACGTGGCGGCGGCTGCGGCGGCTGCGCAGGCTGTGGCAGAAGCAGGTTCCCATGCGCCTGCGATTCACTCGGAAGTTGTGGACGTAGGCGGCGTGCAAGAGGGCTTTGCGTCGACCGTGGGTGCTTTGGTGACCCACCCTCAGCCGACGTCGGCAGCTGCGGCGGTGACAGAAGATTGTGGGGGAGGTTCGGTCGGATACCGGCGACCCATTGCCACCGGGCCAGGCTCGGTTCGGGCGTCGCTTTCGGCTGAGGCTTCGCCTTTGGCGGCGCCTGTGACTTCCCCCTCGACCACCGCCACGGCGACCGCTCCCGCTTTTGGCGGTATGACGCTGGAAAGCGAGGCCGCCGACGCACACGGCACCGTCAACACGGACGCTAGCCGAGGGGAGAGCAGCGAGGGGCTTGAGGAAATCGGCAACCAGCAAGATGGGAAAACGATGATGGCCGGTGAGGTTCCTGTGTGTTGGCTGCCATGACTTGGCCTCCTAAAATTGTACATAACCTAGAACAAAGTAAATTTCACCCCGGTATGTTATTTCACCCCCCCCCCCCTTCATATGGTACCACTCTCGCTAGTAATTTATGCTCCGTTTGATGTTCATACCAGATTCCACACGGGTAATATGTTTTCGGCGAGAGTGGTGTGTGTATCCCCTAACCCTCCTCACCGGAAAGCCTCCAACCACTATTTATTCCTGTAGATATCGTCTCGATCGTCCCCCTCGGATGTGGACATTGATTGGTGTCCTTGATTGTTTTGGTGTGAATGTATCGCTTCCTAAATAGACAGATCTGTATGATACCATCTGGAGAAACAATGGCGGGCTGGGCTGTCCTTGACTTCTTTCAATATTGTCGCAGCAACCAGTCGCCCGAGAAAATACAGCTGTAATCTGGCGATTGAAGTGTGGACCGCTGTATTTGAATTCAAGAGAAAACACACGTGCGGAGCAGTACATAGGGCATAATTACGCGCGTGTTTGAACAGACCCCTCTGGTTCTATGAGTATTTTCCCTTGCGTTTGCTGCACCGCCGCCTGTTTGCATTTTTTTCCTGCCAGAAGCCGTGATTACAAACGCGGCCGACCACTCACGCGGTCTCCAAACCTTGTCAGTAAAATGTGTACCAGTACACCATCTCTTTTTTGCTATACGGAGGCGTTCGCCTGATGGTGTCGGGGGGGGGCGGAGAGTACTGCAACCACAGCAATGGAAAGGGCGGCGGCGTTCTCTTTGACGTGGCACTCGCACAGCGTACAGTCAGCTTGGAAGACAAAACCATGTTTTGCTTTATGTTACCGGAAGCAGTGTGAAGAACACCTGTTTTTTTCATGCGCATCTCTTTGTTTTTCAACTGTTATTATTTATGATGCCCTCGACCCCTCAATGTATTACTGTAGTTACATATGGGGTAGGTTGGCGTCGGTTGGCAACGGCACTGCCAAACATGCCGCTCACTGCGTGAGCTTGATCACCAGGGCACACACCTTTTTTCTTATTTTGTTTGTTGTTTTTGTTTTGACGGTCGCCGCCACTGGCGGTGGAGTTCGATCGTTTTATGCGGGGTGGAGAAGCTTTACTCCGCATTTATTCCTCACAAGGGGGATGACCGTGCCACGTAGTGTTGATGGTAAGGCACCCACGAGACAGTTACATAGTAAGCCCATTGCTGTCTCTGGAGTGGCTACACGGGATTGGTTTTTTAATTCATTCGAAGCTGTCATTTGTTTTGCAAGAAAGTGCGCCTCACAAGCGGTTCTTAGTAAAATACAGCTCACCCTTCATACGACTCGCCGAATGACTCACGGCGCTTCGCGCTTGGTGCTAGCGATGTCCACCTGGTAGGTGAGAACTCGACGTGCTCCGTCCCGACATTATAGGGATGCGAGGGTCTATGGTCGTACGACTACGGCCATGCGTGATAACGGATACCCCCCCCGCCCCCGCCCCCCGCTCTCCGGGCGCAGAGATGAACGACGTGATGGACGCATGGGGGAATCGTCTAATCAGCGACGTTTTGTGCCGCCTCAAGGAGTATCCGTATCCTCCCGACTGGGAGTTAACCTACCAGGCAGCAGTGGAGAATGGAGAGGCCGAGGACGAGAACGGAGCGGGGGCTGGAATGATGGAGGAAGAAAACGATCCCATCGAGCGGGCGCTTATGATCGCAGGTGACATCATATTTGCGCTTTCGGGGTTGTCCTGTTGGCCAGTGCCAGTAGGTTTGCTTAGGTTGCCATGAATATCACTTCCAGATGTGGGTGGCAGGCATAAACGGGCGATGCTAAGGAGCTTTTCAGTTGCGCAGTCTTCGGTGAGAGCGCAGAGCCTATAGGAACGGTGATTACAAGTCTTGAGGAACCGAGTGTCCTGCCCGAAGCTCCCTCCACTACTATATATCCATATAACTACCTACGTACGCAGTACAAAATGCAGTTTTTGTGCGTGTCCCGCATATACGTAGTCGTACGTGCTATCAGAACGCCTATCTGTGTTGACCAGTCAGGGCTTCATGCTCACCACGCGCGGCTTTCTTGAAAGCTCAATCTAGGCTGCCGGCGCCAATTTTATTTGCCGTTGCATAAAATAGTACTCCCAGCCAGGGACGCAGTAGCGTTGAGCAAAGCCCAATGGCACGGGGGATATTGATTGTAGGGCCAGGAATAAATGGGACACGTATGATATGACATTATACATAGCCGACATTTTTTGGTCGGGCGGCGTCTTAAGTCTGGCCTCCGTATGCCGGGTACACGATTCCGCCGCAGCCGTCGTCTTCCCGCGCGCCTCATCGCCGTTTTCACACTACCAACACTACCAACTGTATGTATCCAGCACCTGATGCGCCACTGCTGTTGGACAGTGAATGAGTATCCCATAGTATTATGAGTAGTAGTAGTAGTAGTAGAACAAGCCGTTCGTAGTGGTAATCTACAGCAGACGCATGCTACGGTATGTGTGAGTTTATAGCACGTAAATGTTCGGAGGTTATGATAATCACTTGATTATAGTATAGGGCCTCTATACGTCACCCAAAAGCGGTCGTTGAGAGACATACGCATACATGGCGTGTGCGAAGCCCGATATACACTCAATCCCATGGCGCAAACATCTACCTGGTAACGAATACCATGGTAAAACTAAGCATCAGCTGCAGAGAGTTTGGACAGTTTGAGAGTTGAAGAGCTCCCGTCCGCGACACTGCTGTTTTCTGCTCAAACGTGCTTTAATTATCTATTTGCAACCCCTACCGTAGTACGCCTCTTCTCTGGCGTTGCGCACCCGCCTATCCTATCCTTTACCCTATGTGTGACGTTTCCCGAACGCGTGTTCTGCTTCGTGGTTCCTTCGTGTCTGGGACAGAGATGGAGCGACTCTTCGAGGACCTGGACATCGATAATCAGAAACACTACATGTACTGGTTCGACCTGGTCCGGCAGGATGTCGATGAGGTCGAGAAGGAGGTCTTGCACCGACAGGAGGTCGAGCGCCTACGGGCGGAGGAGCTCCAGCGCCGAGAGGCGGAGGAGATCGAGCGAATATATATTGAGCTTTTCAAAAGCTTCGAGGCGGAGGAAAAAGAGCGCCAAAAGGCGGCGAAGGAGGAGTATTGGAGTGGGAGGTGGTGGGGATATTAACAGGGAGGTATTGGGAAGGGGAGGGGGAGGGGGTTGCTGTGTCAGTAGGTGAGTAAGAGACCAGCAAGGGCGTGATGCGGGCGGCCCTAGCGGCAGCACCGCGCGCGGCTCGGGCAGCAGCGATGAGGCTTGAATCAGCTCGCTGCACCTTTTTGTTTTATCACACTTTGACGGAAGGCGATCTAGGTGACGACGTAGGTCACGACCTAAGCGACGATTTAGATCACGATTTAGATGACGATTTAAATCGCGATCTAGTTGCCGGTTTGGGTCACACGATTTAGTTGACGATTTGGATCACGATCAAAATGACGATTTTGATCACGATCTAGACCGTCTAGATCCTCTGTCGGTGCATGCAGCTCGGGCTTTTTTTCTATATGGGGTGTTGATGGGGACTTTGATCTGGGGGGTGGTCATACTTTGAGCGAGGGAGGGGAGATGGACGAGGAAAGGGGGAGGGGTACTCATGTCATGCATGGCCGTAGTGCTATGCCATAGACCCTCGCATCTCTATATACAATGTCGGGATGGAGCATGTCGGGTTTTCACCCACCAGACAGACATTGCTTGCACCACGTGCGAAGCGCCGTGAGGTGTTCGGCGAGTCGTATGAAGGATGAGCTGCGACCTATTAGTACCACGAACCGCTCGTGCGACGGAATTTCTTGCATATGGATGACAGCGTCGAATCCATTGATAATGAGAAAGGGAACGAGCGAGATATGGAGGAAGGGAAAAGGAAGAGGAAAGGAGGGGAGGTGGTGTTGTGGCTGCGTCCACGTCGATGGGGGGGAGGTGGAGTGGGGCGGGTGTGTTTTTGTTTTTTTTTGGACAGAGGTTATGCCTCCTCGCCCGCCACACGTTTTTGTTTTGTTTTGTTTTTGGAGAGGAGAGGAGACTGCTCTGGCCCATGGTGATTGGTAGAGGTTCACGCCACACCTTCCCAGGGCCAGGCCGGGAAGAACCCGATTGTAAACCTAGGCATCTCGCCGACCGTTTTCTGCACTTTAGAGTCGGAGAGAGTGGATGGATACGTAAAAGGAACCACAGTAAGGAAAGAAGATTTTTTTTGTTTTTGTTAGATTGGAGACGAAATTTCTCTCCCGTATTATTTTGCCTTGTTGGGTTGGATAGATGACTCACCGGTCATTCTGTTTCTGGCTTGGATTGGATTGGACGAGGAAAATGACTCGCCCTTCATTTTTGTTTTTTTTTACTGGTTGATGAGTTGATTGATTGATTGATTTACAGTTTGTTTGTTCGTTCGGTGATTGATTATTTGTATTTTTTGGTTGTTTGATTGGCTGGTTGAGTTATTGATTTTCGTTGCTTCCGTGAGGGGCTAACCTGCTCTCCTGTGCAGGGTTTTGGTCTATGTTTGCCCCCATTGAATAGTCTACTATTAGGATGCAGCAAAACTGGTGCTGCCAATTGATGTTTTAGGATGTATGGTAGCACTAACTGTGCCACCATTTAGATTTTTTGGATGCGGCACTATAATAGACCTCAGTGGTCAACTTGTGTCATGAAGGTTATGTTTAGGATGCATTGCTATTAGTCGCGTTACGTTACACGGCAGTTACTGTTATTTGTGGTATATACTCAATAGTAGTAGAAAATAGGTCGGTTTCATCGCGTTGTGTTTTTCGTCCACCTTATCGGTTTTAGGAGGAGGATGGGCGTCGCGTGCCCAAATGTGTGGAGGGGGTTTCGTGTACGTCGCGTTGCGTGGACGACGGTGGGGGCAAGAGGTCGATCGGGCGGTGTGCCCTCTAGCCTCTCGTCTGGGCCGGCGTGCGCGCTATACGTGCGTTATACCGTGCGAGGGTGGAGAGCATTTGGTGTGTTTGGGTGGGGGCGGGGTGTTAATGAGCGTATCGGGTGTTGGAGCAGTCATGGCTCATTGTCCTTCTTAGTCCAGACTGGTGTGCGAAGCGTAACGTACATGCGTTAACTACACCTTGCCGGGACGGAGCGTTGCCGTGTTTTGGGGACCTTTGAAGGCGCCCGTCCCTTTGTGATGATGCTGTTGGTGGAGGCTAGCGCTGCTTTGTTGTATTAAGCAGGCACCGGGCCACATCAGAGCATCGTATCATACCCGGTGCATGTTGGGGGCTGGCTTTCATCCCATGCCCCCCTCCGCCCGCCCCCCACCCACTTGTGCTCCGTTTTGCTGCTTGTTGTTGTGGGGTGACTTTGATGGTGTGAGATGAAAATCCTCCTGCTTTTTTGACAGTTTTTTCGTACGTGAACTAGAGTACCCCGTGAACGTATGAAAGGAAGTCGCGATGTTCTCTGCCGTCTGTGTCCGCTCACGGTGGATGTGAGGGACAGCGTTTTGAAGCGTGTTGTATTAGTTGTTACATATTATTCACTAGTTGATTAATCTCGTTTAACCATTCCTTGCAATGTGCTGCATTTTGTCGCATTTGGTTGCGTCTCGTTGCATTTTGCTTTCAGTCTTTCGTAAATACTTGGTACCTGGTATTGTTTTAGCGTTTTGTGGCGTTTAGTCGCGGCTGGTGTAAGCAGCAGTGTTATAGCTAGCTGTGGTGTGTCCGTTGCTCCGCGCTGGACCAAAGTCCTGGCTCGTTTGCACCAACGTTTTATTACGTTTAGTCGTGACTGGTGTGAGCAGCAGTGCTACAACTGTTGTATGTTCGCGTATCGTGCCGGACCAAAGTCCTGGCTCGTTTGCGCAGCAGTGCGACCGTTGTTGTATGTGCGCCGCACCAACATTTTACTGCGTTTTGTTGCGTTCTAAATTAGTCGTGACTCGTGTGAGAAGCAGTTCTACAATTGTTGTATGTTCGCCGCACCGTGCCGGACCAAAGTCCTGGCTCGTTTACGCAGCAGTGCAGCCGTTGTTGTGTGTGCGCCGCACCGTACGTACAGGAACTGAGCTTGGTGGGGACTGGCTTTCAGCCTGTCCCCCCCTCCGCCCCCCACCCCGTTCGTGCTCCGTTTTGCTGCTTGTTGTTGTAAGGTGACTTTGGTGGTGTGCGATGAAAAGCCTCCTGCTTCTGACAGCTTTGTACGTGAAATAGAGCACATTAGAGTAGGAGCATACCCTGTGAACGCATGTTAGGAGGTCGCGATGTTTTCTGTGGTCTGTCTTATCTCACGATGGACGTGGGGGAGAGAGTTCTGAAGCTTTTGTTTGTTGGTGTTGTGTTTCTTGTTGCATACTGGTATTATTCAATAGTTGCATTCGTGGGTGCTTGCATCTCGTTTGACCCTTGCAGTGTGCTGCATTTTGTCGCATTTGGTTGCACCTTGTTGCTTTTTACTTTCAGTTTTGTTTTGTTTTTGAGTTTTTTTCGCGTAGTGTTGTTCTTGGGCCGTGTGTTGCGTTTTGATGTTCGTTGTTTGTTTTTCATGCATTTTGTTTTTTTTTCGCGTTGTATTTTTTTTGCTAATTGTTTCGTGCTTCTTGCATTATTTTGTTGTAGATGCCAACGCGTTGTTGTGTATATATATCTACCACGCTAGACGGAGATGTAAAGAGCGTTTGGTTTTTCATATGTATACGCCAACGGTCCTTACTTTTGTATCCAGAGTGGCACGGTTCTTTTTCTTTTCTTTTTTTCTGTTCTTTGGTTTTCCCTCTCTTTTTTTCTTTTTCTTTTCTTTCTTTTTTTCCTTTTTTTTCCTTTTTTTCTTTTTTAATTTGCTTCTTTTCTTTTTTTTTTCTCTTCTTTTTTTCTTCCCTTTTTTCTTTCCTTTTTTCTTTTCTTTTTTTCTCTCCTGTTTTTTTTTTTTTCTTTCCTTGTACTCTTCTTTTATTTTCCTTTCTTTTCGTATCCTTTTTGCCCTTCTTCGGGGTTTTTTTTTTTTTTTTTTTTTTTTTCGGGTGCATGTGTACCTGTATACCATATATATGTTTCTGGTCTTGTTTGGTTGCAAGTGGTGCGGGATGGTATATCACTGCCCGTTAGTACCGTTCAACTCGTTTGTTGTTTGTTGGTACTGCGGTGCGCGTATTATTGTTTCGCGCCTGCTTGTTTTCTTCCACCGAGACGCTTTCTGTACAGCCTGTTTTGTGACCATGGGCTACAGTAGATTCCAGCGCCAACCGGGGAGGATAGGTTCATATCCCCGGATCACGCCGCGGCGTGAGACTCGGTGTTCCACTGGTTGTGGCAACCGTCCTCTGCACCCGTGGGGCAAGGTGGGGCTGAAACGCTCTGGATCGCGAGACCTACTTATTGACAGGCACATTGCTGGTTGAATTAAATAATTATAGTGGTCCGAGTACGTGAAGCAGTATCGCGTTGAAAAGCCGGCAATTGACTACGTACGTAGGCTCTAGGTTCTAGGTATCGGGGACGTTTCCTATTGCTTGGAAGGTGTATCATAGATGGAAAAACTGGGGTTCAAGGCGAGGAACACCGAGCCCTATTATTGGGTAGATCTCGTTTGTGACCTGGTTGTGTAATAAAGTTGTTCTTCTATCTGCGAGTATAAGCAACCGACATATTACGTGAGTAACAACGAGAGCCTGCTCAACACGCAAAGCTGGCGGGATATACATACCACGTATTGTCATTGCAGCATTTTTACACTTGGCGTCGTCGGCATCGTGATATATCGTGTTTCGTCCTACCGACCCCCCCCCCGCCCCGCTCAGCGCCGGGGGCGATCTGGGTAATTTGGCTACTCATACTGCTGTGGCACAGGACTGTCCCAGCAGTTATCATACCGGTTGGTGACGTGAAGAGTAAAGACAGTCAAGTCAATCAATCAACCAACCAGTCAGCCTATCAATCAGTCACGCAACGACTTTATCAATCGACCAACCCCAGTACCAAATATGTCAGGAGTAGAGGTTGGCCCCTTAGGGTACCCGCCACGAACGGGTACCCGCCAAATTTCGGACGCCGGACCCTACCCTACCCGCCGGGTATTGCCATTTTGACGGGTACCCGGCGGGTACCCCGAAAATTTTGTAGTTTTATTCTTGTTTCGATGGCACGATGAGTGGTGATATAGAGTGGATAAATATGAATTCTACTGCTGCTCAATACAGGAACAGTTATACAAAGAGATTTGTTTTTCGATTCGACATTCAAGCCGCCTGATTTGCGTTCTTGTACATAACTCTTGCTTATAGGGATGCTATCAGGGGGCTGGTGTGTTTGGGGGCTTGATTAAAATTGTACAAATACCCAGACGCTGGTCAACGAACCCCCCCCATAGAGGACTGCAGCACTCACCTGGTGTAAGATGGAAGCAGTATGCGTCAAAGGTGAGTGTCGAGTGTGTAGTGCTCGTTTAAATCGGCTTTCTAGAGTATTATGGAATATCACTGAATCGGGGTTCCGTAAAATGGACGGGTACCCGCGGGTACCCGGGTACCTGGGTGCCCGCTGGCGTTCCTAAGTTTGTACGAGCATGTTGCGTACCGATTGTATGTCCGTCCCGGTCAGAGTTGAGTGTTGAGTGTGTGGTGCTCATTTGAATCAGTTTTCTAGAGATATTTGGTTGCAACCCCACCCTTAGCCGGTCGCTCCTGTGGTGTAGTACCTGGTCGTGGTTACCATTGCGTTGGAGTCGTGGGTTCAAACCTTCGTGTCGGTTTTTTGTTTCTCAAAGGACACCAACTGTCAAGAGCGCCTGTTGTTGATATAACGTTGGTAGGCACTATTAATAATCGACGCGAGCCAACGAGGGAAGAAATTGCTGAAGTCGTCTCACGATATAAATGCAAGGCGCGTACTCTTACTGCAATGCGGAGCGAGGAGAAGAGCCTACTATGTGGCCCCGGATCTGAGTTACGACTCGGAAGGAGAGAGAGAAGTAGGGCGAAGATACTTAATGGGATGGGAACATAAAATAAAATACATGATGCGGGATTGTATACCAACGACAGCGCGTTATTAGTACAAGTACCGCCCCTTGCGTCATGATGGTACCAGACCATTATACTGCCGTGCATGTGTTAAGTTGTACGTCTTGTTTTCTTCCATCGAGGCGCTTTCCGTCTATATAGCCTGTTTTGTGACCACGGGCTAGTTTCCAGCGTCACACCCGGGGGGGATAAGTTCACATCCCCGGATCACGGCGCGTCATGATGTGTTCCACTGTGTGTGGTTGTGTCACCCATCCTCTCTACCAATGGGACAAGGCGGGCGGGGCTGAAACGCTCTGGATCGCGAGACCGTGTTGGCATACACACAGCCTACCAGCATTTAAATATAGATATGCTGTTGTTGTGTTGGAAGGCCGGCAAGTACCTACCAGGTAAGGTAATGAGGACGTACAGTATTCGTATGACTTGGGAGGCGTGTATGGTAGACGGGAAAACAGGGGGGTTCAAGGCGAGGACTTGGGAGGCGTGTATGGTAGACGGGAAAACAGGGGGGTTCAAGGCGAGGAATATTCTCCTTTATAACCTAATTGCGGGATAAAAACTCGGCTCTTCTTTCTTCTGTCTGTAAGCAGCAACCAACATGAGTAACAAACAAAATCTGCTCAATAGGCAACCCTGGCAGAGGAAATAACATGGTCCCATCGCGGCATCGCAGTCTCTCTACACTTGGCGTCGCCGGCATCGCATTTTTTTTTCTTGTTTCATCCTGTCTAGTCCCCCTGTCATGGAGTGCATAACAGCTACGTACTACGTTAGCTATTATAGATACGGGAATGTATGGCTACATACTGTAGGATTCTTGAAACCTGTTTACGCCACGCTTTTGACCGGCGGTACGCATGTCGGAGTAAGGGAACTCCAGCTCTGTTTGGTGCGGGTTATTGGAATATGCTCACGCCACGCTTTTGACCGGCGGTACGCATGTCGGAATAAGGAATAAGGGAACACCAACTCTGTTTGATGTTCCCCTAAGGGATCACTATTTTCAGTGACTTGTAGGCTATCCCCCGATTGCTTTTCCTGTGCTATACCTTCTTTGGATGGAGCAGTATACATTTTAAAGGACCAATACGATGGGCGAGTAACTATACTCAGCACCGGCACCGCACACATGGCGTCGTCGGCAGGACCGGTCTACCCTGAGCAGGAATTCTCCACAGGAGTCCGCCCGTGTCCAGCAACCCGGGGACGAAAACAGACACCCCCCGGGTCGACACCGCCCCTCAAGGTGTCAAAACCCCAAACTCACGGGGTGATTTATGGTTGACCGGGCTCATGGAACCGCAAAAAAAGGTGTGGAAACCCTTTTCCCTTTCCCCCCATCAGCTGAATACCGGTTGGGCTCGGGCTCATGGAACCAGCGCGCGGCGAGAATTTCCCCCCTGGACAACGTCGAGGTCCCGGCTATGGTAAGCCCCGGGTGACCTAGCTCAGCTCAAGGGCATGATAGTGTCCCATCCCCGGATTCCATACCTGTACCAGTCCAACAACCCGGGGGCGAAAACAGACACCCCTCCCGTCGGTACCTCCCTGCAAGGTATGGAAACCCCAAGCCCACTGGCTGATTGCTGATTTGGATCATGGGGCCAGCGCGTGGCCAGAGTTGCCCCCCGGCGCAACGTCGAGATCTTGCCGCATCCGGGGACGATAAGGTCCCATCCCGTGATCTGAAATATTCCATACATCTACAAATCTGACAAGTCGAGGACAAAAAGGAAGTTCCCCCGGGTCGATACCGCCTGGGAAGGTGTGGAAAACCCAAGCCCACCGGCTGATTGGTGATTGGTGACTGGCTGGGGCTCATGGAGCTAGCGTGCGGCGATAGGTTCCCGTTGGGACAACATCAAGATCCCGCCGCACCCGGGGACGATAAGGTCTCATCCCCTGATAAAAAATATTCCATACTCGTACATCTACAACTTCAACAACTCGGGGACGAAAACGGGCATCTCCAGAGGCGATATCTCCCCGCAAGTGTGGAAATCCCAAACCCGCTCTGGCTGACTGATTGCTATTAATAGCTGGGGCTGACGTTCGAGGTCCGGTCACACCCGCCGGGGACTATGATACGTCCCCACATCCCCGGATCATAAATCCTTCCATACTCCTACAACTCCAACAACCTGGAAAAAACCAAGAGTATGCGCGGTGCCGAAGGCACCGCGCGGTACGGGACGGGACCGTTTTGCCCGCCGCAGGCGAAACACTTTTAGGGTCTTCCCGAGCGAAAGTATGGGAACATGTTCCCGTCTGTTTACCGCGGGATGGGAATGGGACGGGAAGGTGGGAAACCATTTGGTTGACGGGATTGGACGGGGAGACACGATTTTTTGGTGGCACGGTACGGTACGGGAACGATTTTTCGGCGGTACGGGAAATGATCGGTGAACGGATCGGGATTGTGTCGGGAATACGGTCGGGAATAGATCGGGAACCGAGTCGGGAATACGGTCGGGAATAGGTCGGGAACTGAGTCGGGAATCCGGTCGGGAAACTCAGTCGAGATTGGTTGGGAACACGGTCAGAAACACAGGCTGGAGACAACGGCTGAAAAGAGCGAATTATAATCAAAAGTGTTCTTCGTCTACTCGTCGTAGCTTTTATCTATTAATAGTTATATGTGATGTGAGACACCACATCACATATATTACCGACTTGTGACTACCCCTGTGCGACATATTGATATGCTACGATAGACGAGTATAACATTCACGAAAATATAAACCAGGACAAAACAGGAACACAAAAAAAACGTATGGTACGTACCTGGTACACAACATCACGCTTTGTTTGCATTTTAATATCACACTTTGTATACTCCGAGTATCGAGTCCGGAGCACAGCCTGTTATTATCGTATACCTGATACACACTTGCATCCATCCATGGTCATGTGATGGGAAAACGAAAAAAACGGCGTTAAATAGAATGGGAATACCTGCCCCAAGGTCGGGATGGGGCGGGAATCACTTACCATGTACCGTATATGACAGTGGGATGGGAATCGTAGTCGGGACTGGGCGGACAGCGGGACGGGAATAGTCGGGAATGGGCAGACAGTGGGATGGTAAACAGTCGGGAACGGGAACACGGCCATTACCGCGGGACGGTAGAGCTCGGGAACAGAAACTGACGATGGTACCGGTCCGGAAATCGGGGTCGGGAACGAAAAATCTGACGGTTTCCCATTCCCGTACCGTACCGTTCCCGTCCCGACCACATTTTCCCGTCCCGACCTTTACCGCGCGTACCCTTGGAAAAAACGCACACATTATTATGTATATCCCGGGTCGACACCGGCCCACAAGATGGTTCTTAGTTCTTCCATTCGGTTCAGAGTGATATTATATACATCACAGCATATCGTACGAGTAACGGGTATACGTACACGTACTGCGATGCCAGGTACTACATACTGCGATGGGAAACGCAGCGCTAGCGCCATGGATGGGCGAAACTGTGGTCGTACCGCTAGTAGTGCGAATAGCGAATAGGCTCCCTTTTTGAAATTTTGGATTAAGAAATTGTGCCCAGCGGCGATCGCCACACTAAATCCTGTATAATAGCGTATGTTCAACGGTGTTCAAGGATCATGCCACAATAAGGTTATGGTATAATGCTTGCTCAGGTTGTTGGCGGGCCCGTGCTCTATCGTTGGTGCTGGAGAAAGAATGCTGGAGAAAATACAGGTACAAAATATCGAGGAAATTACGAAAAACACAAAAAATATTTCGACTCTGGGCTGAAGTATAACACCCGATTTCTGTTTAAATCATCATCAAAATGTTGATTATTTTATCGGACATTGAGTTTTTACAAAAATTACTTCCGGAAAAATCTCAAAGAATGCTGCATCGCTGCGATTGGCTCACATAATGCGCCGCATTGTTTTGGTTTGGTCGTCGTGTGGTCCAGCGGTAGCTTTGCCGTGCCCTAGCAGCTAGACTTCGTAGTGCTCAGCAGCTGTAGCTCGTCAAGGGCGGTTCACCCAGCAAGATAAGGCCATGAGGAGACCTGGACGTATGGCCTCGCCTTTTCTTCTCGCCGTCCTCCTGTTGCCATGCGTAGGCGCCTGGCTGGACAACCGAGCGACGGCCGGCGCGTGTGATGAGAGCGAGATTACGGTGGTTGTTGCCTTGTCCTCGAGTCTACGAGCAGCAGGGAAGGGGACGATTGCAGGCTGCTATGAATGGAATAACTCTTTGGCGGCCCAGGACCGGCCTGTCTACACCAGGACGGCGGAGGGGACCACCTACGCGGTCTTGGGTCCGCAGGTGAGCACCGGGTTCAGGACTATCGCGCCCGGCAGGGGTTGGCGGAAGAGAGGTTGTGCTGCTGTTGCTTTGCGCGGCGGGAACTTATTTCTGTTCTGCTCTCCTACTTGGGCCATCATCTACGTAAAGGCTGCATACTAATCATAAGTCTTCTCGATTGTAGACCGCGAGTCTACGTATACGCAGCTGTGAGGTGGTCCATCGACCATCGACTATCGACTGCTACTGGCTTGCTCCTGTGTCTATTATTAATAGCTATGTGGGTTGCCGACACATCAGTAGTTGGTGGTGGTGCAGACAGAGGCACTACGACAACAGCACTCAGCCCCTCTTCCTCGGGCTCGGTACGCTCCGAGCGGTTGCGCCCTCAACGACTTGATGGTACAGCAGCAGCAGTACATGCATGTTGGAGCGTGGTGAGAGGAACCTCTCGGTGGGTTTATTTTTTGCTTTTTGTTACTCAAGCAACCACGCAAGCAAGCAACCCAGCAGGCAAGCAACGACGACGACAGCAGTGAGTAGCAGACAGCAGCAGCAGCAGTAGCAGTAGCATTACGTACGCCGTACCTGGTGTCTGATCCCCACTCCGACCCCGACCCCCGAGCCCTCCCAACTGAGCCTGTTGTACCGCCGGCAGAGTACATAGCTACGTACATTGGGGCAAGCGTTTTTGTTCGACGGGAATGATACGTACAAGTTCGGTTGTTTGTACTACAGCAGAGTAATAATACGTACCCTGCACGTATTGATGTACATACTCGTAGTACAAGAGAATGTGAAATGACGCCAACTGAGCGCCTCCTATTTACTGGTACGTACAGCAGTACGATAGAGCTGGCGACTCGTAGACTCGTAGTGGCTACGATTGATAGTAGGTAGGCACGTGTGTGTGTTCTTCACATTAAACCTTCCTTTCTACCCGTCGACATCCAGCACACCCAGTGTCCGTGCCGATTCTTCATCCTAAAAAGGTACCAGTTCTGTGGTCACAAAACTACGACAGAGATACTACGCTCAGTGCAGTAAGGGCCATTCCTAACAAACAAAAAAAATCACGATTCGTGAGGTTTTTGTCGTGAATCGTGATTTTTTTTGTCGTGATTCACGACAAAAACCTCACGATTCAGGACACCAATTTTTTTACAATTTCTTAAAAAAAAACAAAATCACGATTCACGACATTTTTGTCATTTGTCGTGGCTCAAAATACGCCTGATCAAGGCACTACGTAACCCACCCGACACCAACGGTATCCGATGGCCGGTATATGGGCATGCCAGGCCCTGCTTCGTACGCAGGTTGTGGACAGCGAGTGGCTACCTAAAGACACTGCTGGGTGCGGGGTAACGAGCATGCTGTGACCTCGAAATCTCGAGGAGGCGGAGACACAGTGTGAAGAAAAAGCAAAAATAATCTGAAAATCTCATGGGCCAGGCAGAGCAGACGACATGTCAGCGAGATGGGAACCTCGCGCGGACCTGGCCTGGCCGACGGCGCGTGAGGTTTGAATATCACAGACCGTGTCGGGCCTCTGCCCATGGTTTGAATCACGGGCCGGGTCGGGCCCGGTCGGCCCGGCACAGCCTGGCCGTGACCTACCTGCGAGAGTTGGCCCCACCCTCAAATACCGTTGGTTTGAAAATATCGGATTCTTTATAATTTTAAAATATCACGAAACGTGACGAAAAAGCACCAATTTTCGTTAGGAAAGAAACATCACGAATCGTGATATTTTGTCATGCCAAAACGTCACGAATCGTGATTTTTTTTTGTTCGTTAGGAATGGCCCTAAGCAGAGCAGGCAATGCAATGCCAGGCACGTACGTAGACACAATCCAGCACGAGTCGACAAGGAAAAGAAGTGCAGAACCCTTCTCACGATAAAATTGCAAGGCATGCACCAGACCGTACCGTAGTGGGGAGGGGGGAGGGGGTAGAAGAGCCTACTATTACGGGAGACCATAGTAAATAGGACCAAATATTGTTGGTAAAAATAGGTTGGCATATAGGTTTTTGTGTGCACCATAGGTCCTATTTACTATGGTCCCCCGTAATATTAATATGTACGTACGTATTCGCCCCCGGATCCGGGTTACGACTATTAATAGTATACCTGGTATTAATAGCTGTTTTTCATAGGAGAGGAAGTAGGAGATAAATGAGATGGAAAAACTAAACATTATCCGGCAGGACGCGAGCAGGACCGCAGGAGAGTCAGGGAGACCACATTACGTAGTTTTTCTATTTTACCACATTAGTTTTTCTATTTTCAGTTTGTGTGACCCGGGGTCCCACAGGCCCACAGGTAGAAGCTATGACCCCCGGTGATATGTTATCACACCCTTCACACCAAGTAGACAGTGGCTACTGCAACACTACGAGTACTGCTGTAACAGCAATAGAAGCATTGTGCAATGGACGGGTGAGGGTCTCAACGGTCTATGATATATCGTCGTCGGCAAAGGATACCCACTACTGCTGTACCTGGTATCATATTGGCACGTTTCTTACCCGTTTTAGAACTGCACTGTCTACAACTGACTGTTTGACTCTAATTCCAAGTATTTTGTCCCCACATCGGGACTGGAGTCCTAAATGGGCTAATCTATTGTCGTGGGTATATACTGCTGCAGCTGCTGTCTATCGATCTACAGCAAGGGTCCCCCAGTAAGGCGGTGGTGTGCCATATACAGCAATACGACCGCCTTATAGAGGGAAGCGGCCTTACTCATTCCAGGTTATGACTGCAATTCCCCAGTCCCGCCAAGCGATTTTGACCGCCTTACAGAGGGATACCGCCTTACTCAAACCGCCTTATTGGGGGATTCCCACTGTATCGATAGACTTATCCTTCGCCAACGTATCGTGTGTTGAAACTAAAAGAAGCACATACCGGCATACGTTTAACGTTACTGGTACGACGTCGTACGAGTATACGACGAGTGAGTGTAACGACAGCCGCCGGCGTAAAGACAACGTATGATATAATACTTGTTCGAGCAGCAATCCCTGGGTGAAATCTATTGTCACCGACAGCCGCCAGCAGCAGTGGTGTCTATGTGTCTATGGATGGTTACATAGCTTACACGATCTATTGCGGTCGGTTGACCATGTCTATCAATTATCAGTAGACACCTGGCACAGTCTATTATGGCTTGTGGCCGGCGAACGTCCATCCAAGACCATCCAAGGATACGGCAGTTACTTTAATATTTACGTACGTATAGTACAGCAAGTGGTCCGGTCAGTGCTTCCTGAACGACACCACCAGCAATGCACCAGGTACCAGGTACCTGATATAATACGTGTTACACAACAACAGCAGTTACACACCTACGAGTACTCTGTGTTAAGACAGATCGTAAATCTCCACTTGAGGATCTAGATATTTCAGGACAGGTCTTCCTGATCTGTATGATCTGTATGATCTGTATGATCTGTATGGTCTGTATGGTCTGTATGATCTGTATGATCTGTATGATCAAGAACGTGTTTCCTGGGTTCAGTCTGTGCTACACCGATCCTGCACAACAGGTATAAGCGGCAGGTTAGGAACTACTGTAGATGATCTATATAGTAGGTGACCTATCTGTACTCGTCGATGATCTGTGAAGAACAGTTCGTAACTGTTAACCCTTTTGACTTGGGTTTAGTTCGGCGACCTCGAAAGCCGACAAAAGTGGTCTTGTCCCGGGCAGTTGACGGGTCGGGTCAAACCTCGTGGGTCAGGTCAGGTCGGGTCGGGTCAGAGTGACCCGCCCTGACTCGACCCGTGATAGTTTGAAAACCTCCTGGCCCGACCCGACCCGACCCGACCCGACCCGACCCGACCCGACCCGACCCGACCTGACCCACACACTTCCTGATCCGACCGGGTCATGATTAGTGAAGAGCTTCGACTCTTATCGACTGTCTAGGAAAGCGTGCAGCAGTGCAAGCAAGTGTGCAAGTACAGTATTAATAGTGGTCCCTCTATAGCGCCGGTATGTGCCAGCGGGAAAAACCGGCGCTATATCATAGCGGCAACCGGCGCTACTCCGGATTGAGGAATATGTAGGTTTTATTGTAGAAATGGAAAACCGTGCCAAGCGATTTCACCGGGTCTATAGCGGGGAAAACCGGCGCTACTCAAACGGCGCTGTAGAGGGACCACTACTGCTGTACCATAATGCTGCGCTCGTGTCATGTTAATATAGCTGTCCCTGTCTTGACCCATTCAGAACTGCAAAACGTATCCGACACTGAAATCAAGTAGTTCAAACCCAACCATGTGGAACCAGCTCTTAACGGCTTAAGCGCGTCGGGCACACATCTCCTATTCTCCTGTTGTATCATACAACATACGTACCCTTAGGGCCCGTATATACCTCAGCAGACCGAGCCAGCTGCTTCGGCTTCGTGTGGCCAAGTGAGTGATAAGGCATAGGGCATGCCTTGCCTGGACTTTGACGGCTACCTGTTATGTTATACCTGGTATATTATTGCGGGGGGGCATAATATAGTATACAAATACGATTAGTAATCAGAACCTACGATGGACCCAAAAAGCAGGTGTATATATATTCCCCTATCCCTGTGTAAACACGCCATATTCGGTTATGATACTGTTGTTGTGTTCCCCCGTTTGGTTGGTGTGGCCGAGTAAGCCAACTACAGTAGTACCTGGCTTTTTTTTTGTAGTTTATACAGGCATACAGGCATTTGCTAGCACGTTGTAACAACAAACGCTACCAGGGCCACAAATGCTCCAGTCAGATGCAAAGGCGCAGAACCCCGCAAACTACCGGGGCCAATTAGCTGTTGTACCTAGCCAACTAGTGCCAACTAATGCCAACTAAATCACTAGTCGGCGACTTATCGGCAGCCAACTTACAGCCCCTACTTGCAGTAATCGGCGTTTTTTTTTGTTACCTAGGTATTTGTTTCCGCCTCTGTGAACTTCCAACAGGCTAGGTCGTCGTACACGTTGCTAGCTTTCATTCACCCTCTACTCAACCTTCCTCTCTACCCCTTTGCTGATCCGTATCTGCCCTCTATGTCTGTCTGCTAAATAAATACCGTCTGTGTCATCCTTCCATCGCCTTCAAAATGGACCAGCCTTCAAAAAGCAGCACGCACGGCGAACCGCGGTGGGCAATCGCCCAGATTCCCGAACCCGACTCCTTCATGGACATAGATGGCGTTGCCAGGCGCGGCTCGGCGGGGGTGGGAGTGGAGGTGGGGGTAGTAGGTGTGGAAGTGGAGGCTTTGGTCTGCACATCTGGCGAGGACTGGTGGGCGATCGGCTCGTCATCGAGGGGGCAAGGCTGGAAATGTGAGCGATGAAACTTGACCTCTCAGCATTATATTTAAATAAAAAAAATATTTAAAAAAAAACAGCCGTGAGCTCGAGGATTTCGTCGAAACTCTTCTTTGCTAGCCGAGTGTGATACTTCGATCGCCGATCGCGCGTACTTACGGGTTTTCTATGTCCTCATGCAGGATATATATCCCGTATAAGGGGGACACAATCTGAGGCTGTAGAATTCAGGAAGCGCGTGTCTATTTGTGGGGGAAATAAATAAATAAATATAGAACTAACTATAAACTATAGAACTACAGTAGCTATAAACTCGTTTGGGCTGGTCGGTGTTACTTGCCCGTGTACTTGGTACGTACTTCTTTTTCCTTCAGCTTTCAAGCCTTTTTTTTCAATGTTCGTTCTTGCCCGGTGTCTATATACATATGATACATGTTTAGAAAACCACACGGTAGGCCTCGACTAGGCCTACCACTCGGCAGTGGGCAATATCGTGTACCTCTGCTGTGCCCGGCGCAGCTATGCACGTCAAGCTGAGGTACTCGAAAGTGAGCATCTATCTCTCTCCTGTACTCTTGCCTCTTGTGGCAAATAAACGTCGGTAGAGCCCATGACTATTAAAATGATAATTCCGTCGGTCGACAACAAAACTCATATTTCTTCTTTTCTGTACTTTACTTAGAAATATTATGCATATATGTATAGGAGTACAAAGTGGAGTCCGGTATATATTCGAGGAACGAACGCCTGCTGCTGCTGTGTTCTCCGTTTTCAGCTTAAGACACCCCCCCGGATTTCAAGTCAACCAATATCATCCCGAAGGGGAACCTTGTATATATACCAGGTACTGTATTCATGTACTGCTGGAATCCAGTGAATCAATCCATTACAACCCAACCCGTGTACGAGTATGATACAGTATAACGACAAGAAGAGTATATAACATCATCAGTGCGAAGCCCGATTATGGCAGTTTCATTTCGTGACTCGGACTAAAAGTCATACTATTAATAGAAGCCTTTGGTTTCTACGACATAACTATATATATTCGTAAAGTAGCGAGTGCGTTTTGAACAAGCGCTGTCAGATTGTAGACCATCTGTACAAACTACACACTATTGTAGTCTGGAGAGGCGTGGCCAGCCGCAGCCGGGGGCGAAGTCTCTTGGAAAAGAGCATCAAGGAGGGTGACAATCCCGTTCTTGCCCCCAGGGTGTGTGCGTACGGTCCGTTTTCTAAGAGTCGAGTTGGCAGTACGCGTATATACCATCCTGTGTCATGCGCAAAGCTGCGTGAGTTCACACGGCAGACGAGCACGAGCGGACGGCGCGATACTGCCTGCTGTTGCTGTGGATAAATCTATTACGGATGGCCTCTTACCGCCTATCTGGTATATAAACAAATTACAGTAGTAAGTACGAAACACGTTTGTATATTAATTCGTACCGGTATGCCCTACTACCCCATATCTTTTTCATATAGGTTTTATTGTGTAGTATAAATCATTTTTTATATCGGAATTTACCGGTCTTAATAGTATGGCCATAGTTAATAGGACCAGACATTGTTGGTAACATTAGGGAAACATATAGGTTTTAGTGTTCACCGTAGGCCCTACTTACTATGCTTCCCTGGAATAGAGGCTAGGGCTGTTGTTGTGTAAACTATAACCCTTGTATAGTAGTGTATAGCCCCTTCGTAGCGTGGGTAGGCGGAATTAGACGCGAGTCGACGAGGGCAGAATTGCTGAAATCTTCTCGCGATGAAAATGCAAGGCACGCACCGTAGGAGAAGAGCCTTCTTAGTGACCCCCCCGGATCTGAGTTACGTCTAAAGAGAGATAAAAAGAAGGGCGAAGATATTAAATGGGATGGAAACAAAAATAAGAGGAAGATAAAAGATAAAAGTGACAATAATCCATTACTACCCATCGCCCCTGTACAGCAACTGCTGTATTATTAGAAAACATTACACTCGTCTGACATATCATCTACAGATAGATCATCTACAGATATATTTAATCTACAGATATATTTTCTACAGATAGATCATCTACAGATATATCATCTACAGATAAATCATCTACGGATATAGACCATCTACATATATAGATCATCTACAGATATAGATCATCTACAGATTGACCATTTGCAGATAGATAATCTACCGATGTTTCATCTACAGAGAGATAATCTAAACCATCTAGACCCTAACCTGACGTTATCAGATGTTGCGCAGGGTCTGCGTAGCACATAACCAAGCCTGGAAACATGCACTATAATATTAATAGATCATGCAGGTTATACGACGCCCGCCCAGTAACATGAGCTAGATCATACAGATCATACAGATCATACAGATCATACAGATCATAAAGATCGTGAATGTATAAATCCTGAAATATCTACAGCAGTAGATCATGATGTATCTGTGGATTGATAGATTAATCTGTCCCAGGGGCGAGGGGTGAAAACATTATTTCCCGTGCAGAGCGACAAGAAAACGGCTATCCTATTCCGGAGGGCCACAGTAAAAAGGACCAACTATTGTTGTTAAAACTGACGATGGAAACTGACTGCCAGTGCGTATTAAAGGGCTACTTAGTCTACTGTATTAATGGTTGGCGTCCAGGTTACAGTGGTTGGTTGATGAAAGGAGTCGTACGGCACGGGCACAAGATCATCCTATGCATACGTACATACATATAATACCCGTGCTTCTTTCTGGGCGCGAATTCACGCTGGTCGTAGACGGTTGGCAACACCAAAGTTGTCAATATTTTGGTCGCTGTCCCTTTTATCCCTTATATCCCTTATAAAGGGTCCCTTGTATCCATTATAAAGGGACCGTTACATCCCTTATAAAGGGGCCCTTCCATCCCTTATTATAATAGGTTCCTTATATCCCTTAAAATGGCTCCCAAAGGGGTCAACACACGACCTACATATATACAACAGCACGTATACATATTAGCTCCTAAGTATGCCTGGCTTTACACGCTGGTATCGTACGAGTACCATTCCCCTGGTACTACTGTTGCATCAGGACTTGGACGGAACACAACAACGCTCCTCTAGAGTCAAACCCAAGAGAGGGAGAAAATTCGTAATTGATAATTGTTAAGTATTAAGCAGTTTCAGGCTCGCGAGTCTTTCTTTACATACCAGGTATATTGTGTGCTACGTTTTCCGCATCCTATGTAGCCCTGAGGCCGCGCCACGGCTTCTGCGTTTCCCGTGCCGCGCGCAGCACGCGGTCTACCTTTTGCCTCACCGCCCCCTCTCGACTCCCCTCAATGTACCCGCCCTCCTATGACTATAACGAGGGGACATCCTGTAGTAATCATAACCTAATAGGGTTTGTACAAATAGGGGGGGATACATTGGGGGGGGGTTCGGAACCGATCGTGGGTCCTGATTACTATAATGCCGCGCCTGTATTTTTTCCTCGAACCTAATAGGGTTTGTACAAATAGGGGGATACATACCGGGGGGGGGTTTGGGGTCAATCGTGGGCCCTGATTTTCTAAAATGCCGTGCCTGTATATTATTTTTTCCCTCGACGGTTGCTGTCAACGGTAGGCGAAGCAGGCGGGGGCGGCTCTCTAAGCGCCGAAGAAGGCTCGGTGTCTGTTAGCTGCGGTTGCTTGGATGTGGACGGAGGAGGAGGAGGAGCAAGTGCCGCGCTTGCCGCCGTGGGGGGCGGCGGCGGCGGCGGCGGCGGCGGTGGCGGTGGGGGTGGTGGGGCTAGCGGGAAACTTAGCGGTGTGGACCAAACCGCGTTTGTCCGACGGCGACGTGGAACTGAGGTAGTCGCAGCCACGGACGGCAGCAGCAATTCTTCTTCGAACAGCGACAACTCCAGTTCCGGCAGCGAGTGAGTGACGCATGCATGCATGTTTGTGGTTAGGGTGTTTTTGTTTGGAGGAGGGGGAGGGGGAGTGGGGGGGTGTACTTCATTTTCATGCATGGCCGTAGTCGTATGGCCATAGACCCTCGCATCCCTACAATGCCGCGACGGAGCATGCCGGGTTTTCACCGACCAGGGGGGGGTGTACTTCGTTTTCATGCATGGCCGTAGTCGTATGACCATAGACCCTCGCATCCCTACGATGCCGGGACGGAGCATGTCGGGTTTTCACCGACCAGGCAGACATTGCTAGCACCAAGCGCGAAGCGCCGTGAGGTGTTTGGGCGAGTCGCATGGAGGGTGAGCTGCATCCTGCTAAGAACCGCCTGTGAGGCGGACTTCCATATGGACGACAGCCTCCGATGAATTGGGGTATTTTGGTTGTTCGGTGGTTCGGATAACTCGGTTACTATAGGTGATTCGGTTACTCGATTATTCGGCTTTTCGTGTTTGCGTTACTTATATAGTTGCTCGGAGCCAGCGATTTGTTTTTGGGAGTAACCACTCTCTGCGACGAGGTGCCGCGTTGGTGGCCATCGAGTCAACTTGGGGGTAGCAGCCCTGGTTGGGAGTCTCCGACTGATCGCAGCAGAGAAGCCTCAATGACGCCAAACTACAGCAGTAAATTCGAAGGACGAGTTCAAGCGAAAACGAAACGCGACAACATGAACATTAACCGATTTGCCCCCCAAAGCAACCACGCGCAAACACATTACCTGGTACCTGGTATATATTACGTGTATGGACCAGGTATGTACATGCATAGAACAGTTAGTTGCCTGCAAAGAAGGGACGGATACTTTTCCTTAACGTTTTTTGCACATTTTTTTTTCACGCGCCGGACAGATAGATCATCTACAGGTATTCCATCTACGGATATATCAGCTACAGATCATATCATCTACAGATATATCATCTACAAATTGATCATCTACAGATAGATCATCTACACATATTAAAATAAAATAAAAATAAAAACCGCTGTGAGATGGAGGATTTCGTCGAAACTTATCTTTGCTAGCTGAGTGTAATACTTCGATCGCGCGTACCTACGGGTTTTATCTGTCCCCATGCAGGATGTACATCTACAATCTACAGATCGTCTAGATCCTCAACTGCCGTTATGAGATGTTGTGCACGGTCTGTGTAGCACAGATCCAACGCTGGAAACATATCCTAGATCATGCAGGTTTTACGGCTCCCACCCAGCGACATGAGCTATACATCATACAGATCATACAGATCATACAGATCATACAGATCATACAGATCAGTAACTTGTCTGGCGTGAAAGATGTAGACCATGAACTGTGCAGATCGGTGGTCTGTTCGATGCGCGCGTGTGTGTTTTTCTGTTGAATTTGATCTGCGGGCGCTCGGCCGTTTTGTCCGGGTTTGCTGCTGCCTCGTGGGAAACCAAGCGCCTTGTATTGAGGTTGAGTCACTGATGCGTGCTTGCCTTTTAGGGTTAGCGCCTTACTTGCCCTTTAGGGGGTAGAGATGATGCGACTCCTTCCTCCCTCGAGGAGTTCTACAATATTAGTTAGCCACCAAAAGTAGGAGTTTGAGAAGCATGAAACTGAAACTCCGTAAGCAAACAGGTTCACTGACCTAGGAATATACTAGCGAACCATATTGTGGCAGAAAAAATCACGTCTCCGACAGATCATCTACAGATAGATCATTCAGATCATTCCCATTTCCATGATCTAGACTTATCTTTCAAGGCAGCACTCTACTCCCGATCTTGTATGCTTTAGCTCATGATCTATGTATCAACACATGTTTCGTGCGTTGGATCTGTACTGTGTAGATCCTGCACCACCTCTCGCAGCGGCAGATGAGGAACTACTATAGATGATATGTTAATATATGATATATCTGTAGACAGATGACAGATATATCATCATCTGTCCGAGGTGTGAAAACACTACAAATCGTATACCGACGATACAATGGTTGGGTATAGTTTTAGTCACTACACTATTAAATAGTATTAGGGCCCGAATTAACAAGTATAAAATAAATTCAATTTGGAAAAAATAAAATTCGAATTCGCTTTTCATTGGTCAACACACGCACCAGCACCCCCCAAGTTCCTATTTTTTGGTGCTGGTGCGCGTGTTGACCAATGGAAAGCGGATTTGATTAATTTTTTTTCCGAATTGTTTTTTTTTCTTCTCGTTAAAACGGGCCCTTACTATCAATTGAAGCGTATATTTATTGTCACTATTGCTATCGGTTGAGGATTATTGTTGTAGTCAGTAATAGTCAGTAATAGTCAGTAATAGCCAGTCACGAATATGTTTGGGCTAAACGTGTTATCATATATACCCGTATCGTAAACTGTACCACTGCTCTACCAGGCATGTACTAATGATCAGGGCTGTTCATGGGTCGGGTCGGGTCGGGTCGGGTCGGGTCGGGTCGGATTGGGTAGAAGGGTGACCCGACCCAATCCGTTAGAGTGTGCAAACCTCCTCAGCCAGCCCAACCCGACCCGACCCGACCCTACCCGACCGCACCCGCCTCGTGAGATGTCAGGTCGGGTCATGCCCCGCTAAGAGCCCTGCTAATATCTGCCTGACCCATCGCTTCCCCCAACCCTGTCGGGCCCATCGCTTCCCTCAACTGCGTATGTACGGCTGTGTTCCACCCTCCTCCCAGTTTTTGACCATCGCTTCCCTCAACTGTGCACGCGCGTCTTGTTTTCCATCCTCGACAGTTTTTCCGGGTTCTGGTCGTGGATCGTGATCTCGGCTTGCGTCATTGGGCTGACCGTGCTGTGCTGCGTCGGCTGGTACATCCGGAATCCTTGGTGCAAGAGCGCGCCGCTCGGAGGTGAGGAAAGAGGCAGGGCTCATTTTCGATTCAGTTCGGCGTTTTGAGCGAGCCATGATCGACCTGGTGTTTTTTTTTGAACGTTCTATTTTGTTTTTGGATTATCATTTTTGAATGAAGGTGTTGCTATTTAAACAGATACCCTGCCCCTGCCTTAAAGTGAACGCCTTTCGTGGGTAGGAAACCCTGGGCTACCCTGTCTAGCCGTCTCCTTCCTGCTTCCTTCTACCTCAGTTTCCCTGTTGTTGCCCCCCCCCCCCCCCCCCCCCCCCCCCCCCCCCCCCCCCCCTCCATGCGACTCGCCCAAACACCTCACGGCGCTTCGCGCTTGGTGCTCGCAATGCCTGCCTGGTCGGTGAAAACCCGACATGCTCCGTCCCGGCATTGTAGGGACGCGAGGGTTTATGGTCATAGGATTACGGCCATGCATGAAAACGAAGTATCCCCCCCTCCCCCATCTCCCCTTTTTCTTTGAACTCCATCTACGACGGATGCGTGTGGCGCCGCGTGCTCACTCTTCTTCGCCTCCTCCTCCTCCTCCTCCTCCTCCTCCACATGTCACCTGACCATGAACCGCTCGACTCGTTCGGGACACCCCCGGAATGCAACACAGTATGGGCCCGCTAACAAAAAGCACCCATAGTCTGAGCAAGCCTTACGTAAAACCTTATTGTGACACCGGCCTTGATGAGCAATGGGCATACACTATACACATACGAGTACCTGGTAAATACTATGCTATTAAAAAAAACGGTCACCCCGGTGGGCTAGCAGGTAACCACGAAGCCTGTTAAAGTCAAGTTCGTGAGTTCGAGCCCCCCCGAGTGCATGCTCGTAGGGACTATTTCTCGCAAAAAATATCTTGACTGGCGGAAAGCGCGAGAGCGTGAGTTAGCAAAAATCACAATTCGAGGAAAATCGACGAGGGTTGGGAAGGCTGAACCCTCTGCGCGATAAAAATGAAGGCAAGAACCGTAGGGGGGGAGGAGGGAGAGGAGCCTACTTTGTGACCCCGGATCTGGGTTAGTACGAATAGGGAGGGAGAAAGACCGAAGTGCGAAGATAATAAATGGGATGGAAAAAAAAACAAAAAAAAAACAATGGGATTTAGTGTAGCGCTTGCCAGTGAGCACGATTTCTTAGTTTTTTTTTGTAATGCGGACTTACGATGTTTCCCGTTTTTCCTGTTTATTTTTCGAGTACAAGAGGAAGATCAGGAAATAAATTATTCGATAATAACGCCCCTTGGTAGGGCATACCTCATATACCAGTATGAGGTAACCGGGTACCAAACCCTGGTTGTGATTAGGGCTGTTCACGGCTCACGACCCGACCCACGGGTCGGGTCAGGTCTTCAAAAACTCATGGGTCGGGTCGGGTCGGGTCAGGAGGTATTCGCAATCTCACGGGTCCGGTCTGATCTTGTCCGGTCTGATCTTGTCGGGTTGGGTTGGGTCGGGTTGGGTCGGGTCGGGTCGGGTCGGGTCGGGGCGGGGCGGGGAAGGTCGGGTCGGGTCGGGTCGGGTCGGGTCGGGTCCGCGAGTTTTGACCCGACTCTTGGACAGCCCTATTGTAGTTGTTTTGGTCATACTTCGTATACCCGGGGATATACCCGGGTGCCCCAAGAGTATCTATATTAATACCTAGTAATACCTATTAATACCTATTAATACCCTACCACTCTGACCGCAAATGTAACCCTCCCCGTTTGGACCCTGATGTCAATACCTCACGGTGACTATATTCCCTCCCGGCCGAATTGGTACTAAACACACGCTTGCAAGATTTCTCGAAGTCGTTTGTGTTTGGGTGATGTCAACATTTTGGTATTAACATCAGAGCCCAAACATGGGTTATGCTTACCGGCCAGAGTACAGAGTTTCTCATTTTTGGAAGCTGAGAAAATAAGGTACTGCTTGTACCCCAATAAGGTACTGTTGTATGTACCCTTTCTATTACCCCGATAAGGTACTGTTGTGTGTACCCTCTCGTGTACCCCAACAAGGTACTGTTGTATGTACCCTCTCTAAGTTCCGTGGGATGGCTCGTTTGTAGCATTGTCACAGTGACTTTCCGGCATACAAGTGTCAACATATCACCACCCATTCCCGACGAGGAAACAATAACCTATTACGGAGGACCCTAGTAAATAGGACCAATTACTGTGCGTAAAAAAAGGGAAACGTGTAGGTTTTTGTGGTGACAGTAGGTCCTATTTACTAGCATTTACTATGGTCCTCCGTGATAGTAAAAACAAAAGGTTTCAATCGAGAAAAAGTGGGGCCTACTGTAGTTTAGGCCTGTTTTCGGTTCATTTTTTGGCGTAATCTTGACCGAAACTGCTAAAACTTTTTCGTACACACGGGTTTGGATTTTTTTTTTTTTGTGACAAAAAACAAAACGTTTGTACTCGTACGCATGCCATGGTTTTTGAGCGTTGGGAAACAAAATCTGGCATGGTTTGTTCTTCATGGCAATTTGAAAAAGTGAGGACTGGTATGGCGCCCTGCTTTCGTAGAGTCACAAAGGTCCCAACTGATGGATGTGGTATCATAGCTTTCACCCGCTACCCAGGGCTGCACTTTTCCTTTCTCATATTTACTAGGGCACGGAGAGAGCCCTCCACGTTGGGTTAGCAGCGTGGAAAAGAGATAGATCGAGTGAGGTTCGGGCGGGCAAACAATGCCCGTCCCGATTTCAAGGAGGCTCGGGTTGTTAAGCCGAGTTCTCCCGGTTCTCGGAAAGGTTATCGGAAAGGTTATCGGAAAGATTATCAGATGTGATAACACTTCTGGTGTATCTTCCATGGGCACATGTGCAACGACCATTCTACGATCCTTTCCCAAAACCTGTCCTCCACCCTTTTTTTTTTCTTCGTGCGTCTCTCAAGAGTAAAGGTTGCCGAACACCCCCTAAACTTGTAAAATTGTGCAATTGCTGGCGTCATAACGAAGAATACAAAGTAACGATCAGTCCTCAGTTTTTTCACATTGCCAGGAAGAACAACCGGGCCGGATTGTGCTTCCCAACTCTTATAAAGAACATGGCGCGAATTTTCGAAGCCAAAATGTTTCGCCTGTCGCTGGAACCAACTCGCAAGTAAATAAATACTTCGTATCAAATTAAATCCGTGGTACATGCTTAAGCGAATTATTTAAATTAAGCATTACCAGGTACGTATATGTAAGTACGAACTTGCTCCCCCCGTAGTATCTGCTGTTGCAAATATCACCACTACTGCAGCGTTGCAACCTGGCCCGTCCTGTGCTGTACTAACCATGCCTTTCCTCTTTTCCTTGCTGATTGTGGCAGATCCGAATGCATCGGTCGAAGACGCGGTGCCACAGGCGCCCAAAACCGCCTTCCAGCCTTGGGGAGCTAGCCAGCCGCCCAAATAAAAAACGACCAAGCAAGCACCCATCCACCCACCCACCCACCCACCCACCCACGCCATCGAGACGAGCAACCCGCCCACCTGAATGAAAGCTGCTGGTCTGCCACTCTGTCCTCTGCCGGCAATATAAGAACCGTTTGGACTCAGATATGAACACCAAACGGTTCTTATATTTTCGGACATATTGGTAAGCTTTGCTGTTCCTCGGGAGACGCCAAAACAGGTAGCGACTGCTGTGTGGCTCACCTCAAAGGTATAGTCTACTGGTTTAGCTCTTGTTTCTACTCGAGGAGGAGGGGAGTAGCGACTGCGACCACCAGCCCATCCCATCCGAAAGCTACTGGTCTTACTTACCACTGTGGCCTCTGCCGGGGATATAAGAACCGCTTGGAGTCAGATATAGACACCAAACGGAGCTAATATTACCGGACAAGGAGTGGTGAGCTCTGTGTGTTGCGTGTGAGTCGTGACTCATCAGAAACTGTCATGCACCGGCCAGAGCGGGTAGCGAAGAGATTCGACCGCAACTCTCACCTCATAGCTACTCGGTTTAGCCCTGTTGCTGCTGTTTCGGGGGCGGGGGGGGGGAGGGAGCATATGATAGTAATACATCTATAGTAGTCAGAACGCACGATGCCTCCAGAAATACGTGCATCCTCTTGTGTTTACGCACATTTTTCGGTTCTGGTTTGCTGGTATACTATCTTTCCCCGTAGTACTCTGTGTCCTGGCTGTGACGACACACCAGAAGCTGCATGCATATACCAACCCACCCAACCCAGCTAGGTTTTCGCGACCCCAGCCCAACCAAGCCCGCCCGAGTTTTTTTTTTTTTTATCTTGGCGGGGTTTGTGGGGTAGTCTTGGTGTGGTGGTGGTGGTGGTGGTGGTGGTGGGTTTCTTGCGACGTCGCTTGGTCGTTGTGGTGGTCGTTGCGAGGTCGTTTGATCGTTGTGGTGGACGTTGCGACGTCGCTTGGTCGTTGTGGTGGACGTTGCGAGGTCGTTTGGTCGTTGTGAGGGGGGAACGTTTGCGAGGTCTTTTAGTCGTGGTGATCTTGATTGACCATGTGAAAAAAAGATGATGCAAATCGACGCCTTGGAAAATCTTGATGGTAGGATTGTCGCGAGGTCTTTTGATGGGTGTGAGTGAGGACAAAGCGAGATCGTGGTGATGATGATTGATTGGCCGTGGGAAGGATGATGCGATCGACGTCGTGAGCTTTTCTTGATGGAGCGTTGGGTTGTCTCGAGAGTTTTTTTTTTTTTTTTTAATCGTTAGGGGCAGTCTCGTGGAGGTCTTGATTTTTGATAGCGGTGGCATTTATTGCGAGGTCTTTAGCTTTGCGCTCGCGGTGCCATAATTTGCGAGATCTTGACCTACTGTGCTGATCTTATTGCGAGACCTCGACCGTAAGGTGATATTATTGCGTGGTCTTGTGATCGTATTGAGGAAGCCTCGCGATATTTTGGTGTGATCGTGGTGATATGGTTGCGAGGTCTCCCCCCGACGACGTCCACGCGAGATATTGCTTAGGTGGCAATGAGATTCTTGCAATTTCTTGCTTTTATGGTTTCGGGGATTCTTGCGAGGTCTTGTGATCGTGGGAAGGGGGGGGGGAGCCTCGCGAGATCTTTCTTGGGGATCTTGGTGAGATATTGCGTGGTCTTCGTCGTAGTAATGTCAATGTTGCGAGGTTTTACTGGTTGTGAGTGGAGTCTCGCGGTAATCCTGATCGTTGTGAGATATCGCGCGCGGCTTTCTTCTTTCTTAGGGGGTGGTGGTATATATGGTTGCGAGAGAAAGGGTCTTATTGACCATATAGGCAGATTCACAAGAGGTCCTTTGATTTCATGTTGGTGGTGGTATTTCTCGCGCTGTCTTTTGATCGTTTTGTGAGATAGTGCGAGCGAGGTCCATCTTGGCCGTGGTTATATTATTGTGAGGCCTTGGGGCCACGGGGGAGATTTAGTCTAGGTCTTGGCCGCCGGGGGGGGGTGGCTCTTGGGGGGTCGTGTCAGCGGCGAAAAAAAATATAACACTCCGGTCAAAAAAAAAACACACGCACACACAAGTGTGGAGACAACAATACCGCCGGCGTGGACTGTTAGGAAGTATTGATGGCGAGGAGAGTCTCGTGGGAGGGCTCTTGGGAGGTCTTGGCCGGAGGGAAGAGGCTCGAGAGGCGTTGGTCTGTGATGGCATTCTTGCGAGGTTTATGGTCCCACGACGTTTGGTTGATGGTCTGTCTGCTCAGGGCGTCTACGCCGTAAGGCTGGTAGGTCATGGCAGCTACTAGATCAGGGTCTATCCGATGTGTGGAATAGGTTGTTTTGACGACGACTGCTGTATGGTACTACTATTTTTACGACCTGGGTGGTGGGAGACGTACGTGCCGCTTGGGACCTCGACTAGTTTAACGACTGTTTTCGTACTTTCTGTACAAGCAGTAGTAGAGCCAACCACTCACCCACCCACCCACCCACCCACCACCTTTAGCGCATGGAGACACAGATGCCACACCTCGGACAGGTCATGATCTAGCTCATCGGTCTCCACTTGATGATCTAGATCTTTCAGGGCAGATTATCTGTATGATCTGTATGATCTAGCTCATCGTGCCGGGTGGGAGCCGTATAGTCTGCACGATCTAGGAAACGTTTGTTGGGTTGGATCTGTAGATCTGTGCTCTACAGATCCTGCACAACGTCTCGTATAAAGGCAAGTTAGGATCTAGATGATCTATCTGTAGATGATCTGTACCAGGCGTGGAGAAAAGCTGTTGTGGCGTCTTCTGTTGTGGATATCGTACGTACGTAAATGTGCCGTGGATTTTCCACGCACACACGAGTAGTAGGAGATGATTGAGTATTGCAGGCAGCACATCCGTAAAGAAAAAAAAAGGGCGTGCTGTGTACAAATGTTGTCGCTACGTAGAGCGAAGGGAGCGAGGCGTTCCGAAGCCCCTGAAGCCTAGCGAAGAAAACGAGCGGCATCAGCACAAACAGGGTGCAGGTGCTCCGCGCGTAGTATGTCTTTTCGACCCGACCGTGGTCATTTTCCAGCTCGCTATTTTGAAGCCGTACGTACTCAGTCAGTATGGCAGATGGTAGAGTGAGAGAGCTGCGTATTAGCTAGTAATAGCGCCAGAGGCCAATTTTACGAAACTGGTTTATGGTGGGTAATATATTACAATACTTTTTTTTTTTTTTTTTTTTTTTTGCTCTCTCGCCCACCTGTTGATTGGCTGGGCGAAGTGCACGCCGTGGCGGCACGACGCTTGAAGAAATACGTCTCCGTCTGGCGGAGTGTTTTGTTGTTGTTTTCTTCTTCTTCGTACTTGGTTGTATTTTCTATTAGATAGGCACTAAGAGTACATCCTCCATCCCTGGTCAGGTTGTGGTAGGCGCTAACGAGTACATCCCTCGTTAATTAGTAGTGTACTGTAGTATGCGATTATGGGCTACGTAATGGTGACGGAAAAAAAACATATCTGGTACGGTCATAACAGCAGTAGTGGGGGTCCCTCTATAGTGCTGGTTGAGTAGAGCCAGTTGCCCGCTGTAACGCTGGTGGAATCGATTGGCACAGATTGGGTTCACCTTTCATTGTGGCACGTAGTGTGCGGGGGTAATGCCGGTTGCCGCTACGAGTATAGTGCAGGTATTGATGGCTGGTGCATATCATACCGGCACTATAGAGGGACCACAACTAACTGCTGTAGGCTCCCATATAGGTAGCAGACGCGTGGATCGCCAGTCGGGAAACCGTCTGGAGTTGTGATACGTTCGCCGCTGTACCATGTTCGTGCTACAGCAGTAGTGGCCTCTCTTTTAACACCGGTAGATGGCAGGCCAATATACCGGCATTATAGCCGGCACCGGCATTATTCCGCACACTGCCGCACTTTGTGTCAAGGGATTTCACCGGCATTTTATAGGGCACCGGCATTATATCGGGCACCGGCATTATCAAACCGGCATCATGGAGGGACCCCTACTGTATGCGTTCGTCCTAAGGGTAGGTGCGGGTAGTGTTAGCTATGGAGCATCGTTCTCTCAGTATAGTAACCGTAACGTTCATGCCCACCTTGTGCAATTTTTTGCCCTCGAGTGTTGCGCCTCGTCGCACGTAGTGGGTGGTATTCATTTCGTGTTGATATATCATATTATACGTATTTTCTATGTACGTCCTGTTGTTTTTTTTTTCCCCCCACCGATTGTGAGTGAGAGTACACAGTGCCTATTCGAGCACGAATACAATATTGCACGTATATACGTCCGTTTTTATTTATTTATTTTTCCCACCGTTTTCGAGTGAGTGTGCCTCAACCCCCTTAACCCCTTAAGAACTGGTCCCACGAATTGGGGGACACTACTTGGAAATAGTGTGGGACATTTTTTTCAGTTATGATTGGGTTAAATAACCCTCTCGGGAGAAACTGAAAAAGTAAGTGATGATGGTTTACAGCTGCTACGTTTCGGCCACTTCGTGATCGGGGGATTATGCAAAGTGGTGTCCGAGTTAGTTGCCATGGAAAAGGAATCGTGCGGCACCGTGGGCAGCGTTACCCTACCAGTGGTGGTAATTCTGCTGGGCGCTCACTCGCTTGCAAATGGTGATTGGTGACAACCAAAAAAGTGTTTTTTTTTTTTTTTTTTTTTTTTTTTGTCGCTATCTGGTGGAGGTCCCATGAGAGATGAAACATATACTCAGTATAACGCGTACAGTAGTAGTGGCCCCTCTATAGTGCTGCTTGAGTAATGTCGGCTGCCTGTGCTACAGGCTACAGTAGTGCCTGTGAAATCGCTTGGCATGAATGGGATTAGCCATTGTGGTAGCGTGCTGAGTCGTATCTGTCGGTTGCCGCTACGTATAATAGCTACCGGTATTATTGTTGGCTAGCGCATACCGGCAGTATTAGAGGGACCACTACGGCACCAGGGTACGAATACGATGTCCTTCTGATTTTTCCCGCTTGCTGTGAGTGGAAGCGATGGCGTTTCCGCGCACTGAACTACTGCATCTCAACAACAGGCAGTGTTACTGTAATAGTAGACGGTGAAACAGCGGACGACAGGCATCATCGTCATCAGTAGCCCCCGCCCCTGGCGCAAGCAATATCATCATCATCATCATCAGTAGACGGTGAACACCAGACGTTTGCTCCGCCCCGGCATTGTAGGGATGCGAGGGTCTATGGTCGTAACACTACGGCCGGCCATGCATAACCTGATGGGTGCACCCCCCCCCACTACATACATACATACATACAGACGGTGATGCAGCCTTAGGAGGGTAGCGGATACACGCGTTTTAACCCTTATAGGACTGGAGTCCCGTTTTGGGGACAAATTACTTAGAATTAGAGTGGTTTGTCCCCAAAACGGGACTGCAGTCCTAAAAGGGTTAAGAAGCAGTGCTGGCTTTCAAGAGGTGCTCGAAATGCGAAAGCGGAGAGAGCTGTGTCGATGGTCGTTGCTGCTGATGAAATTTTGCGTTAGTTATTATCAAGTAGTAGGGGTATCCTGGGTCCTTCCTTTGTTTATCTGACGGCTACGTGTCGTTCCTTTTATTTTCCCTTCGCTCCCGTCCTTCCTTCCTTCCTTCCTTCCTTCCTCGTTTTGGCTTTTTTGGGGGAGTGTTTGTCAGCCGTCGCTGATTGGTTCTGTATGACGAAGAACGTGTGTGTTTTTGTTTGTTTTGTTTGTTTGTTTGTTTCTTTCTCTGAGCGCGAGTTATCCCCCCTTCCTCCTTTCCGCCCTTCCTTTGCCTTTTATGTTGCGTGTATACACTGATGGATAGATGGACGGATGCTTAGCTGGACGGTTGTAGCTGGACGGTTCGATATCTTGACGGTTGGATAGCTTGACGGTTGGATAGCTGGACGGTTGGATAGCTGGACAGTTGGATAGCTGGACGGTTGGATAGCTGGACGGTTGGATAGGTGGACGGTTGGATACCTGAACGATTGGATAGCTGGACGATTGGATATTATATGGATAGATGGATACTTAATAGATGGATAGATGGATGGACGCAAACAGTAGCAACAGGCAAATATATATTATGTGGTGGCATCCCAGGAGGTATCCGTGTCGCATGCATGCCTACATATCAGTAGGAAACCCGCTAGGATCCCCTAGGATGGCCCAGACGCCACAGACGGATGCATGCATGTACACTACCGGCCCTCTCATAAGAAAGTGCCCCACAAGAATCTCAGCCTAAACATTACGGGGGAAATAAGAAAGTCGACAGCTATTATTATACTGAACTGAGTGTTGGACACACCCCTTTCTCAAATAAGAAAGTCAACCTAAGCCCGATTTCTGGTTTCTTATGAGCGGGCCGGTACTGCTGTATGCATGGGGCAGAAACATCATCGCCGGCAAGAGCTCTGACTGGCCTCGCTCGGTAAAGTTATTACACATATAATACGAATGTACGTAGCGAGGTGTAATGGATGGGCGTTGTACAACAAGCAGGCTTTCCTTGTGGCAATTCGGGCGGCATGGCATGTCCCGCCTACACTAAATTAAATGCTACCTGGTACTTATATTTTCCACTACAGATGAGAGCAATGCGTGCTCTGGCTTGCCACGGGGCGCTATGAAATGGGGGTACCCACTGCACCCCGATAGCGTCCTACCAGGTGATATCTGATATGTAGTGCTACGTACTGCTTCCCCCGGCTACAGCTACCTACTGCTCTCCTTCGCTACAGCAGTAGTACAGGTGCTAACTACTGCTGCCTCAGGCAACAGCAGTGGCGACGAACACTGATCAGAGAGGCAGGTGTTTGCGACCTACTATCTTTATAACAGTATAATCTTCATATTCTACATGCATCAATCTGGCCCTACCGCCGTGGGGGCGGGAGGGCCTTTCATTCCCTAGTATCCCATAGGGTTGTTTGGGCCCGTAAAATTTTCACGTCCCGTGGGATGCACCGGTACATGGTACATGACGCGTGCTACGATAAAGGTATAAGGTATACCTTTTTTTGGCGGAAACGTTTTCGGAATTACCTACAGTAGTAAAGGCTCCTTACCTTAACCCAAGATCGTCATAATTTTTTTTTTGTCTCGTACCACTATTTATCATTTTGAGACTAGGCCCCCGCCTCTCCCACGTCCGACCCCGGGGCTTGGCAACTCCCCCAATCAATACCGATGAAACTCAAGAATGACGAGTAATCACGATATGGCCCAGCAATAACGATGGAACTCAAGAATAACGAGAAATCACAAAATCACGAACTACCTCGGGCCCAGCGAACGACCGCTGTCCAGTTACAAGCAACATCCCTGTCCGTTCGCGTGTTTTACCGGTCTACCAGCACCGTTCCGTGCGGTATCCACTTGGTATTCCCACAAGCGCGATCAACCAAACAATGCAAGCTGCTGCTGCAAGTGAGCCACGTACGTACTCAGCCAAATAATATGAACCATAACGCCGAATTCTCTCTATAACAACAAACTGCAGATTATCCTTATGTTGGTTCCAGATCCCGAATAATCTTTTCCTTTTAAGACTACCATTAAGACTATTAAGACTAGGCCATGGAATTAATCATCGCGTGGCACTTTTATTTCACTCCTAAATTATTTTTGCGGTGACATATAGAGCTCAAGTGAGAGAGATGCACATTATTTGACTTTTTCGTGGCACGTGTCGCGACACGTGCTGTGACATGTCGCGACATGTCACGACGTGTTGCGACATGCCGCGACACGCCACGGACGTGCCGCGACATGTCGCGACACGGGTCGCGACACGCCGCGGCATGTCGCGGCATGTCGCGACAGCCCACGGCGTGTCGCGGCGAGTGTTGCGGGGAGTGTCGCGGCGAGTGTCGCCAACCCTAACCTAACCCTAACCCTAACCCTAACCCTACGTGTCGCGGTTGGTCGCGACACGCCGCGGCATGCCGCGAAATGCCGCGGCACGTGTCGCGGCGTGCCGCGGCAGCGTCCGTGACGTGTCGCGGCATGTCGCGACACGTGTCGCGACACGTGCCACGAAAAAGTCAAATAATGTAGATCCGTGTCAAGCGACCACCGCTAGAAACAACATGGTGCACCTTTATCGTAGATCGTAACATGTTTGATGGGGGTTCCATGGGCTTTGGCGTCTCAAGGGACGTCCCACGGGCCATTTCCATGGTATACATCGGGGAAACGCATGGGATACCCCACATGGGACGTGTTATATTACATGGGTCGTTTTAGACCCCATGGTCATTCCCATGGGACATCCCAGATGGTAAGTGTCATGGCAAGTCTTACTATGGGATATAATGTATCCCATATAGGACACTTGATATCTATTAACGGATCTTATGGGACGCCGGGTGGAATGTGCCATGGGATGATCTATGGCCTATTGATAATCATGGGGGTAACCTATTAACATCGACAAGCCCGTTCTCTCTCTATTCCTCCGTCCTTCTCAATATTGATAATGGGCCTTTCTCTGTTTGCTTGCCTCTCTCTCTTTCCACTTGCCCTCCGTTCCATCCCCCCTCCCCCCGGATCTCCTCCCATTGTTTGTTCCTAATGAATTATATCATGGGATATACCATGGGACACCCGATACGACATTCTTCGTATGGTTCCGGAATATCTTATGGGATATCCCGTGCGATGTCCCTATACTGCACGGTGCTATATTAACAAGCCCCATGAGATGTGCCGTGAAACGTCCCACGGGTTGGTGGCGCATAGATAGGATGCTTGACGTCCCTTGAGATGTCATGTGGCACAGCACAGTAGTATGCAATATACCTCCGACTGGATGTCTCATGGGATAGGAAACCTCCTATATGGGATGTCCCACGGGATGTCCCACGGGATGTCCCATAGTACCTTAATACTGTGACGCTATGGGACGTGCCACGGGCTGGCCCATATTTTTGACATCCGATGGAATGTCCTATAGGGCGCCCGCCCCATAGTATGTAATACGCCCCATGGATTGCCAAAAATCTTATGGGATTTCCCATGGGACGTCCCACGGGCTGGCCGGTAGAACATTAGCCACGGATCTTCCCACGGGACGGTAATACGTACTATGGGACATCGACCCGCGCTACGATAGCGGTACTGTGCCGTTTATTGGCTAAACTATTTTCTGAATGCTTCATCAACCCCTTACGTAAGAACCGGTCCCACGTTTTAGGGGACAGACTACTTGGAAGTAGTGTGGGACAAGTTTTGCAGTTCTGAAATTAAAGGCTCCTTAACCTCTTAAGAACTGGTCCCACCAATTTGGGGACAAAAAACTACTTGGAATTAGTGTGGGACATTTGTTTTCAGTTCTGAATGGGTTGACCCAACATCGTGGGAATGCCGTTTTTGTTTGGCAATAATATATATCCGTTGATTGCCAAGGCCATGTGGGACGGTGCACCGGGTTGCACTTACTTGCCTTGTTGTGCAAAGCCAACTTTCTGGGCGGTACTGTGAGGTGCGCCAGATATAATAAGGTGCACCTCTACCGTACCATGCCTCCATCCCATGGGACATCCCATGGGATGGGACATCCCGTGCAACGTATCACAATGTGAAGCATGCTATGAGTCATCCTATGGGACATCCTGTGGGAGATGCTGGCATGTCATGCATCCCATACGACATTCCATCATGGGTTTGGGGTGGCCCATGGAACATTCCTTAACATGTTTTACGGTCCTATGGGATGTCCCATGGCATGACAAAACCATCTTGTGGGCCAGCGCAGCCCCTGGGATCCCATACTGAATATTGCCAACTCGTGAGAGGTGCTGTGGGACTTTTCTCGGAATGCCCTTGAGAAAGTATCCTATCATATATATATGACATATACTATGGGCCATTCCCGGGGGCATAGCATGGGATGTATTGCATACTATGGGATATCCATGGACCATCCTATGGGACGTCCCGTCGGCCATCCTATAATACTATAATACGTATGCCATCCCGTGAGACATCGTGTGGGATTATCCCATTAGGTGTATGATATACTACGGGACGACGCATGGGGCACATGCCATGGGACATCCTATGGGCCATGCCCCGGGACATTCCACAGGATGGATGGCCTATTATACCATCGACATCCCGTGGGGATGTTCCATCGGGCAGCTCGTGGGACATTCTATAGGACTGCTCGCCATCCCATAGGACATACTGTGGGACGTCAACATCCCAGAGGACGTCCTATATGCGACTTCTCAGGGGATATCCTTTAAGGAAGTACCGACATCCCGTGGGACACCATATGGGACATCCCATGGGATGTACGACACGGTTATGGAGCGTAACACATGGGACATCTTATGCCACGTGTTTTGCACCATATGTCATATTATTGGACGCCCCATATCATGGGAAATTTCATGACATGTGAGCCCATCCAACATCCCTCTCTCTTTATGTTGGGTGGCATATGTATTATCATTCTGAGATTTACCGTGTCTTTCTTCGCAGAGTATAGGAAACACTGGTTGACAGACGTTGCTTGCTGTGTACGATGCGAATATAGCCTATCATATAGGGGTGTTGATCCTAAAAACTAAAGGCTTTTTGTTACTACTGCTGTCATAATAATAACCCATCAACTATAGCCGACCCGAACCCGAACCCCAATCCCAGCCCATTGAAAACCGACCAATCAATGTTCGGGCTACAAAACAGTAGTCCTCTCCGTCTCGTGCACTGGTCGGTGTGCGTCAGCTATTTTCTCGCACAAATGAATGGGGACTTCTCGTACTCGCTTCGCAATCTTCCCCTCACATTTGTACGCCGTAACTTCCGGTAACACTGCTGCTGCAGATAGACGTGGTAGCAGTTCTTGTGCAGTACATAGTTGTTGCCTGTTCCTGTCCTCTGATGCAACCATCGCAGCTAATCACCATCCATTACGCATTGTGAGACATTTCAGCCCCAACAGTGCTCCGCAGCACAACCTACAGTAGATTGTTTTTGGGAGAGGTCAAATTTGGCAGGTTGCAGTTGGGGAGGTGGCGCCGCGGAAATTTACACTATTCAATCGCTCGAACTCACAGCTGACGTATACTACAGCAGTACCATAACACGTATTTATAATAATTTTATTTAATAGCTTTATTAACAATTAAGTGAAGAAGAAAAAGAGCTTCTGCCGTCTCGACGGGGCAGCCTATTTTTAAAGTCGCCGTGGAAACTAGACTAGAACCTCGCTATCACAACATCGTTCGTAACAATATCATAATGTGACTCAGGTTAAGACTCGCGTTTACAGTATCCCTGGGCAGGTTTACCTATTCAGCAGGTTTTCGTTTGTTACTTCATGTACAGTAGTTTAGATGCCTACAAGTACAAGTAGGTCATCTTTTTTCAGATTACGGTCACGAAGAAGCCTAAACGAACAGAGCGGATGATCCTCTCGCCCTGACTGTTCCCCCCTCTGAAATACGCCTCGCAAGTACTACACATACGTTCCCAATACCTATAAACTAAGGTAATTACCGGCCTTTCTAGGCATTTAAAAGGCGGTGCTACAATAGAGGTACGAGAGTATCACTTTGTGGCCAATATACGTAGTCCTGACTGACTCTGACTGACTATTTATAGGCTCCTCAGCTGAGGAACTACCCAATAAGCCATACGCCTCATAAGGCATGCCATATCCTCGATATTGTTTGTCGGGTTAATAAGCGTATCCTTTTTCTCAGAGTCACTTTTCGAGTGAGGTGTACAAAAATGTCGGCCTCCTTCAGCAAGGAGCTTCAGGAAACGATAGGCGCATCCCTACCATAGCACGCGTCCAAGGCAATGAATGCCATAACACTAGCCCACTCTCATGAGCCGTGTATACATGCATGCAGAATGTATTAGAAATCCGGGGGAAACCCGGTCCCACGCACAAGAACACGAATCGAAAGATGCGGCTCCTAAAATGCCACTGTCACACCTCTAAACGGTGAGGACACGAAGCCGAGAAGGAACACCACAAATGCAGTGGAAGTGAAGGAGGAGGCCTATCCGCAAGGGACGCACAGGCTGGGAAGGATTCCAGAGGGAGCGGGGTTTTGTGTTCAAACTTTCATTTCGGAAAGACCTTCCGGTCATCGTCTCATACCTTCTTTGTACGTAGTGCGACCAGGCGTGAACGCCCCCCCCCCCACATCTGCCTTCGACGCGTGCTGCAATAGAGGTATATATAACGTTTTGGCTGAAATGGTTTCTGAATGTCGCATTAAAGCCTCCTTAACCAAAAACCGTCGAAACTTCATGTTCGTGTCGCAATACATTCCATTTTTTGTTTCGGCCATAGTATTTCTCATCGGGTATTATTATAGCACTTTTATTTCCTTCCCGAATCAGTGTGCAGGCTACTGCAGATATAGAGCTCGTCAAGTGACCACCCTTATGAGGCAAAAACATGGTGCGGCACCTTTACCTTAAGATAGCATGCATCATACTTCCTTCAAGTGACTTAACCACCCGTATGAGGCAAAAACATGGTGAAACACCTCTGTCGTAGCATGCGTTCAGCGTGCGCGCTATATGTGGGCGAACAAAGTGAGGCTGCGGACGCGGCAGGGTGGGACCTCTCGCACCAAGGTACTTCTTTACCTGCGTCAGCGTTCACGGAAAAAGGGTGCCAGGGGCCCTGAGCGCGGCGCAGCTGGCGATGAGCCTCGAAGCCTACTAACTATGCCGCGCTAGTGTCCCGCCCCCAGACGCGAACGTGCAATACACCGTCGCGTTCCGAGTGGAGGGAGCCGTGAGCGGATGCGTGCTACGATAGAGGTACTGTACCTTATTTTGGCTGAAACACTTTCAGAATGACCTATTAAAGGCCATTAAAGGCTTCTTAGCCCAAAATCGTCGAAATTTGTCATTCTCGTGATGCAATATTGCCATATTGTTTGTTATACTACTTTTAGGCCACGGTATTGCTCCTCAGGTATCACTTCGTAGCACTTTTATTTTCCTCGAAAATCAGTTTTAGGGTTAGGGTGAGATACAGAGCTCTTCAAGTGATAAGTGACCACCCTTATGAGGCAAAAATATGGTGGTGCACCTCTACCTTGAGATAGCATGCGCCAGCGGTTCACTCGCAGGTATGACGGTAGCGGATATCGCGTCACTGGTGGGGGGTGGACGAGCGCCGGGACAGCCCAGAGCTGCAACGGGCCTACTCCAACCCACCACGGAGGGAATAGGAAGCGAGAGAGCCACGGCCAAGCATATGTGGGCATGCACGAGTTGCCCACATCGCCAGAATTCGCGAAACGGTACGCAGCGTTCCCATGAAAACACCCTTTAAGGCGGGGGGCAGAGCCTTCAGCTTGGAGTGTGGGTATTCAGGCTCGGAAGAAAAGCGGGGAGTGAGTCACACGGGACCCCAGACGAGCTAGGTGGTGTACGAACATCTATGATAAATGTCGTGAGGCTCGCGCCCCGCTTTTCTTATCGTGAGACAAATGTCGATATAACTACAGAAATCATCTGGGTGATACCACCAGCAAACGCTAGAGGTCTCATGACTGGTGCTACGATAGGGGGGGTACCGACATTTTCACTGCTGCGTTTTGGCCACTCAGACGAGTGGCTCCGAATCTAACTGAAATTTGACCTACACATGGTTTGTTCCCGTTACGTAAAATAACCTCCAATGCCGGTGCATATAGACCAACACAAACACAATAAAAAGGTTATGAGTACAACGCAGTAAAGCAGCCACTCGGCCGAGTGGCTCTGTGCAGATGAAAAACAAGCACCTATACATTACCCCCCAACCGTAGCACCAGCCTCATCCCAACCCAATGCTTACGTAATGGCAGAATGCATTATTACGGAGGACCATAGTAAGTAGGACCACATATTTTTAGTAAAAATAGTTAAATATATAGGTTTTTATGTGTACCGTAGGTCCTATTTACTATGGTCTCCCGTAATAGTATCCGTGAGCTGTCGAATGCATGGAAGCACACACGAGCACCAAGAAGGTTCAAGATATTGGAGCAATACTACTCAAGCTGGGAGAGTGGGATGGTCTGTAATTTCCCCCCCTCTCCTTTTCACTGCGCAGTAGGTTCTCGGAGGCTTTGGAGGCCGCGCTGTAGTCCTTCTTGGATTCTGCCTGGGAGGCTGAACACGATAACATACCTGGTACTGGTATGCATTTTTCGTCTCTCTTTCTACTGCTCATGGCACCTTGAGTCTCCACCCACCGCTCTTCGTGAGCAAGACAATGCTACAGCAGCGTCCTCCTCTCGGACTACTCCCGAGAGTAGACTCACCTCGTTGCTGGTTAGAGTTCGATGGAAATATAGAGTTGTCTCTTGAAGGGCCACCCAAGCTCTCGTCCAAGAGCTCCAGAGTCTTGGGTTGTCCGATGTTGGACGAGGAACGCGTTGGTTAATCGTAAACCAAGCGCATATTGGGCAACAGACAGGTGAACGCAACACAAATGGACGTATCACTGGACAATAGACATGGATGGGGTATTACTTTGATCTTTCACTCGGGGTTGGTTTAGAACTAAAAACCAGGTGATGCCCACTTCAGCAGAACCCAGCTTTCGGACTGCATTCGGCTTTCCACAGGCATGGTGGCGTTCCTATGAAGGAAACCCATCCTCAACCTCCACCGTTCAAGCGGGGAGCTTCGTACAGCTTGACCCCTGTTTTAACGATGGACCCTCCGCGTAGCACTGGCCAGTATTAACAGTCGCTTACGCATCACAGCATTAACCCCTGGCGCTCAGCGCGCTGCGACACTCCCCCTGCCCGACGCATAACTATCGCCGGTGCAAAACGGGCACCCCGGTCACGACCCGGTACCAGCGTGTACGCCTTGACCCCCGTTTCAACGATGGACCCTTCTCGTAGCACTGGCCACGACAGTCGCCCACGCATTACAGTATTAGCCCCTGGCGCCCAGCGCGCTGCAACACCCCGTCTGCCCGACGCATAACTATCGCCGGTGGAAAACGGGCATCCCGGTCACGGTCCGGTAACAGCGTGCGCGCCTTCTTCTTCCATCCCCGTCGTCGGCTCGGCGTTTGTAACACCACCACTGTCCGACGTATTTGGTTATCGTCGGCCCAGAGCGGGCTTCCCTGCCGTCAGGTGCGCCTGGGCTCCTCGGCGCCCCCGTCGATGCAACAACAACGCGCCGAGCACCCATACATATGGCCGGGCGATCCAACAGGCTGGAGGCCTACCCATTCCAACCAGCCCAAAACTTAATTGTGATACATGTACTGTAGAACTAATGCATACATATTCGGACATAAAAAGGAAGGGCGTTGGGATGGTCATAATAATACCGACAAGATCCTTACATTTAAGTACAAATCGGCGAATAAGTTTTTTTCAAGTACATAACATAAAGGGATTCTATAAATAGTTACCAGTACCTTTTTAGTCTATGCATACGTGGATGGTATGATTGGAATAAGTGCTGCACCTTACCAGGTACGTATGATATGGCAACTGGAATGACAACGTTACACTAAATGACGTGGTGTGTGGTAGTCGCAAGGCGGGCTCAACGGATCAACGATCAAGGTCTCGTCCAGGGCAAAGGTAAGACAATTCATTGTTGCTCCGGATTTCGATTTTTTGTTTTGTTTTGTTTCTGTTCTGACATGAATTCGTCGTCAAACCGCTCCGTTGTTTACGCTCATACATCATACATATTATACACCGGGTAACTCGTACTTAAAATACATTGTTAATTTGTATACAATATTACCAGGTTTAACAATACGCATTACGGTTGCCCCGGTGGTCTACGAGTAGTGAGTAAGCTCGAATACCGCTTATTTAAAGCGTTGGCGCCAGAGGTTCAAATCTCCGTATCGGATTTTAAACTCCCAAATGATACCCACTGAAGCTGCTGCCGAGAGCGCCTGTTGTAGCGTGGGTAGCCACAATTCGGCGCGAGTCGACGAAGGACGCGTGCTGCGATAGAGGTATACGGTATACGGTATACCTTATTTTGGCTGAAACGTCTTCTAAATGGTCTAGTATTAAATACCCTGGTAGCTCCTTAACCCCCAAAATCGACGGAAATGAAAATGAATAATTGTGTCGCACAATTTCTATCATTATTAGACCATGGCATTACTCATTGTTCGGGTATATAGCACTTTTATTCCAAAATCAGTTTTGGGTGAGATATAAAGAGCTCCTATACTATGATCGAGATAATCAAGTGACCACCCTCTGAAGGCAAAAGCATGTTAACCCTTTTAGGACTGCAGTCCCGTTATGGGGACAAACCACTCTAATTCTAAGTACTTTGTCCCCAAAACGGGACTCCAGTCCTATAAGGGGTAACATGGTTGGTGCCTCCTCTTTATCGTGGCGTGATTGTAAGGAAGTAAGGAAGACCGTGCTGGACCCTTCTCGCGACAATAATGCAAGGCACGTATTAACCATAGCGGGGAGGGGGGAAAATAGTCTACTTACTACTTTGACCCGGGACCTGAGGTACGACTATTAATATTAATATAACGGGGGACCATAGTAAATAGGACCAAATATTGTTAGTAAAAACAGGAAAATATATAGGTGTTAGTGTATACAGTAGGTCGTATTAACTATAGTCCCCCGTGATAGTAACAATACTAGTAGTATCTTTGCCATCCGACAATGTGCAGCATGATCTTCAGCGTTGATCACTCATAAAATTCCCAAAAGCAGAAAACCACGGAAACCAAAAGGAGACCTATGCGTACAGTCTAACACCCTTTTATGTCTGCTTCCCGCCAAGATTGATCCACAATACGTACTCCATTCGTTGTCCTTGCTCCCTCCTTCTTCCCAATATGCACTCTTTACGTTCAATTCTTAAGTCCTAAGCCACATCTAAGCTCCATCCCGATACCATAGGAGATATCGATAACATAGGAGATAAATAATATAGAAGGGCGAAGATGACACATGGGATGGAACAAAATATACATGATAACTCAACTATTACACCGTGTATGGTGAACATATAGTATACGAGAGACGCCCCTGCGGAGCGCACACACAAAGGGCCTGATGACGTCTTATTCCATCCTTGGTTTGTTTCGCATCGATTGCTGGGCTCGTCGTTCAAAATGAGGCAGCAACCCAGAAACTCCCCCCCCCCTCCCCCCCCCCATAAATATATTATATATTTATAGGTTGGGTTGGCGTCGGTTGGCAACGACGCTGTAAAACACGCCACTCGCTGCGTGAGCTAGACAACCAGGGTGCCGTTTTTTTTTTGTTTTTTTTTTTTGGCGGTCACCAAAGCTGGCGGTCGAGTAGATCATTTGTGCGGGGTGGAGAACCTTTGTTCCGCACAAGGGGAATGGTCGTATCACGTAGTGTTAATATGGTAAGGCGTCCGCGAGGCAGTTACATAGTAAAACCCATTGCTGTCTCCGGAAGTGGCCACACCAGAAATTAAATTAACTCATTGAAGCTGTCGTCCATATGCAAGTCCGCCTCAGAGGCGGTTCTTAGCAGGATGCAGCTCACCCTCCATGCGACTCGCCCAATACCTCACGGCGTTTCGTGCTTGGTGCAAGCAATGTCTGCCTGGTTGGTGAAAACCCAAACGCGCTCCGTCCCGGCATTGTAGGGATGCAAGGGTCTATGGTCATATGACTACGGCCGTGCACAACATGAGTACCCCCTTACCAACCCCCCCCTCCCTGCTCCCGTCTCGGAGGGATGCGTGGTCAATGGTCAAATGACTAAGGCAAGCAACAATGAGTACGCCCCCTCCCCCCCCCCCCCCCTCCCCCCTGCTGGGGAGGATGTTTATGAGTGATCGGCGTCGGAATTCCACAACAAACAAGCTGCACTTTTTCGCATGGCGAACACAACAAATATAACAGTGACCAGATAACGAATCGAGTAAGAAGATACATTGTTCAAGAAGGGTGTGCATCATCCGACAGGTACATGCACCGTACGTAGCCCCTACAGGAATGCATGCATGCCGTGTTTCCGAGGACCCCCTCTACCGTCGTAGCATGCGTCTGAAGAAGGAAGCGATTTTGAGATCCCTTTTAAGCTACTACATGCAGTAAGCCCGACGCGTGCTACGGTAGAGGTAGCACTTTTTGGCTGAATCGTTTTCTGAACGATCGAGCTCCTTAACCCAAATTCGTCGGACTTTGTCATTTTTGTGACGAATAATGTTTTAGAGTATGATTCGGTCATGAGACTTCTCATCCGGCAGCACTTTTATTTTCCTATAAAATCATTTTTTCGGTGAGGTATGACGCTCCTTAAGTGAGGAGCTCAGAAAAAACATGGTGTACCTCTATCGTAGCACGCGTCGCCCGGGTAACAAAATTTCATGGCAAAACTGGTTAACACATACCTGGTATATAGGGGTAACAAGGGTGGATGGAACTAATTACTTAAGATTATTCCATACATATGTTCATCTGACCATGTAAGCTCTTCTTATTTCAATCAAACGATTCACACATTCATTCATGCGTATCAATCATCCCTGGATACTTGCCAATACTTATATATATATACCAATAATGTAGTCCCGCTTATGCATGCCTTTACCGGCTCCTAAATTAATGACTTGAGCTATTAATAGATTAATAGTGACAGCTGTGTGGGCGTTTTTGTTTCGCCAACATCAGAGAGAGGGAGACGATATTGATCTAAAATCGGCATCAATCGGAGGAGTGCAATAAAACTGGGCATATAAGCCCTACCAGGTATACCAGAAGTGAGGCTTCGAGTGCATATGTATACTCGTAGTTTTTTTTTGGTTTTGGTCTCCCGTTCTTTTTTTTCCCATTTCGGGGAATGCTTATGAGTGATCAACGCTGAAGAAGAGCCCTCCATGCTGCATAGCATTGTTGAATGGCACACGAACATGATGAAACATCGGTTGGTTGGTTGCTTTGGTTTTCCCTTTTTGGCTTTCTTGTATCGGGGAGGGAATGTTTTTGAGTGATCAGCGTTGAAGCCCGTCATGCCGCCTGCACATTGCTGAGAATGGCAAATCCAATAAAACCATTATTGGGTGTAGTTTGTCTATTTGAGGAACTCCATCATCAGTCCATCAGTGATAATCTGGTTGGTTGGGCTTAAAAGTGTAACCTCTAGTAGCAACCCCTAATTGCAATCCCTAATTGCAACCCCTACTACCGTGTAGCACGGCTCATCCGAAAACAAGCTTTCGTAGTTATTGTAATCTCAGTCCGTTGGTTGGCCTATTATCCTATATAGCCGCTCGTAGATACTGTTGTTCTGGGCGCTTCATTTCGAAAAACGCAAATACATATATATGCGGCTTGCGAATGCACCAGGTACTACAGCAGTGTTGAGTTGGATACTACTGTAGTACTGTATTAATAGTTGGGTACCGTATCGCAAGTATACGTTTCGATATATTGAAATATCTATTTTTTTCCTGCTAAATCGAATCGAATCGAACGCGTTTTGCCCTCCACCCACCACTCACTGGCATCCCCGTGTTTTATTGACGCTGGCACTGAACGAAAGCGTCGATGTATGATATAAAATATCAACAATCGAAAGTCGCATCGTTTAAAGGTTTTGTAGGCATCGTGGTCGTATCGAACTCGATTCCGATATCCACAGTAGTATTATATGTATACTTATGCAAATGTAATATGAATAGTATGTATATTTATGTATGTATTTATGTACATATTTGTGTAGATTTATGTACACTGGTTAGTATCTGGTGGTTCCTCAAATGCGCTCTATCGCTGAAACCTTTCTTTTCTGAAATGAAAGGGGTCTCCTTAGGGCCCATATTAACAAGTATAAAATAAATTCAATTTGGAAAAAATAAAATTCAAATTCGCTTTTCATTGGTCAACACACGCACCAGCATCAAATAGTAGGATCTTGGGGTAATAATCTTTGGTGCTGGTGCGTGTGTTGACCAATGGAAAGCGAATTCGTTTTTTTTTTTTTTCAAATTGAATTTATTTTATACTCGTTAATACGGGCCCTAAGGGCCCGTATTAACGAGTATAAAATAAATTCAATTTGGAAAAAATAAAATTCAAATACGCTTTTCATTGGTCAACACACGCACCAGCACCAAATATTATGCCCCAAGATCCTAATCTTTGGTGCTGCTGCGTGTGTTGACCAATGAAAAGCGGATTTGATTTTTTTTTTTTTCCAAATTGATTTTTTTTTTCTTCGTTAATACGGGCCCTTAACCCTAACTCGTCGGAATTAAATGAATCGTGTTGCCATATTTTAATACTTCAATATTTTGCATTGTCTGGTTATAGCCCTTTTAGGACTGCAGACCCGTTTTGGGGACAATCCACTCTAATTATAAGTAATTTGTCCAAAAAACGGGACTCCAGTCCTATAAGGGTTAGCTTGATCATGGGGTATGGTATTAATAGCACGTTATTTTCCGTCGAAAAACAGTTTTTTTTTTTATGAAGTATAGAGCTCCTCAAGTGATCACCCTCAGAAGGCTAAACCTTATTATTAGTAACAACATGGTGCACCTCTACCGCAACATGCGTCTTCATTGAGGGGTCGAGTCAGTCGGAACATTTTTGGGCCCATATATATGTGAAAAAAAAAACAAAGTAAGTCCGCCTCACAAGCGGTTTTGTAGTAGGATGCAGCACGATCTTCGTGCGACTCGCCGGACACCCCGCGGCGCTTCGCGCTTGGTGCGAGCAATCAATCAATCGATGTCTGGCTGCCTTGTCGATGAAAACCCGACGTGCTCCGTCCAGACATTGTATACAGAGATGGGAAGGTCTATGGTCATACGGCTACGAGCATGCATGGCATGCGGCTAGTGAGTCCCCCCCCCGTTTGCCATCATGGAATGGCGCTTTGACGGACCAAATATCTACAATAATACAACAACAAACAGTGCATTCTTTCTTAGGTTGGCTAGGGCTCGCGGCTTCTTGTGATGCCAATCCTGAGAATTATAGGCGGCTATACATATAGGCTATTATACGGGGTTTAGAGTTACCTTCCTCCCCGAGCAACAACACGCTTAGCCGTAAATTCGTAAAATGAAAGAAAAGGTGAGCCTGAAACAACTCATAGCATTCTCTCAGCACAACTCGCGTACTGTTAGGAATCGGTGGTCCTGTGCCCCCCGGGTGATGCCGGTTGAGGTCAGTGCCCATCGTAGATGGCAGTAGAGGCACCTCTATAGCGCCGGCATGCGCCAGTTAAACAACACCGGCACAACCGGCACTACTCAGCACACTGCCATTGCCACGCTTGGTGGGTCCCATCTGTGCCAAGCGATTCCAAAGGCACTTCAGCGGGAAAGACGCACTACACAACCGGCACTATAGAGGGACCACACAAAATGTACTTCGATTCTCGGCGATCCTCGCTATTCTGACACTGCATGCGGAAACAAGGGGACGGTGGACTCCTGTATTGTGACCAGTAGCGCGTGGCGAGTTGTTTTTTACCCTGGAGATCAATGCCGAGACCAAGCCGGATTCACAAGGTAGTACCACAGACACTACTGTATATATATTCGGTAAGGGACAACTATCTGACCTACAGTAGCCTACCGAGCCAGAGCTGACTGAGCAGGCTGTCAACAGTAGTTTAAGCCTTCTCACCAGCAGTCGTACTCACAAAGCATGCGAGTATCCCTCTGGTACCATACAGTAGGCTACTGAGCCAGCGCTGACTGAGTAGGCTATTAACAGTAGGTTATTCCTTGTAACCAGTAGTCGTACTCACAAAGCATACGAGTAACCTGTTGTAGTCCATATTTTGTTGTTTAGGAGGGATAACGTACTACAGTAGCCGACGCAGTAGGCTACTGGGTCAGCGCTGACGGGGTAGGCTAGTAGGCTATTCCTTCTAGCCAGCAGTCGAACTCACAAAATAACATATGTATACATCGTTGTCTAGAAGGGATGACCAACTAGCCGACGCAGTAGACTGCCGAGTCAGCGCTGACTGAACAGAGTGGCAGGTTATCTCTTTTACATCGGATAACACTCCGATACATATGCTGTACATATGACACACCGTAAATTGAGCGAGCTGTTATTATTCACTAGCGCTATAACTTATAGTCTGCATCCATTATTTACAGATTACGACTCGAACGCAGCTTATTTTGCAGAAGAAAAACGCCCTTTTTCCCCTGGAGCTATCTGGAGGGGGAAGGGGGGGGTCATACTGTAGTATTTCTCAAAACGGCGCAGCCGAACACGAGAATGACCGAAACGTATCACACATATATAAACAGTTTCTAGATCTGGGATCCAAGACGTTTGGTTCAACGCATACATACATACCAGGTATGCCCTAATGTTATACCAGGGTACGATAGACTGTAGTTGTAACTCCACCGCCTCTCATATGGAATACCAGTACGACACTTGTTCGCTCTTTTGCACCAGAAGTAATAAAATATACCGACGCCATACTTGGTGCCTCGAGGTTACGACTTTCGACCTTCAATTGTTTGTCACACATAATTCACCCCTTCGCAACTCACTTATGTCTGTAACTCACTGCGTCGATACAATAACTGACCATATCTATATGTGTGTACGGCTTCGTAGTACTCGTGTTACACGCTTTTCGAGCGGTTCTCCTATTAAGGTCGTCGTATGCCGTCTAGCGGGGCACGTATCATATCGTATGGAAGTGTACTTCGTTGTCCCGTTCAACCACAGAACGGTGTGTTTAGAGAACGCGGGCTGTGTTTAGGGAACACATACATACATGCTGTTCGCATCACATCCCCACCCTCTCTCACACACACTCACTCTCATCACCCCCTCTCACCACAGACCAACACCGTGCGGAGGCTTAGAACGTCGACCGCGGCTCAAGATGCTCTTCAAATCCTCCCTGGTCGGCGTGCTGAGCGCGCTGGCTGTGACCCGAGTGACGAGCCAGTCGTGCGTTCAGCTCAACGAAACGAGCCTCGTGACGACGGGTCCGTGCACAGACGCTTTCCTGACCTTCACTCTGGAGGGGGTGACCACGGTGGCTGAAAACACGGTGAGTGCTGCTGCTGCTGCTGTTGCTGCTGCTGCTGCTGCTGCTGCTGCTGCTCTGAGAGGATAAACTATTCGTCTCCACCAGGAGGAGTTTCGTCTCGCGGTCTCTGCTGACCACAGCATAGATAGGCTCAACGCAGCAGGCACACACCTACCGAGAGGGCCACACGGACGATGCCTCAAACCTAACCCTAACCCTAACCCTAACCCAGACTCTGACTCTAACACAAACCCCGAGCCAAGTCCCGAAACCACGTGCCCCACCTGTTTGTCTCTGTCCCCCCCCCCCCCCCCTGCGCCCGCTCACCCCTCGCCCCGGTGCTAGGTTAACCTCGCCGTTGTAGTCGACGGGTCGGGCAGCATCAACGAAGACGAGTTCTTACAGGAGCAGAACTTCACCCAGGAAATCGTAGCCTCGTTTGCCGCCCTAAACCTGTTCACCAACGGGGGAAACGCCTCCTACGTGCAGTTCGCGAGCGACCTGGTCTCCTTCGGCACGTTCGGCTCCCTCGAAGACTTCAACGACTTTGTCGATAACGACATCCAGGCAAGGGGGGGAACGAATACCGCGAGCGGGATCGACCAGGCCACCGTGCTCCTGGGCGTGAGCAACACCAGCGCGGCGTTTATGATAGTCATCACCGACGGCGGAAGCAACACGGGAGCCGACCCGATCATCTCGGCGGACAAAGCCAGGGCGGAGGGCATAACCGTGCTCGCTGTCGGAGTAGGTGAGTTTCTCTCTCTCTCTCTCGCGGCGGCGACTTTCAATGCTATGCCAGCTACAGTAGTAGCCTGTGGGCTGGTCGCCGTCGTATCGTGGGCAATAGCGTAGCGTGTGTGCTATGCGCGAGGTTAGTTTATTTCTGCCGTGCGGATATATATATATATGAGTGTCAACCTTGGATGCTATCTGGGAGCTAGCTTGTGGCCGGTCGTCGTCCCGCGGTGGGGAGCGATAGCATATCATAGGTGCGGTACACTCGTTGGTTTATTTCCGCCGCATCATGATTGCCGATTGAGACGGACACCCGTGAGATGATGTATCACGTCTCCCTTTACTGTAGGTTATTCCAGGTATGGCAATAGTACGGTCCTTATCTGCCGTTTAGTGGAAGTGCGGAGACGTAAAGCACGGACGAGTGTAGCCTCTTCTTGTTGTTTCTGCGCGCGTGTCGTGTGTACTTCCTCGTCGTTTAGTTAGTTTCTAGGCGCTCGACGGTTCCCCGCAGATTGGGTGAGAGACCGCGTGGCAGTCGTTGCCGAAAGTCGTACCTGTAGTTATTATTAAATTCCAATAGCTCCACCTCTATACTTTTTTTTTTTTTCCATCCCATTCTTTATCTTCGCACTTCCGTCTTGCTCCCTCCCTATTAATAGTCGTAACTCAGATCCGGGGTCACAAAGTAGGCTCCTCTCCCTCCCCCCCCGCTACGGTTCTTGCCTTGGTTTTTATCGCGAGGAGGTTTCAGCACTTTCTTCCCTCGTCAACTTTCGTCGGATTTTGCTTACCCACGCTATAATATGCGCTCTCGACAGTCGGTGTCATTTGAGAATAAAAACCTCCATGGGGAGAATCGAACCCTCGACATCCGGCCCTACAGGCTTCGTGGCTACCAGTTAGACCACCGGGGCGACCGGCTCAAGTGAATCTCCCGAAGGGATCGAATGCGCGATTTCTGGTATTTATAGCTGGACGGGCGCAGACCTCGGTCGATATTCGATATTCTTGATGCGCGGCGCGAGAGGCGCACACTTATCAAATAAAGGCTCGGTAAATAAACCTCGTGGGTTGAAAGCGCAGGGATTCCCGAGGAGTATTTATACCCAAGCGAGAAAATGAAGCACCAGGAGTTCGGAAATAATCTGTTAATTATGCTCGGAGCGCATATTCCATATTCCCCGTGCGCGGCGACCTGACGTTTACGTACGGAGTACGAGTATATATATATATATGAGGACTGCCCTTTGAATGGTACTTACTACGGTAACCGCTTGGTTGCAATTCCCAAGCGTCCTTCATATTTCCGTCCAGAGTGCTACAGAGTGCTACTCGTACGATGAGAGAGAGAGGAGGGTGTTGCTGGGTCTTTTTGTTTTCTCACCTATATATTCAAATGACATTTGTTTCCAAAAGATCGTTACGACGTACTACTGTTGTAGGGATGTATGTATGTACTGTATGTACACGAACATGCCAATCAGCATACTTCTGTTAGTCGTTTTAGCTGTTCGCTTCTTGATTAAACAGTCTTTCATGACCGCCCAGCTTATTAACAACGCAAGACCCTGTAGGTTAACACGCGCGCGCGGGGCTATTGGAGCAAAGCACGGAAAACACCCCCCTGCTCGTTGAGCTGGCCACATGGACGGTGATTGTGTGTCGCCGTGGAAAAGCTCCCGCTTGGAATATAGTCCACTTCCACAGGTAGTGCGTGAAAACACGACTAAACCTCATAGCCACGACATCTACCTAATCTTGCCAGAACCAGATACTGCGAGTCGTTAACATACCTCGACATACACCTATTTATATTAACAATCTTGCCAAAAACAGATACTGCGCATACCACGACAGCTACCTAATCTTCCCAAAAAACAGACACTACGAGTAGTATACATACCAGGTACCTGGTATGCGAACCTGGTATGCGATAACGTTTGAGTTACTCATGGTGAATCCCCTCCCGCCCACTACACCCCGCCTGTACCTTTCTATTTGTAGTGAACGTGCTCTGGCGACTAAGTTCGCGCGTTATCAATCCGGTTGTGTGTGCCCCGAAGGGAATGTAGTATACAGCAAAACAACATTTCTGTAGCTAAGCATACCAGGTATATCCCATCAACGAACGGCTTCGATAGACTATTCAGATACCACAGGCTGACTTCTCCTTTGTCTCGCCTGCCTGCACCGCTGCTCGTTTTCGATACTTAAGATACGCGTATGATATGTATATGTATGTGTTATATGACTGGGTGAGACACAAAATATCCCCTTGCAGGTTTGTCTAATAAGCGTCCTTGGTGTTGCTCACTTTCCGTAGAATCAAGGGTAGAAGATGAGCAGCTTTTATTAATCCCCGAGCCAGATGATATCTACCCCGCGACGGGCTTCAAGTATGCCCCTCAGATCTTATAAATACCCCGAATACGAATGCCATCCACGTTATACGAAAACGGACGAATTGCCTATACAGAGGTAATTACCGGCCTTCCTATCCCATACCATTACATATGTATGTACATTCTTCGTGTGATGGAGGAGCCACAATGTGTTCCTTCAGTGTATAGAACGTGAACTACGTACGTACGTACCTGGTAGATTTTTTGTGTGACGGGGGTAGATTCACGACGTATTTGCAGCAGGGGGGGGTACCATATCCAGGATAATACTGGTCGCGATGCGATAATGGCACTGTCTGGTGACAATATATAGCAGATATGTAGGCCTATGTAATACATCGCAGGGGTACTGCTGTGCAATGTGACCGATGATTCGGTTAACATTTTCAACCGGAATATTTTCACTGTTCACAAAGGTATAATCCCACCAGTACGCGTTCTGCCTCGGTTCTTGTCGTGTGGGTGTGGCATACTACATGCGCTCTGTCCATTGCTGCCTTTTACCACTAGTGACTTACTATTACGATCTATTAGTATAGAGCTCCTCAAGTGAGCAGCCACATAAAAACTGAGGTGCACCCCTATATTACTGTATGTATATTACGGGGGGTCATAGTCAATAGGACTACAGGTAAATACCGCTTGTAAAAATAGGTAAATATATAGTTTTTTGTTTATACCATATAAGTCCTATTTTTCTATGGGTCCCCGGAAAAGTAACATTTTTGCTTAACGTTTTAATATGCCAATCAATGGTAAAAACAGACGACGGGAAATAGGCATACGAGAGAGACTGACGAAGTGGACGCAGGCATCGTCGATAAGCTCAGCGAATCACACGCTCGACGGCTACATATAGCATACGGGCCGTTGTACTGACCGGTCCAAAACAATGTACCTTTCGATACTTTCTCGTGGGCCGTTGGTGGAGCCGTTGGCGACATTGATACGTGCTCGTGGTAAATAAACCAAACTGTCCTATTTGCCAACGCCCCGGCGAAATATCTCGCAAAGTGCCCCGCTGTGCTACTTACTAAGTCCAAACCGCTGAACAATTAGCCAACGCGCTATCGACCTCCAGGCACCAGCCTTTCGAGGAGTGGATGGACCGCGTAGTTTAAGTGTTGTACGCCGTATGCATGCACCAATTAAACGTAGTATACCGTTGGTTGAAGGATACCCCATGCTGGTGAGCATCGAACAGATCGGCTGCGTATCGCGCCTGTAATACATACGGGTTTTCACCGACCAACAACGGTAGTAGCAAAGCACCTGTCGTTAACACGACCACTCGATGGAAGTGACACAGTCAATTTTTCTGTTACACCATTAAAACACTTTCAACGTCATTCAGGTAACACAGCGACTACTACTTTTTGCCAATATATTTTATTTTCTTGACTATACTATTTTGTTTCGACGTTTACAACTCTGGATATTGGATATTACGCGGGGACCATAGTAGTCAGGACTCATCACATACGCAAAAACCTGTATACCATAGTATCTTTACTGAGCATGTTTTGTATTGATTAACATGTTCCTCCTTATTAGATGTTTATGTAGTTCTCAAGGCGGCGTTACGGCAACTCCACGAAGAACCACCCTGGACGATAATATGCCCCTTGAGCAGTTGTTGATGATACTCCAGCGATCCCAGACAACCCTTATGACTTCGTGTTTTGTTTCGCTGGGGTCCACGCGCCCTCAGAACTGGAAAATTCCGTCAAATTTGTCGTCGAAGTTGGTGGCCAACTTCCTCGTCATCTGTTGCCCGTTCTTGGAAAGCACGGCGTAGCTGCTTTTGTAATACACCGCGTTGCCGCTATATTCGTTATGTCGGCCGGCTTAGCCTGCCTGTCCAACACGGAAAACATGTCTGGGCCTTGTACCTGACCCTATCGTGGAGGCTAGAGATCGGTGCCCCCCCTGGGATTTCCTACGACTACAGCTGTATGTCCACACCGCTAGTAGTTCAAGAGCTGCGCTTTAGCTGATACCTGAAAGTTAATATGTGTAACCTGTTATTAATAGGACAGCGCGCACCCTGATGCGAGATGCACAAAAGCGCGAATCGCCCCTCCCGCGTGTGGCCTACCACGATTCGTTTTTTCAAACACCGATGACGCATGCTACGGTAGAGGTGCACCATGTTTTTGCCTCATAAGGGTGGTCACCTGAGGAGCTCTATACCTGCAGTAGCCTGCACACCGATTTTGGAGGGAAATAAAGTGCGACCCGATGAAAAACCCCGCGGCCTTACGTAAAAAAACGAAACGTAGTACAGCGCGAGAGCGAACATTCCGACGAATTTGGGTTAAGGAGCCTTTAATAGATCGTTCAGAACACATTTCAGCCAAAAAAAGGTATACCTCTACCTCTATCGTACCTTTCACGTCGCACATGGTATCGTTGCCTTGGACTTTGCCACGAAGGATCCACCTATTTTTCACGCCGTTACACACGCCATGCGTTTCCCGCACGGTTGGTTCTGTTGTGTTGACACCGACCGACAGGGTTTCCTAGCGAGATGCGCGGCATGCACAAAAAAGTTAAAAATCGAGGGTACCCTTCTTCACTATTACGGAGGACCATAGTAAATAGGACCAAATATTGTGAGTAAAGATAGGCAACTGTATAGGTTTTTGTATGCAACGTGGGTCTTATTTACTATGCTCCTCCGTAATAATAAGGAGACAGTCAGTGCTCGGACCCTCCGCCTAACCGATACTAGAGGGGGCGTCGTGACTACGGGCAAACCGTGGCAAGAGCAACCAGGTACTAACGTTCAGCATTGTTCTTTAGCCCAGCAATATGGCCGCCACTGGTGAACGTCCACCTGTGGGTACGATTGAAACCATTGGTCTACGTGTCCACCGACCATGCATGACAAGCCGTGTGCACACGAATCAGCGTAAGATATTTTGTTCTCTCAGGTATTATTTCACACCAGAGTTGTTGGAGCCTGTCCATTTTTTTTTCTTTCATTTCTTTCTTTCCATCCCATTTATTGTCTTCGCCTTTTCTTTCTCTACTCTGCTTCCTAGTCGTAGCTCAGATTCGGGGTCACAATGTAGGCGCTTCTCTCTCCTCCCCACTACGTACAGTTCGTGCCTTGATTTGTTTGTCGCGAGAATATTTCATCAGCCCTTTCTTTCGCTCGTCGACTCGCATCATCTGACCACGAAAGAAATTCAGCAGATTCCGGGTGGTGAGTTCATGCGATAACAACCAAAATGGCCACAACACGATGCTAATAACATACCTGATAATGTTTTACCCATCCATCCATGGGAGTGGCTATAACACCACACTTACCAGGTACCGGTATATGATAATCATGCGCCTCTGATACGTTTTCACTCTCGATTATTTATGTTGGAGTTATGATGCCTCGGAATTACCATTTTTCCTTCCCCCCCTTGGGCAGGTAATGGAGTGAACGACGACGAGCTTCTCGGGATCGCGGGCAACGAATCGAACGTTTTCAGTGTCAGCAACTTCGACGCGCTCGACGGTAAGCAATGCAACACGTAACCCCGAATTATTTCGTAGTGTATTTTTTATCCGCCAATTAAACGATAGGTACCAGAATAGGTACCAGGTAAGTACCAGGTATTTAAAAAAATAGAAAAAAACACAGCTGTGAGATCGAGGATTTGGTCGAAACACATCTTTGCTACGCCTATTATAGCTGGGTGTAATACTTCGATCGCGCGTACTTACGGGTTTTATATGTCCTCACACATTGTGTACATCCCGTATGCAGTATGAGGGGGACACAATCTGAGGCTGTAGAATTCAGGAAGCGTGTGCCTATTTGTGGGGGGAAACATAATATAAATAAATGAAATAGAAGGTATTGCAGTAGATCAGTAATATATTGTGTAGGGGTAGCGCTGGATGAAACTACTTCATTAATGACTTGAGCTATATACTGTCTGTACGTGCGAAGTATTAAGTTTAAAATGATTGTGGATTAATAAATTTGGACAAAAGAGGGACCATACGATAGGTGAGGGTAGCAGTGGGCGAAAGTTAGTGAAATAACTCCTGGCGCATCTTTGCCTTACAGGTAGGTGTAGCACCCCTTTTTTTGTCTGAGGTTATGACCATTACCTGCTTATAGTGTACTTCGAAGTAGGATCTCCATACGAGTACCTCACCCAAAAATCGTTTTTTTTTTTTTTTAAATTGACAAAAACGAAAAGCGCAACACGACGATCAATCCCAAAGCCTAGGTGTATCACGAATGAATGGATACTCTTGTTGAACAGTACCTGGTACTGCAACTGGTACTGCAACTGGTAGTGCAACTGGTACTGCAACTGGTAGTGCAACTGTAGCGATATTACAACGATGATAGTGGGTGAGGGAGCATAGTATTAGTCGTACTGATAGACATACTAATATTGTCATACTACTGCTGTAGTAGTCGTACTGATAGTTATACTAATAGTCATACTATAAGCCATACTAATAGTCATACTAACAGTCATACTATTAAGAATAGTCATACTAATAGTCATACTAACAGTCATACCAATACTGATACTACTGTAACACTTATACTAATAGTTGCACTAATGCTGATACTATTAATAGTAGTGACACTAGTAGTCAGACTATTAATAACAGCCGTACTAATAGTCATACTAATAGTTGCACTAAAAGGCACGAGTACGTGTCACTTTTCCAGATTTGATTGGCGAAACGTCGGATAAAAGTCGGTAAAGCCATTCAGAACAGGGACTGCATTAAATATTGGTATACGTTTTGTCAAGTATATTCGGGTAGTATTGATAGGTACACGTATGTGAATGGTATGATTGAAATAAAATCTGCACACTGTCAGATGGCAAATGGAATATTAATTATGCAATAGTCATACTAATAGTCATACTAATACAAATAGTCATACCAACGGGCAGTCATACGAAGTATTAATATTACGGGGGACCATAATAAATAGGACCAAATATTGTATATAAAAATAGGTTTATATAAAGGTTTTTGTCTGTACCGTAGGTTCTATTTACTAGTATTTACTATGGTGTCCCGTAATAGTCAGTCATACAAAAATGGCCATACCGGGACGGAGCACGTCGGGTTTTCACCGACCAGACAGACGTTGCTTGCGCCAAGCGCGAAGCGAGCGCCGTGAGGTGTTTGGTGAGTCGCCCGAAGTTTGAGCTTCAGCCTGTCAAGGACCCCTTATGAGGCGGGTTTCGCTTGCGCCGAGCGCGAAGCGAGCGCTGTGAGGTGCTCGGCGAGTCGCAAGCAAGTGTTAGGTACACGCTGCCAAGGACCACTTGTGCGGCGGGCCTTGGCACCTTGTGGGCACATTCTTGCAGGTGGAGGCGGGGAGGGGGTATATCTACGAAGGGAATCAACGGTTGTAATGTACGATTGTGTGTCGTACCTCACCACAAACATCCCACTATGATACTTAGCAAAACCAACTGCGGTACACACGAACTACAGGTGGTGTCGTATCTCGTTAGGAAACCCTGTGATATAGGAATACACGCCTTGCGCCCCTCATCTACACCAAATCCAATACCATAAACTATTGCCATGACTCAGTGTATGTACCGTACCAACACAAACAAATCCCCGTCACGACAAGACGGCAAACTCGACTTCTTTATAAGCTGGCACCTACCTCACGACGACGCAATAATAACAATGCCCGGGCCACCCCCCACTGTTGCTCTATGTTGTCCGCGTCTCACCGCTCGCTCTCCAGCTGGCTTATCGGACGTGGTCGCGTCAAGCGGAGGCTCCACCATCAACTGCCCATCCACGGGAGTCAACCTGACGATCGAGTTTAACGTGACCGTCGTTGCCGCCGACCCGGGAGTCATCGACGGAAGCACCGTAACATTCAACGTAGACGACCTTGAGGCCATGCCGACGGACTTCGCGATCGTCCTGGACCTGTGCGACGCCGAGGAAGGTGGCGCCGTCGTCCTCTCCGCGAACTACACGGACGACCAGGGCAACGACCCCGACTTGTCCGCCTTGACCAGCCTCGTGGTGGACGCCGTTGTCCCCCCTACGCCATCACCCGGGGGCACTCCTTCACCAACGCCCATCATTACCCCTTCGCCTACAATGATCCTTCCTACGCCTGCGGCTCCCACTCCCGGGCCTACGGCGATGGACACACCAGCACCTTCACCGATCATTCCCGTGGATCCTACTCCTGCCCCCTCACCGGCACCCACCCCAGATATGCCCTCGATGAGTCCCACATCGGTGCCGACAATGTTCTCCCTGCCGATTCCCTAGGCTAGCTGAACCGACCAGAACAAGGCTACGGAAGGAGGAGGGGGGGATCAGGGTCAGGGTCAGGGTCCGGGTCAGGCACACTTACGGCCTCTTCTTTTCTTCGTCTCAGACCCACGCGCTTTGCTCGTGAGTGATCCGAGCCTCTTTCTTCATGAGTCCTTCTTCGGAGTTACGATATGCCCTGCGATGGAACTGTTAGACACGCCTGCTCGGGACAAAAAATCATAGTTTGAGACCGTTACTGAGCGAGATTAAAAGGCAGAACCACTCGCGCAGGTCGATTACACCCGAGGAGGGGGAACATGGGGATACCCACCCGCCTACCGTGCCGCCTTGGTCAGAAACGCCTTCGAAGGGCAGTGTAGACCTATATACTATTAGGGAAATTTCGAGCGAGAAAGGTGTGAATGTAGGCCATGATACTAGATGAAGGTGTCGGTTATCTTGGGCCGAAGCTTGGCGAACAGCGACAAATGCTTGGCGAAGGGTTATCAAATGTTATGGGGAGGGTGGCGGGGGATGTCATCACTGAAGAATAGGTCATATATCATACCAGGGTATACATGTTTGGCCGGAAAGTGGTTACGTATACGCTGCATGACACGTCGGTGGGTAGGCTTGGGAGTGTTTAGCACACACACGCACCCTAAGCACGTTGCCCGCCGGCACTGATACTGATACAATAGCACGCGGCTGTGAACTCTGGTACATGTTTCTCTCTCTTCACCAACCTTTCTAGGGCATGGGATAGCCTAGACATACATACCTTGTTGTGATACTGTTATCCGTACGTATTGAGAGGCATAGCTGTGTTGGCGTAGTTTCGGCAGGAGTCCTCAACGGGTATACATCAACTTGTGATACGTGGGATGGGACTACACATATACAGTATGTATGGGATGGAATCGGAAAAACAACTCGCCTTCGTAGCACGGGATGGTATGATAGCATTTAGTTTTTTTTAACGGTAAGGATACCGGCTTTCCGTGGCAGGGTACGAGTAGTGGAGTCGGTTGGGGGTACGGGTTGCGGGTGGCACAGTTCTACTACACCCTTTGTCAGGGGTGGTAAATGTACTCTACGGTACAGCTTGGGTGGGGGGCGGTCTCAACGGCATATATGGGCCTGGCCGGGGAACTGTCTCCGGGGGCGGTCTATACACATTTCCCTCAGTCGGACAGATATCCGATCCTCACCACATGGTCTATCAATAGGTATTCCAAGGAAGAAACATTCCTGATTTTGTATGATCTGTATGATCTGTATGATCTGTATGATCTAGCTCATGTTGCCGGGTGGGAGCCGTATGATCTGCATGATCTGCATGATCTGCATGACCTGCATGATCTGCATGGTCTACGGTAAGTAGTAGTACATGGTCACTGGGTTGCATCTGTACCATTTACAGATCCTGCACAACGTCTGGTAACGGCAGATTAAGGATATCCTACAAAAGATCGCGATTCGTCCGATGGGTGAAATATTTCGTGTGTGCCTTTCTCAATGGCGAATCTTAATTCTTGACGGCAATACGGGTAGTTCCGTACGCACGTGATGTGTCTGCTGCGCAGACTATACTAAACGCGTGAATTGATGGCAAGGGCAAACAAAAAGCTGGCTACAGAGGGCCTGCGACGTGTCGAGCGCCTCTACTGTAGGTACAGTCGCACCTTCCAGCAAAGTTGGGTTCTAGTGCGATCGTTTAGCGAAACAGCGGTGACGAATGCTATGATAGTGTCCGTTGCTGTGGTTTACGCACGCTCTCATTTCTCGCGCACGCGCTATGCACCTTGATTCGACCATACCATCCACGCTCCGGGCTGGAGGCCCACCAACTGGGCCTTATTCCTGGTTTGTGCTCGGCTGCAGTCCGCGTAGAGACCCGCCTACTGCGAAAGGTGTTACCTACTGACCTACGAGGCGTGTCACGATAGGGGTGTCACTTTTTGGCCGAACGGTTCCAGACTGACGGGGGTCCCTCAATGAAAAAACTACCCAATATCATCGTGTTTTTGGTAATATTTTCAACATTTCTCGTGGCGTGCCTTCTTGTTGTACGTACGTAGCCCATGCCATTGTTTATGGGGTTGCTCTTTCATGTTTTCTCAAACTTAGGTTTTAGGTTTTAGACGGTGATGTACTGCAGATAGCACTTCAATTGAGGAGCCTCATAATGCCTACAGAGTACCATGTGCAACCCGTCTTTTTTGTGGTACAGTGCAGGACACCTACCATACGAAACAGGAAGGCTAACCCAGAGGCTGGATTTATTATTTGAGGGAGGATGCTTTCTACGCTATAACTGCAAGATAACGAGTCTCGACTTTCTTATTTTCCTCTAAATCTCAGCCTAGATTTCTTACTATTAATAGCCTGTATCTTGTTAGGTGTTCTGTACCATATGCGGTGAACATGCTACGGGTTCGTTTGCGGATGTCCAGGGGGTTTTATATGTGATGGGGTATATTCATGCGTCGAGGCATTGTTATCCGAGACGATGTTCGGATGCTTCTGTGCTTGGTGGATGCTCCGCTGCTTGGAGCAGTCGATTATGGTAAATATACGACCCGGGCTCTGATGCAATGGCACGTACATGTGGGAGTGGTGCAGCCGGTCACAATCGTGGTGCGGCTAACCTGCTCTGTGGTTTATGTGTTGGCTCACCTGGTGTGTGTATCTGGTGGTGAACACTTATATCTACTACTGCTCTTCTCCCCGATTCATGGTGTAGCCTTGCTTGCCAACAATCGACGCGTTCGACAGCGGCGTATACACACATACTTTCTACCGTAGCATATGCGTCCTACCGGGACAAATACAATATTTCGATATTTTTTTCCGACGACGCCATGTGTGAAGGGGTTGATTTAACCTCGGGAATGCAGGAATTTTGGTGCTGAGTGGCTACTCGTCCACTATTTACGGAGGATATAAATAACATACATGTCAAACAAGTAGTTCATGCAGTACTGTCTCGACTCCGTCTGAGGCGTAGAAAGCATACGAAACACACCCCGGGGAGAAAATAGGGCACAGAAAAAACAGTGGTCTCGTGAGGACCCCAAGTGGACTTCTTGAGGCTCGACCCATTCTCCCATGTGTACTGCCTACCTGCTACGAGCTGATTCATGCATATCACTCCAATTTTCGTCAGTCACGCGCATCGCATGCAACGTAAAATCGAATGTCACATAGTTGGTATCATACTGACCACCATAAACAGCGGAAGAGGGTGAAATCGCCAGTTTTCGTTTTTTAGAACGTAGAACTGGCGCTACCGCCGAATATGTGGCCCGACCAATCACAGGTCTTCAAAGAGGTCAATATTCGTCAGGCGTTTTTTCCGTAGGAATACATTTTGTTTACATGTTTGTTTTTCTGAACGAGCTGCTTCCAGGTGGTCCAAGTCATGTTTATACAAAGTTTCACGCAAATATTCGAAGATCTGACTGCGTTTGATCAATATTAAGTATTTTTTACCGCCAAAAATCGATTGTGTGCTGAAACTATGAATAAGCAATTACGATGCGATGCCGGGATTTGCAAGTTTTAAATATGCATACCGTTTTCATGACACTAACCCTCAACTTTTGCACCCGTGTTCTATGCCCCTGTCGAACCATTATTGACGATTTTGATTTTTTTCTCGTCGCTGGAAATTCGGGATCCCGAAGACCCAAATCTTCCATGAAAAACAAAAGCAAACAATCTGGCGGACCCCTCCCCCCCCAGAACAACCTCAACCGGAAACGGGTCGGCAGGGGTTCAAATAGTATGAGTGCCAAATATTAAAAAGACGGTGTGAACTTTGGCTGCTGAGTAATTTTGGGGTGGAATGCTTGAACCAGCCAGTACGAGTTTTTATCAGGCGCGTATCCCAACAAAACCCTAAACAGTCCTACTGTAACTGTTACTGTTGTAGTCCCCTGTTGCTACACGCCGCATGTATGCCGTAAACGGCACTCCATGACACTACTCGTACATACATTTACATGCGCCTCCCTGGGGTAAAAGCGCAATCCAATGCATAGCTGTAACTGTATGTCTCCTTTCGTCTCCTTTCGTACGCGACACGAGATAGATAGGTCCTCACGTCAAACGCATCCCCGAACGGGCCTAGTCCGCATAACAACCATCATCAAAACATGTATTTATTAGGAGGGCCTCACACATACCTAACTACCGTATCACTGTCGGGTGGTGTGGGGCTTGCGCGAGCTCACCCACTAACAAAAGTCTAGTACGAGGCTATGCTGCCTGCCTGCCCGCCGGAGTCGGGACCAGTTTACGACCCACCCTACCCGTTGGGGTGTTGGTTCTGAATCTTCTCGAGACCCACTAGCACACCCCCTGCCTTGCGAGTCTACGATGCCTCACAATGAAACATCGAAAGGGCGAAGTCATAATGGAAGCCTGCGCGCAAGGGGCTGGAACAACGTCAGGCACCGAAGCTGCCGCTCTGCCTCCAGGGACTGGGGCCGGGAGGCATGGAGAACATATATCCATGAAAAACAAAAAACACAAGCTACTGTACCGCCACATCCCCAGCCGCTAACGGTCGGGCGAATAGGCACGCTGCAAAAATAAAAAACAAAACAAAACAGCGGTCACCCCCAGCTCCAGCTAGGTGGGCGGCATGGGGCGAAAGCGCATTCCCGAGAAAAGGCTCACGAGAAAGGGCCAGCACAAAACAAATACAGTGCCGAACCTCAGCTGGGCAGCTACATAGCCCGAGATTGTTGGGGCTACGTCCGGACTCGGCTCACACGTTTGACCGGAAGCGGTTGTTGGAGCTCCTATACTACGCTCGAGGTAATGAAGCGAGGATCATCATAAAATGGTGGTGTTACCACTACCGCGTAGCACGGATCACGCACCCAGCTGATTGTCATCTGTTGCCGCCTCTGCCATACCCGAACGGTTTCCCGCGTGTGTGTCCGCCGCATAGTCTTTTGTTGCGGCTCAAGATACCCCCCCCCCCCCGGTTATTTCGACTCTGTTCTCTATGTTCTAAGACGTCCATCTCAAAAGCGGGTCTTGGTAGGATGCAGCTCACCCTACGGTAGACACTACTCGCCGAACACCTCGATGACTCTTCGCGCTGGGTGCAGGCAATATGTGCGTGGTATGTGAAAACGCAACGTGCTCCGTCCCGGCGTTGAAGCGACGCGCCGGTCTATGTGGTCATACGACGAATACGGTCATGCATGACATAAGTACATCACGCCCCTTCCGGCAGACGTCAAATGTGTCCGAATACCGAGCCTCGCTTTCCTTAAGCCTACGTACAAAATACAACCGAACGAAAAAGCCAAAACGGGTATGTACGACCAAAACCGGCATTTTCGGTGCTTCGATGCGGTGATTTCTCCTTCTTCAACCAACTGCAGGTCTCGACTTCAAGCTTCAGGCGCATCTTTAAGCTCTCCGTACTTCTCTTGGACGTGCTTGTTCAGGTCAGTGATGGTCGTAATGAGGGCTTTGAGGTCATCGATCGATTGGTTGTTTTGTGCCAGCTTGCTGGTCAGGGTCTTAAGAAGCTTGAGGTTGATGGCCAGCTCCTGCACGATGGCGAAGTCGTCCGCATCGGCAGCGAGGGCCTCCGAGAGCAGGAAGTCGATCTCGTCCGGCTCCAGCTGAGCCATGGGGATGACCGCCAAGGCGCACAAGTACCCGATCACCGTCTCGCTCGCCTCGGCTCCTTGCGCTTTGGCTGTGAGCGACCTCTTCCTGTAGTAGAGGGAGAGTTGGGCCCGGGGATTTCGAGCAAACGTTAGGCTACAGGGGATACACAACGCCTGTCTATGTGCTCTCGACACGTGTTGCTACAGCAATAGTACAGTGTACGATAGCGCCTACTGTAGTGCTTCTGATGCTTCACATCCAAGGAGGTCTACCAGAAACAAGACACCTGATGAGAAAAAAAGGGAAAGCTGAACCAGGTTGAATCTATTACTTTCGAGAGAGTGCCATCTACACCAATTTCAACATGACGACTCTCGGGTTTCTGTTTTGTTTTTCTCTAAATATCAGCCTCGCCTTTTTATTATCCAGTGTCTTATGATATAGGTGTGCTGTACTGTGCCCCAGCCAACATCCGACACGGAGAAAGCAGTGTAAGAAGGTAGGCCCAGTACATAGTTCCATGTATTTGGGGTTCTGCAGGCATCTACTGTAACAAACAACAGAGCGATGCTTTTTAGGGGCGGTGGCTTATTATCAGAACTCCCCAGACGAAGAGCTCTCCATATCTCACCATGAACACATGGCTCCGAAGAAGATTGTTCGTGCGACTCGACCAGCTTGGTTTTGCTCTACGAGTACGACTGTCAACTGCTGTACTGTGTTACAGGGGATTATACTGTAGTAAATAGGACCTACGTTTTTTTTTTTTTTTTGCCCATCCCATTCATTATCTTCGCACTTCCGTCTTTCTCCCTCCCTAGTCTCCTAGTCGTAACTCAGATCCGGGGTCACAAAGTAGGCTCCTCTCCCTCCTCCCCCACTACGGTTCTTGCC